>OY744546.1:12598425-12620925 GCA_963556195.1 Sepiola atlantica
AGATCGGGTCGAGCAAGTGGGGTTAAAAGCCAGCGCTCGAGAGGTGAGCACTCTGGCCATTTAAAAATTGCCTGGGCAGCCCCGTCGGCATTCCCCGGTAGGGGCGCCTCAGACAGTAAGCAATAAACTTACTCCTCCCCAAAGAGGGGAGGCGAAGCCTGGGAGGGTGGACCTCCTAGAACTGCACAGGACAGGCGTGCAGTATCCATCGGAACAGATACTACACTTTGATCTTAGCCAAAAGGCTGAGACCAACAATACCACCGATTATTATCAGTGAGCAATTACTGATGATAACCTGTGTGAGAACTCCTAGTGAGTACGCTACCACCACCACCACAACAACAACAACAACAACAATAATAATAATATGAATATGAATATGAATAACAACAGCTGGAATTGGTTGACCAAAAGATTTACTGAAAGCAGCTTAATTGCAGCCCAGAAACAAGTCACTCGCACTAGGTCCATTAAACACTACATTGGCCAAACTGCAGAATCTTAGTAATAATAATAATAATGATAATAATAATAATAATAATAATAATAATAATAATAATAATAATAATAATACCTCCACTGGAAGTGCAGAGACTGCTG
Source organism: Sepiola atlantica (assembly GCA_963556195.1). Taxonomy (NCBI): domain Eukaryota; kingdom Metazoa; phylum Mollusca; class Cephalopoda; order Sepiida; family Sepiolidae; genus Sepiola; species Sepiola atlantica. Next base: position 12,599,029 of record OY744546.1, read on the forward strand.
GAACTTTGGGGAGGCTTATTGCCACCCAAATCCCAGAGAAGACCAATGGTCCATACCAGCAAGAAATCAATGGTAAACGACTGTTGTGATACTGCAAGTTTATTTGCGGTGGCTATCGAAAAGAGGTGGAGAATACTGGAAATCTGGGGAGACTTGTTGTCACTCAGACTCCAGGGAATACCATCGGTTGTCGGTGAGCAATCACCGATGACCTGTGTGGGAACTCCTAGTGAGTAAATAATAATCTCTGATGATGACATGTGTGAGAACTCCTAGTGAGTACAAATGATGCTTCTTTAGAAACGTGGCCGTGATTTGAAAGGGGGGGATAATTCAAACGACGAATTATGAAAGGGGCAGATAAGTCAAACCTTATTTTAGGGGAGTGGCAGGGGGAAAAGTGGGGGTGATCAAATCTGATTTCTCGCAAAATGGACGCAAACGCTTTGAACTTAGAAGACCTGTTGTTTTTACTTAGAGATAATTGCAAAATAATCGATAACACTTTAAAAAATTTGTCACATTTTTCGTTCATTTAAACTTTACTTCATTTCAATTCAAACCGGTTTATTTATTTCAATAAATGTATTTAATCTTAACGAATCCACAGAATTTTTTATTTTGTGCATTTTAAATTCGATACCCCCTCCCCGCAAAAAAAAAGTTTGGATTACCTGCCCTTTTCATATTTCGTCGTTTGAATTATCTCCCCATTTCATATCTCGTCTCGGTCACGTTTCTAATGAAGCACCCTACAAATAATAAGAATAAATATTTGGTGCTTTTAACAGTATAAGGGAGAATCACACACAGTTTTGTAGGAAGAACCCTTGTGATGCCGAGTGTATCATCAATTGACACATATTCTCTTTTTAACTTTTATTTTGTAATCTCTGGTGGGATATGCACACTATTGACGTCCCAACTTCTCTTCCCAATTTTTATAAATAGATTTAAAAATAACCGGTTTGAATTTCATTACCCGGTAAAACCACGGGCGACATAAACTCTTAAAATTAATAATTCTATTTATTTATTTATTTATTTATTATTATTTACTCACTAGGAGTTATCACACTGGTCATCGTCAGTGGTCGCCCACTGCCGACAACCTGTGGTATTCCCTGGAGTCCGAGTGACAACAAGTCTCCTCAGGCCTCCAGTATGCTCCACCTCTTTTCGTTCATCACCGCTGATGACCTTGCGGTAATCGCAACAGCCACCTACCAACGATTTCCCGCTGATAAGGACCATCAGTCCCCTCTGGGGCCCGAGTGGCAACAAGCCTTCCCAAGGTCCCAGAGCTGTCCGCGCTCTTCCAGTGGAGGTCTGGTTTGCGCTTTCTCTCCTCGACCCTCTGTCCATAATTTTTGTGGCGTCAGCCTATGCTTGCGCCTCTCTCGTGCGGTTGTATTTTCCCCGGTTCTGTTGTTTTGTGCTTCCATGTGTTTGTTCTCCATTCGTTGCTTATGTGGGTTGGTTTCCGCATTCGAGGACATTTCTCAGGATTGTAGCTGTTTTGATCATTACTGTCCTTTGTATGGTCTCAGTTATCCCTTTGATTCCTATTTCTCCTAGTCTTTTCTCCATGTTTTGGGGACTGTTCCTAGTGCTCCTATGATTATTGGTGTTATACTGACTTTCTTCATGTTCCATATTCCTTTCAATTGTCTGGCAAGTTCAGTATATTTGCTTCTTTTTTCCGTCTCTTTGATCTTCACTCTATGGTCTGCTGGAACGGCAAAGTCCACGATTTTGCAGGATTTTTCTTTCTTGTTGATTATTATCATATCCGGTCTCCTTGCTGTTATGGGTTTGTCTGTTTGTACATTCATATCCCATATGATTTTGTGTTTTTCGTTTTCTAGTACAGTTTCTGGTTTGTGTTTGTATCGTTTTTTTGCATATTCGAAATTCAGTTGTTTGCACATTTCCCGGTGTACTTCTTTCCCCACGCTGTCATGTCTGTTCTTGTATTCCCTTTGTGCTAGCTTGCTGCATTCACTTATTATATGATTTATCGTTTCGTCTCTTTGTCCACACAATCGGCATTTGTTGTTTTCCTGGGTTTTATCTATCTTTGCTTTAATAAAGTTTGTCCTAATCGCATTGTTCTGTGCGGCCGTCAGCAGAGATTCCGTTTCTCTGTTCAGGTGTCCTTTTCTTAGCCATGCCCAGCTGTTTTCATTGGCTTCATCGTTTGTGAGTCTTATAAAGCGTCCATGTAGTTGTTTTTCTTCCCACTTTTCCTTTCTTGTCTTTTTGTTTCTGGGTTCAGTGCTTCCGGGGTTGTTTGTTGGGCTGGTGTCTCTTGCTGTGGTGATCAGTCTTTCCGTGTTCTGGGTTACATATTTCTCCAGCTCTTTTTTGGTGTCTTCCACACAGTCTTCTATACTTACCAGTCCTCTACCTCCTTCATTTCTTTTCACGTAGAGTCTGTCCGTGTCGTCTTTTGGGTGCAATGCATTGTGCATAGTCATTAGTTTTCTAGTTCTTTGGTCAAGGTGCCTGAGTTCTTCTTTGGTTCAGCCTATGAATGGTCCAGAGTATCTTATTAGTGATACAGCCCATGTGTTTATCCCTTTTACTAGGTTTCTGCTATATAGTTTAGTTTCTAAGAGTTTCCTTGTTCTTCGTAGATATTCTTTTCCAATCTTCTCTTTCATTTCTGTATATTTGATTGTGTTTGCTTCCAGAACTCCAAGGTATTTGTAACTATCTTGTTCTCCTAGCGCCCTCATCTCCTCTTGGTTGGGGAGTTCTATACCTTCTGTCGTCTCCAGTTTTCCTCTTTTGATCTCTTGCAGTGCACATTTTTCTATTCCAAACTCCATTTGGATATCCTGGCTGAATATCCTGATTGTGTTTATCAGCTTTCCCAGTTCTTTTTTGTTTTTTGCAAACAGTTTAAGGTCATCCATGTACATCAGGTGGTGGTGGTTGTTGTTGTTGTTGTTGTTGTCGTCGTCGTCGTCGTCGTCGTCATCATCATCATCATCATCATCATCATCATCATCATCATCATCATCGTCGCCGCCGCCGCCGTCGTCGTCGTCGTTGTCGTTGTTGTTGTTGTTGTTGTTATTATTATTATTATTGTTGTTATTGTTATTATTGTTGTTATTATTATTATTATTATTATTATTATTATTATTATTATTATTATTGGTCGTTGTTGTTGTTGTTGTTATTATTATTATTATTGTTGTTATTATTATTATTGTTATTATTATTATTATTGTTATTATTATTATTATTATTATTGTTATTATTATTATTATTATTATTATTATTATTATTGTTGTTGTTATTGTTATTATTGTTGTTGTTATTATTATTATTATTATTATTATTATTATTATTATTATGATTATGATTATAATTATGATTATTATTATTATTATTATTAGTAGTAGTAGTAGTAGTAGTAGTAGTAGTAGTAGTAGTAGTTGTTGTACTCACTAGGAGTTCTCACACAGATCATCGTCAGTGATTGCTCACCGACAACAACCAGTGGTATTTCCTGGAGTCTGAGTCACAACAAGCCTCCCCAGATTTCCAGTATTCTTTACCTCTTTTCGATAACGATGCGGTATCGCAACAGCCTCGTACCATTGATTTCTCGCTAGTAATGACAATTGGTCGTCTCTGGGAGTTGGGTGGCAATAAGCCTCCCCAAGGTCCCAGCATTCTCTGCACTTTTCCAGTGATGGTCTGGTTTGTGCTGTCCCTCCTCAATCTTCTCATCTTCCTCGACCCTCTACAAATATTTTGTCTGGTGTCAGCCTAGGCCGGCACCATTTAAAAAAAAAGAAAGTATACATATACATCGATGTTTCATGCTAACACAATCTTCAACGGTCGGTGGGCGCGAACCCCGATCACAAATCGCCACTGATTCGTAGTCGAGAGTCTTATCCCATCGGCCATAGCCAATTAGTTAGTAAATAGAGAGGAATTTTAAATGTAAATAGCGAGTCGGCGGCTAGATACCAAGCAGCTTAGAGTGATCTACGAACGGCGTTCGGATCGTGCATGTTGCTATTTGCACTGCTTGTTATTAAAGTTACTCAAGAGTGCCCAGCCTTTGTGAGAGGGGGCTGATAAACAATAATATTTATAAATAAATAAATATTTATTAATTATTTTAATACTTACAGACATCGATGTTTCATGCTAACGCAATATATATATATATATATATATATATATATATATATATATATATATATATATATATAAAATAATTTAAAAAATAAATTCCTTAATTTTTTCTTTTTCTCTTTCCTTATTAAAAAATTTTTTTTTTTAATTCTTTTAATTTTTTTTTGGGGGGGGGCGGAGAGGGAGGAGCTTATAGTGTTTCTTGTAATTTCTGTTTCTTTGGTTCATTTTTGTGTAGTGATAGTTGAAGCCGGTGTAATTTATTGGGGGGGGGGAATTATGAAGTGCTGTTTCTTGAATTTACTGTTCCTTGGTTCTTGTGGTGTTCTTCGTGTGGTTTTGTTTTCTCCCTGTTGCAAATTCCTTGTGACTGGTTAGCCTTTATAGCTTATGCGTGTTGGTTTCCGCATTCGAGGATTTTCCTTAAAATTGCAGCTGTTTTGATCATTGCCGTCCTTTGTATGGTTTTGATTGTCCCTTTGATTCCAATTTCTCCCAGTCTTTTCTCCAGGTTTTTGGGATTGTTCCTAGTGCTCCTACGATTATTGGTATTATACTAACTTTCTTCATGCTCCATACTCCTTTCAGTTCTCTGGCTAGTTCTGTGTATTTACTTCGTTTTTCTATGTCTTTGATCTTCACTCTGTGGTCTGCTGGAACGGCGAAGTCTACGATTTTACAAGATTTTTCCTTTTTGTCTATTATAATAACATCAGGTCTCCTTGCTTGTATGAGTTTATCTGTTTGTATATCCATATCCCAGAGGATTTTGTGTTTTTCGTTTTCCAGTACTGTTTCTGGTTTATGTTTGTACCATTTGTCTGCATATTCGAAATTCAATTGTTTGCACAGTTCCCAGTGTATTACTTTCCCAAACAGTCATGTCTGTTCTTGTATTCTTTTTGGGCAAGTTTGCTACATTCACTTATTATATGATTTATTGTTTCGTCTCTTTGTTCACCCAGTCTGCATTTATTGTTTTCCTGGGTTTTATCTATTTTAGCTTTAATGTAGTTTGTTCTAATCGCATTGTTCTGTGCAGCCATCAGTAAAGATTCCGTTTCTCTGTTCAAGTTTCCTTTTCTTAGCCATGTCCAGCTATTGGCGTTGGTTTCTTCTCTTGTGATTCTTATGAAGCGTCCATGTAGTTGTTTTTCTTCCCATTTTTCTTTTCTTGTCTGTTTGTGTCCAGTTTCGATGCTTCCTGCGTTGCTCGTTGGGACGGTATTTCTTGCTGCGGTGATCAGCCTTTCTGTGTTCTGGTTTATGTATTTCTCCAGCTCTTTTTTAGTGTCGTCCACACAGTCTTCTATACTTACCAGTCCTCTACCTCCTTCATTTCTTTTCATGTAGAGTCTGTCCGTATCGTCTTTTGGGTGCAATGCATTGTGCATAGTCATTAGTTTTCTAGTCTTTATTTGCCGGAGAGTTACCTCTGAGGGGAATCTAAGGGGAGGTAACTACGTCATACTGTGACATCCCTATGGGAAAACTTCCAGTGAATAAATAATAATAATAATAATAATAATAATAATAATAATAATAATAATAATAATAATAATAATAATAATAATAAAGACAGACTCTACATGAAGAGAAACGAAGGGGGAAGAGGACTGGTAAGTATAGAAGACTGTGTGGACGACACTAAAAAAGAGCTGGAGAAATACATAAACCAGAACACAGAAAGGCAGATCACCGCAGAAATTATGAATTACTTAATACTTCTACCCAGTCATGGCTGACGGAATAAGAACAATCTATCTCCGTGGATTAAATGATGAAGAGTTCCGTTCGAAATTCCGTACAGATTCCCGAGTTCGACATAAAGATTCCCGAGTTCGACAAGACGCACTCGAAGAAGGTCGGAGGTTATTACGGCCGAAACGTTCTGAGTACTAGAAATCTGGCGAGATTCATTGTCACTCAGACTCCAAGAAACACCATCGGTGGTTGTCAATGAACAACCACTGATGATGACCTTGTAAACGTTAGATGCATTTATTGTTAATACAACATGCTTGGTTAGTATGTGTAACAGAGAACAAACATGCGGGTGTGGTCCTATTGGGTCGCCATCTTGAGATAACCCTAAACAAACCCTAACCCTAACCCTAAACTTACCCTAAACAAACCCTAACCCTAACCCTTTCCCTAACCCTAACCCTAAACTTACCCTAACCCTAAACCAGGGGTGGGCAAACTACGGCCCGCGGGCCGCATGCGGCCCGGCAATGTAATTTATGCGGCCCTTCAATATGCTAGTAAATGAAAAATGATTGCATTTTCGCTTTGCAATCCATATATTTCGGTTATTTCAGATATCATTTATATTGGAAAATATACTATGCGGCCCAGTAACATTTTTTTTTAATGTGGCCTTTGCTCTGAAAAGTTTGCCCACTCCTACCCTAAACTAACCCTAACCCTAAACTAACCCTAACATAAGTTTTAGCTTTAGTTCAGCAAAGGTCGTTTTTTTTCGGCTCAAATTCTGTAAAACACCATCTTTTTAAATAGTTTATTTAAAACATATTTTTTAAATAGTTAATTTACTTTTTTTTATTGAGGACTAACTCTCTTAACGAAATGTTTAAAATACAAAGGTCAAATGCATGACTGATTCCCACGTGTACAACCAAGGGGAAATAAAACTTTCGCCCAAATCGAAGCGTGTCAATTTGCGATTTAAAAAAAACGGAAGCCATCGCCATGTAGACACTTTCTATCTTAATCATGATTCTTAATGCCGAAGTGCAGTACCTATTTTAAACTGTTCATTGAAGACAAGTTGCTATTTATATCCATCTCAGGAGAGAGACTTCGGTGACGTACTTTTCCAAACGACATGAGGGCCTAAATAATCGCAATGGATCCGTTAAGATTCGAACCCCGCATAGCCGATTCCAAAGATCGCGACGTCATCCATTAGACCAATAATTCTAACGGGGAAACGATCACGTGATCGTTATCACGTGATCGTTATCACGCACGCAGGATTATGTCGTTTGACTCTGATAAGAACTCGGATGATTTGGTGAGACATTTTAGCAACAATCCGTCTGTCATTCATATACGATAACCCCATTCTCGTGGGAATGTAACAGATTAGATATATATGCACTAGAAGAATACCCGTCCCAGGGCGGATAAAATTAATCCCCCGAACAGAACAGTCTTGCACCACTTTTATGTGCCTTTCGAAGATTAAAATCAAGATATAATGCTACCAAACTTTTGGGTGTGACCGTGGCTAAGTAGTTAACTACACTGAGTGGACACCTGGGTGTGTCAAGTTTGAGTTTTATATATATACTAGCAGGGGTACCCGGCGTTGACCGGGGCTCTCCCTCCTCCTCCTCTCTGCAAGCAAAATAGGATATTGAGCACTTTTCTCCCGGACAACGCCGAGTATTTAGAAAATCAAGATGGCCTCCAGAGCACTACTAAAATCACTCTTACCGATTCCCCCTCCTTTTCTTCCGCACAATAGTCCGAAGAGAAACATTACAGTAGCTCTATCTAGGACATTTAGCACTTTTCTCCCGGACAACGCCGAAGCCTCTGGGTCCTAAATTGACGAAGCCCCCCCCCCCCCCGGTGCTGGGTCCTATACTGTAGAAGCACCCCCGATGCTGGGTCCTATACTGTAGAAGCGCTCCGGTGGCTATACTGCAAAAGCACCCCCCGTCCCTGTACTGCAGAAGCCTCTGGATCCTATACTGTAGAAGCACCCCCGGTGCCTATACTGCATAAGCACCCATGGTCCCTATTCTGTAGAAGCATTCGGGTCCTATATTGTAGAAGCACCCCCGGTGCTGGCTCCTATACTGTAGACGCACCCCTGGTCCCTATACTGTAGAAGCAGCCCTGGTCCCTATACTGCATAAGCACCCATGGTCCCTATTCTGCAGAAGCATCCGGGTCTTATATTGTAGAAGCACCCCTGGTTCCTATACTGCAGAAGCCCTTGGGCCCTATACTGTAGAATCCCCCCCCCCCTGGTGTCTATACTGCAGAAGAACCCCCCGCCCAGGTCCATATACTTCAGAAGCCTCCGGGTCCTATATTGTATAAGCACACCCGCAGGATGAAGATGTTGATAATTCCCCCCCCCACCCCCCCCCCCATTCTCCCACCCCCCCCAAAAAAAAATTTTTTTTTACCCCGCCTAATAAACCGGTATCGTCCGGGCCTTTTGGTCTGGATTTATGCCGGTCTATTGGGGTTTGCTGGTCCTGTACAGTTCTAGGAGGTGCACCCTCCCAGGCTTTGCCTTCCCTCTTTGGGGAGGAGTAAGTTTATTGCTTACTGTCTGAGGCGCCCCTACCGGGGAATACCGACGGGGGCTGCCCAGGCAATTTTTAAATGGCCAGAGTGCTCACCTCTCGAGCGCTGGCTTATCTAATCCCACTTTCCCGACCTTGTGTCACATCTTACCTTGTGGGAGGTAGATAAAAAAAAAAAAAATAAAAATAAAAAGTTTGGAATAATAGCGTAGGGCCTGCATTTTTACTGAACAACTTATTTTATTGCATTTATGATTTGAAAATGGAAATAGAACCCCATAACCATATATACTATGAAACTCCATTACCCAAAGTACTTGGATAAGTATATGTCATTTTTATCAAAGTGGGGTACAATAATATTGCGAGGTCTACATACAAACCGGACACCCATAAAAAGGAAATACAACTTCTTTTGTTGTTGTTCGTTTCAGAGAAACACTTTCATCAAACCAACACCTGACCTTGTGTCTAAACCTCCTGGAGAGAAGGTAAATAAAATAATGCTACTAAACCACATATCTAGAATCCTTATTCTAATTTTGATAAAAAATATAGTACATTATTTTGCTTTTAGAAAATGTCGAAAATGTAAGGCTTAACCTTAAGGTAATAATTGGTGTCGAATAATTGTGGATCAAATTCGATGCAAATAATTGAATTTCAAATGGAAGGTCGTGTCTACATTATGCCCCCTAAAATCCTTTAAAATACTCCAAATAAACTGAAATAGAGTATTGATTTACTCCTCTCCAGGAGTTAGGCACAAGGCCAGTTTTTATCTTACTCCCACAAGTAAGATGTGACCCAAGGTCGGGTCGGGAAAGTGGGGTTTAAAAATTGCCTGAGCAGTCCCGTCGGCATTTCCCGGTAGGGGCGCCTCAGGCAGTAAGCAATAAACTTACTCCTCCCCAAAGAGGGGGGGGGCGAAGCCTGGGAGGGTAGACCTCCTAGAACTGCACAGGACAGACCCATAGACCGGCGTAAATCAAGCCCCGAAGGCCAAGACAATACCAGTATGGGGTGCAGTATCCATCGGAGAAGTAAGTTTATTGCTTACTGTCTGAGGCGCCCCTATCGGGGAATGCCGACGGGACTGCCCAGGCAATTTTTAAACCCCACTTTCCCGACCCAACCTTGGGTGACATCTTACTTGTGGGAGTAAGATAAAAACTGGCCTTGTGCCTAACTCCTGGAGAGGAGTAAATCAATACTCATTGGTATTCATTTCGTCCAGGCAAACGTTAGTTAAATTTAATTTGGACCCTAACACACACAGCCGTTATGATTTGTTCAAAATCAAAATCGGACGAAGAAATAAAAATTATCACTAATTCTATTTATCTTCCTCCCACAAGGTAAGATGTGACACAAGGTCGGGAAAGTGGGATTTGAAAAACCAGCGCTCGAGAATTTGAGCGCTCTGGTCATTTAAAAATTGCCTGAGCATCCCCGTCGGCATTCCCCGGTAGGGGCGCCTCAGGCGATTAGCAATAAATTAACCCCTTCTCAAAGGGTAAGAAGGCAAAGCCTGGGAGGGTGCATCTCCTAGAACTGCACAGGACGGGCAACTGATAGACCGGCGTAAATCAAGACCCGAAGGCCCAGACAATACCGGTCTATTGGGTGGGGTAAAAATCCCTGGTCTTTGTGCAATAATGGCTACGATCTGGATGTGATTAGGTCAGTCATCAAAAAGAAAGAAGCCAATTTTTCTGAAATAAAAACTAATGCAGTGACTAAATGTCTGATTTATATTCGTTGGTCTTGGTTATATACAGTAAGTGAGAAGTTTGCCAAACAAATTAGCTCAGCAGTGGAAAATTGCTATTTTGCGTTGAATTTACGTGTTGTGTTCTGTACAAAACACTTGCTGACGTCCTCTCGAAGAGACGATCTACACCCCCACCACCACCACCACAGAAATAATTTGATTTATCATTTTCAATATAGTTGCAGTGTCGACTATGTAGGCAGTACGACGTTAAGATTGGACAACAGAGTACAGTAACACATCCATAGAAAAATCAGGAATGGAACCTTCCGGTCAACGGACGTTCTAAGAAACACATCCATAGAAAAATTAGGAATGGAACTTTCCGGTCAACGGACATTCTAAGAAACATACACGGTTCTTCTATAACTGACCATTTGCTTTGCAACGAACTTCAGCATTAACTCATTTACCATCTTGAGTTGTGCTCACTCTATTTTCCACCTCAAAATCTTGGAGACTATCCACGTACGCCTTAAACGGCCCTTCCTCTGTAAACAGAGGGAGTGTCTACTGGGGTTGAGTGTAATTAGTCTCTAACACGCACCTCCTTTGTAAATAACATAACGCCCTTTTGGGTTTTAAATATATCATTTCCCGTTTTGTTATTTTGTTTTTTACATTCTCCATTTTTAAAATCTCACCATATAGTTCTCGTTAAGTGTGGGCGAAACCGGTCGACTGGCATTTTCTTTTTCATCCCGTATCTTTTAATCATGAAAGATAAAACCCGTCTTCTCTTCGTAATTGCTCTTATATATATATATATATATATATATATATATATATATATATATATATATATATATATATATATATATATATATATATATATATATATAAAGTATAAAGGTATACTCAAAAAAGAATAAAAGGGAAATACCAGCAGAGTGCTCAATTAAATTAAATTAAGAGCGTAATATTTTTTAAAATCTGTATTTAAAAATAAATAAATATATATATATATATATATATATATATATATATATATATATATATATATATATATATATATATGTATCCTGACGTCTTTAAGAATTTGACGTCTCTTTCTGCTCATATCGTGATTCGACCCCTCGGGGTTAATACCATCTAAACGAGGAGGAAGAAAAAAAAACTATAAGACAGTCTCGCTTGACAAAATGGTTCTACAACGAAAGCTTGCAAAAAAAAAAATATATAAATTAATTTAAATTTAAATTGCACGATTGTTGATTTTCAAAATATTTCACTTTAATACATTCTAATTCGTGCTTTAAAGATGTTGTTAATTTCCATATATATATATATATATATATATATATATATATATATATATATATATATATATATATATATACTTTTTGTATTACTTTTTTGAGACGTAACGGGCTACTGTGAATTAGGTGCAAGATTTATAGGAGCATGCAGCGAGATATCTGTTCACATTCAATTAAATTTTCTGCATGTTTTACAGTCGGGAAAGCAGGGAAGGAATTCTAAAAACAAAGAGTGAAGGGGTGAGATTTTGCTAATTGTTGGGTTTGTCGGAGGTATTTACGTTAAAGGGGCACAAGTGCACCAAGTTCTTCAGAACACATTCCATTGAAGTACCTGTAAAAAGCAGAGGAATACAACATTGCGGTGATGGGACAGTGACTGGAGCTCGGTAGACAATGTGCTATGATTAGTGACGAAAACTAATTTCACGCATTATTTTAATCGAAGTATTGTTGTCATATTTGGGCTGGTAGATCTCTGTCCTATTTGAGGGTTGTTGATAAGGTTCAGAAGCGTATCTGTAATGTGGTTGGCCTCCCCCATTCTTCTTCTCTGAATCCCCCATCTCTCTCTCTCTCTCTCACATACGTGATGTAGCTAGTCTTTGTCTCTTGTATATGACATGTGTTCTTTAGAATTGCCTGTCCTATTCCCTTCTTTCTTTGTTACAGCTCGTTTGACTCGTTAGTCTCGTGGTCTTCATCAATTCGCTGTTCAGGTGCCTCGTTATAATATATCTTCATCTTCATCTTCCAGTTACTTATTTCCAAGAACTTTAGAACTTTTGTGGAACTCTGTTTACTGTTCACCCTGCCAGGCTTCGCCTCCCCTCGTTGGGGAGGAGTAGGTTTATTGCTTACTGCCTGAGGCGCCCCTACCGTGGAATGCCGACGGGGCTGCCCAGGCAATTTTTAAATCCAACTTTCCCGACCCGACCTTGGGTCACATCTTACTTGTGGGAGTAAGATAAAAACTGGCCTTGTGCCTAACTCATGGAGAGGAGTAAATCAATACTTACAGCCTTGTTTTTTTTACTAAGACTAAGGTCAATAGGCGATAAACACCTTTCGTTTTTTTAGCTCCTTACATCAAGTGGCTTCATGCCTTGTCTAAAGCGACTTCCATAACAAAAGAGAAATAGTCAACATGGTAACAGAAAATTAAAACCGGTTGACAACATCAGGTCCGACGTATCGCAGTCACCCAATCACTACCTTCCTTTACGCTTCCATTGTGACATGCCAGGAACAGGAAGCATTTGCTGTAAAAAAAAAGGCAACGACGTGTCACGTAATAAATGTGACTCCGCCCCTATCCTGTAGTGAACTGGAAAATAATATGAATAATAAATCGAGTGAAATCCTGGGATTTTTTCTTTGGGTGTGTATGCGTGTGTATGTGGATGTATGCGTGTGTATGTGTGTAGAAACATAAGACGTTAACATGGTTTCCTTGATCGACAACCGTGTCGGGATTCAGGAAGTACAATGCGATTGGTCAGACGAAGTGCAACAAAGAAACACGAAGTAACCAGAGGACTGAAAATTAAAATGTGTGAAGTCGGGTTTTTTTATGAAGAAAGGATACAATATTGGAATGAAATAAACAAAAACGATAGATATGACAAGTAGGAATAAATAGATAAAAACGTGCTGGGATACATAGGTATATCTAGACGTATTACACACATTATATAAATATATATATATATATATATATATATATATATATATATATATATATATATATATATATATATATATATATGGGAAATAAAAAAGGAACAACCAAGAGATATTTTCTATATATTCATCAACGTTTCGTCTTTATTTTAAGACTTCCCCAGGATGATAATTTTAAGACAAATGTCATGAAAGTACATCAAAATATTGGGTTGACATGATAGGTTGATAAGGAAAAGTAGTGGACGTGGCTACTAAGAGCGCTGGTCCAGGTTGTGAGAAATCAGTAGTGGCGAAGAGTGAAATGAATATGGAAAGCTTTGAGTGGGTACCATTAAGGCAGCAGTGAAAAAGAGGAGGGGTGAGAGTATTAGTGAATTTGCCTTAGAGTGGGAGAGAGGACAGGGGGGCTGAGGTTTTTGTCGTGGTCAGGTGTGGCATGGATTTTGAGGGGCTGGGGAAAGAGGAGGGAAGGGGGAAACTCTGTGTGTTTGGTATGTAGGTGGTATCATAGTTTTAGAAAAAGATTTGAAGAAATGAATATAACTTGAAAATGGACGGGGGTGGGTAAGAGTATGAAAGAAGTAGTCGAAAGAGTGAGATAGGTGAGAGGAGAAAGGGGAGATTTTGTTGTGGTCAGGTGTGAAATTATATATATATATATATATATATATATATATATATATATTGTGTATTTAGGCAGCATTTTCTCATTTATGCAAGCATTGTTAAAAATAACAGAATTCGTCTGTTTAATTATACCCTTATTATTTTTTTATTTTTACTGATGGTCTTTTTTGTATTAAAATAATAATTAAAAAAAAATGTTCCATAGGTTTCACAGGTTTCACGAACGTTTTCGATTCTTCGTCGAATCATCCTCAGGTGTCAAAAGCAAATGAACAAAAAAGTTGGAGAAAGAGGAGAATTTTTTAAAGACGTTTTCCGCATTGCTCCAGAAAGTCGTTGACGATTTAAATTCAGTAACGCTGGATGGCATCACAGTACAAAATGGCATTACGTTAAACATTTTCAAATGTTTCCACTGGTTTCATATATATATATATATATATATATATATATATATATATATATATATATATATATATATATACATATATATATGTATATGTATATATATATAAGTAGGTTGAGATAAATAAAATTACTGGTTTCATATGCGATGTTGTAAATTTTAGGTTGTCGTATCTTTATGTAAATAGCTTCCAGTATTTTTAATTAAAAAAAAATTAATTTCGGAATGTATAATTTTAGTGTTTTCAACTAAAATTTGTCTTAAATCAGAGGGAGGGAAGTTATGTTTTTGTAGATGCTGGTAAATTGTGCTAGAGATTACAAGATGCATGGTGAGCCGGCGGGATAGGGTAGTGCTTGTAAAACCAATGTACCTATTAGCTTTATCACCATGAATCTTGTAAACTCTAGCAACAGCCATGGGGAAAAGGGAGAATTGAAGTCTATTTATATCTATACAAGCGGGCACTGTTCAACGAGTCAGACAGACGAAACACTAGCATGTCGATGTTATCGATCAACAGCTTTTATAAACTGAGATCTCATCAGGCAGAATTAAAATCCGATCCTAACGTTAGATCATATTTGGGAAGAATGAAATGGGGGGGGGAGAAAAGAAATTTTAAATTAAAATGTGAAAAGTCACGTGGTTAGGATCGAACTTTTACTCTGCCTGATGAGATCTCAGTTTATAAAAGCTGTTGATCGATAACATCGACATGCCAGTGTCGGAGATTGTGTAAATAAAAATAATCATATATACAAGCTCTATTTGATATTGAGCACTGTTTATAAGCCCGGTTTTAATTTTTTGAATTTCTATCCTGTAGATGTCTACCTTGCCTTGTTATATATATATATATATATATATATATATATATATATATATATATATATATATATATAGTCTAAAGAAGCTTTGAGTCATTTAAAAAAAAAAAATTTAAAAAAAAAAAAAAAATGTAAAATGCAGTTTAAATTCCCAGAGAAACTAACTAAATCCAAGATATTGCAGACTTAACATTCGTTGGAAAATTAACAAATGAAAAAATATAAGTAAAAAAAAAAAAAAAAAAAAAAAAAAAGAGGGGCGTTAATTATCTAAGAGTGAAACAAAAACAGGAGACCTTAAGCGTCTAATATTAACACGGGGATCATCAGCTGTTTACCATGTAACTGTTTCGGAGATTTAAAAACAGGACAGTTATAATATTCATGGCTCTCCAATGGTACATATATATATATATATATATATATATATATATATATATATATATATATATATAATGATAATAAAAGGAAGCCAGGAATTTAAGGCAGATATGAACTTTTCCACATAACGCCTTTCAACAGACAATCTTAACCTCGGATTTGCCCAATTAGATATTTAAAATACCAATACAGGATTTTTACTTGTAACTCCACGGAAATATACTATAACGGAGTACGAATCCATACGGACCAAGTGAGATATTTTGAACCCTCCACCTTTGTTAAAAAACTTTCTTCAATTCTACAAACTGTTACTTTTACTATTAACTATCTACACCATAACGTCCCTATCGTCTTCAAAAATCACCTCGCAATACTGCTAATTTTTTTACTTCCCAGCCTTTTTTTTTTAAATTTATTTATCCCCAACCTTTTTTGTTTTTTTATTCTTCAATTTTTCAAAGTGAAATGGAACTAGGTAATATTTAATTGTTATAAATACCATATTACCAGATTTTATCCTCCGACGAGAAGAGTTTTATCTTTGAAAAACCATGGTTTAAGGATTAATGTAACTCCTTGCATCTGAACATTCGATGTAATAAAATTTGTATTAATTTATGTAACTTTATGTAATTTTGTACAATTTTTTATCTTCATCTTTCTTTCTTTATATATATATATATATATATATATATATATATATATATATATATATATATATATATATATATATATATATATAGTCTAATGAAGCTTTGAGTCATTAAACAAAAAAAAATGTAAAATGCAGTTTAAATTCCCAGACAAACCAACTATATCCAAGATATTGCAGACTTAACATTCGTTGGAAAATTAATAAATGAAAAAATATAAGTAAAATAATAAAAAATAAATAAATAAATAAATAAATAAAAAAAGGGGGGGTTAATTATCTACGAGTGAAACAAAAACAGGAGACCTTTAGCGTCTAATATTAACACGGGGATCATCAGCTGTTTACCATGTAACTGTTTCGGAGATTTAAAAACAGGACAGTTATAATATTCATGGCTCTCCAATGGTACTGATTATACGACCATATATAAAAAAATTTCGTCCGTCTGGCTCGTTGAATACTGCCCGTTTGTATAACCATAAATAGACTTCAATTCTTCCTTTTTCTCTTGTGTGGGCTACGTGGTAGAAGTTCAGACTCGAAAGTTATGGGAGACTTTGGTCTGGGGCTCGAATCGTGCGACCGGCAGAACAGCCAATTGTTCACACTGATGATTTCACAAAAATGGATGAAACACATGTCTATGTGGATAAGAAGTAAACAAAAATATGTATTGGAATATATATATATATATATATATATATATATATATATATATATATATATGGGAATAGAAGGATGAAGGTAATCCGACGTGATGGAAAAATGAAAAAGGAAAACCAAAAACTGGATGTTTTTTTATGTGTACATCAACGTTTCGTCTTTATTTATAAGACTTCATCAGGATGATGATATAGGGAAAAGATATCATGCAAGCACGGATACATGTAGGGTAGACATGTTGGGAAGAAAAAATAAAATAAAATGAAAAATAATGGCAGCGTATAGCTGGGCGTCCGTACTTGTTAGAGAATGAAAAATGAGTGGGAGAAAAAAGGGGAAGGGTGGAGGGAGCAAGGACTACTGTGGCTGGCGATGAGAGAAAGAGGTGGGGGATGAGCAGGGGTAAAATGGATGGCAGAGAGAGATTGGAGGAAGAGGGGGAGGGGGTGTTTGACCAGATGGCTGTGGTCGAGATTGAAGGGGAAGAGTGAGTTGGAATGTTTGTGTGTGTGGGGTGTATGCAGGGAAATGGGGATGGGTAGAGAGGGAGGGGGGGCTGTGATTTTGGTGGATGGGCGAAAGTTATAGTCTTAGAGAGCGTTTGAAGAAAATGAGGGAATTTAAGAAGAGGTATAGGAGAAAATGGATGAGAGGGGGGGAAGAGGATGAAGAATAAACGAAACAATGTTTCAGACAAAATGTAAAAATAAGAATAAAAATAATTATATTGATCACTGTTTATAAGCCCGGTTTTAATTTGTTGAATTTTTATTAACTTACAGCGTTTCCAATCGGCGTTTATAAGCTAACTGTCGATTTTTTTCTTATTTTCTTTTTCTTCTTCTACCTTCTTTTTTCTCTGTCTTTTTTAACATTTCTTTCTTTCTTTCTCCCTTTCTACTGTTTATTACACGGGACTATTTTTTAAAATCAAAATTGCGTTCTTTGTATAAATTTGAAAACCTTTCTGTTTTTAATTAAAGTTCTCCTACCAATCGATGATGATTGTATTTTAACGATCGAAATATTTCGGTAGAACTTTTCAATATGTGTTTTTGAGTTTATTTTTGCTAGTTGTTGATTTGCTTATCCTTTATTCCATTTTTATTTTTACACACACACACACACACACACACACACACACACACATATATATATATATATATATATATATATATATATATATATATATATATATATATATATGTTACGATACTTTTTGGTTTCACTCCAATTTTTAAAAAAAGTCCACAATCATAATTTTTCATTTATTTTTTTATTGCTTTATTTCAGTGAATGCCTATATTTTTGTCCTTTCCCAAATTTTTACACTTTTATTGTCATTAAGGGTATGCGAGCACAACAGGGCTATGTATTTTACTGGTAGGAATTTTTTTCAGCGCACCTCACACACTTCATCCACTCATGCATAGATATTTATACTGTAGTGATGTGATAATGAAATGGTTTGGTTGATATGTAGTCATACCCTTAATGACAATAAAAGTGTAAACATTTGGGAATTTCCTTGCTTTTGTACATTAAGTGTATATGAATTTTCATCTTAACCCTATTAAGGGCATATGATTTCAGTATACTGGCATTTTTCATGGAATGTCACTACTTTTGTAAAGGCTATGCCTCAATACAATGCCTTCTCATAAGGTTTTTTGGAATTTTCTGGAAAACTAAGGTATATGGTAAACTGAAATTAAAATGCCATCAACTAGACCATAGAACCTCTATCTCTGCCAAAAATCAGCTGAATCCATCAAATAGTTGATGAGATACAGGGTGGCACATACGTACGTACGTACGTAAGTACGTACACACAGATAACATGATTTCATGATTGAACTTTCTGGATCTCTGGGTTGCCTTGACTAATGATGCTGAAATTCTACACACTTATAGAACCTATCAAATAAAAATTTTGTGCAAAGTTTTAACTAATTTGGTTTATTGGTTTTTGAGTTATGATTGATCAAAGAAATGAGATTTTCAGCATAGGCCATTCTTGAAGTCTATTAAGGGATAGAGCGCTCTCGCTCCTCCCTTGATATATAAATCTTATAGTAATTTGATTTGTTATAA
Organism: Sepiola atlantica; assembly: GCA_963556195.1. Lineage (NCBI taxonomy): Eukaryota > Metazoa > Mollusca > Cephalopoda > Sepiida > Sepiolidae > Sepiola > Sepiola atlantica. The sequence continues at coordinate 12,617,860 of OY744546.1, forward strand.
TTACTAGCGGGACGGACCCCATGGAAATTCCATGGTGCTTTTTACATTAATCTGTATAACTTACTGTTAATGATAACATTCTTTTCGAAATAATGAATGTCTTTCAGGGCCAATACTATTAAAAAGTAATTACTCTTTCTTCTTCCGTAAATATGATTTTCATTGTCAGTTAAATATTTTTAAATCAATTAAACGAATATGTCTTTTCTACACTTATTTATTGATCTAAAATTATAGCAATTCGATTCTTTTTTTTTTCAACAATCAATATTATTTGTCTTTTAATCGTAAAAATAATCGTCAGCTACATATTCTTCAAATCGATAAAACGAACGTCACATTTTGAAATGTTTTAACTTTAAATTGTACGGTTTTAGTCGACCGGACGATTTTAGAACAATTCATTTTAAAATTGGTAAATTGGAATCTTTTTCACCAATCACCATCTTTTCTTATTGGACGATCTCATTTTTTAAATTGGTGTGAAAGGTGAAAACGTACGTAAGAACATGAAATACCTTAGCTCCTTATTATATAGATTAAATAATTCCTATTTACTTGCCGCTCCGCGAGGACAAAGTTTGACACAAGGTCAGTTTTTAATTGGATGAAACAATCACCAACTAAAATACTTTGTTCGTAAACAACATATTCAGCATAGCATATAAAACTCGGCTTTGAGAATTTCCGGCCTTCCGGATGGCTTTGGGCCTAATTTGTTTAAAATGTATTTTGTTTTAAATATTTTCTGCAAATAAATATTTCAGAGTGTAGTATCTGTTCTATCCTCGGCCAGTAAAGCAGAAATCTTTCTAGACTGGAGCAATCATTATTATTGTCCTAATTCAGAATGCCCTATTTGGGAGAGCTGGATTTTCTCCACATTAAAAACAGACTCAGAGTCTAACTCTGCCCTCGTGGGGAAGCTAGTACATAGGCGCACACAAAATACCGTAGTTGAGAGATCGAGTTACTTTTAAATGGGGGCACAATGCATTAGTGACGGTTTGGGGTTAGGGTTGGGGTTAGGGTTAGGGTTAGGGTCCTGGTAATACCCAAAAGAATGAATATTACAATTAAAAAAATATTCTGTCCGAGGCAATGATGGAAAAAATATATAGCAGCTTTGTGAGTGTGTCTTGTGTAGTTTCTGACTTCTTGCATACACATTGCATGAGACAAACAACAACATAAAGACTTGGATCGTAAGCATATGACACACAAAATATCGGACCAACCTGTATAAATAATTACAAAATAAAACGTGAGAAAAGTGGTATCGTCTGAGTTTATACAACTAGAAACGTTAAAGAAAAACCGGTTTAAATTGAATTCGAAATTCTTCCTGGTTTGCAACTTTTGTGGTTGAAACAAAATGATTGGATACTGACATAACACACATTTTCCAAAGGTGGGGTAAGGAAAGTGAGGGGGGTTATAAAGATAGAGAGAAAGAAAGAGAGGGTGGGAGAGAGAACGAAAGAAAGAGAGAGAGAGAAAGAAAGAGAGAGAGAGAGAGAGAGAGAAAGTAAAGGAAAGAACTAATAAGTGAAGTCTGTTTGCCTGTTTTTGTTTGGTTGTTTTGTTTTACGGCATATCAACCCTCCTCGGGTTATTTAATGCCGAAGCCGGTCATTTTGATGAGAGTTTTTATGCTTCAACTTCTTTATATGCTCAAGTATTTATTCATGGTGCTTGGTTGAGTGAAAGGGGGATGAGGGGAGAAGGAGAGGGGAGGGAGAGAAATTGTTGTTTTTTGTTTTGGGTTTTGCAGAACATGATTGAGTTTTGCAAGGAGAAAAAAAACAGTAAAACATCAATGTTTGGTGCATTTTGGGTCAGGAAGCCGATATCTGCAGACAGCTTGGCCCAGTAGCACCAGAGTGTGTCTGTTTTACTGACTATTATGCGTTAATTTAAGACTGTAACGAAATACCGTTGACCGGGGCATCTATGATAGGTTTCGGGGCATTTGTTCCATTCTGTGCCGCTCTCGATGTGGAAAAAAAGCATATTACTTGAATGAATAACACTTAGGTTTTGAACTTATTATCTTACCTAGACGCCGCTATTCGAATTCGTGGCCGTGGGCCGCCATCAGTGGACTTTGTCGCTTGTACCAAACAGTAAAAAAAAACGATGTTTTAAGCTTAATTTAGACGGTTTCAAACCGATATATATGATTGCACAAATAATTGAACACCAAAAATAATTGAATTAAAAAAATATATATTTTTCTTATCGAATTATTTGATGATTTTTGAGAATCAAGTAAAAATGGAATTTTTATTTGATTTTTAATTTTCATTTTAAAAACTATTCCAGCAAATTTTAATAAATTTTAACTATAAAATTTTACTTAGAAAAAGATTCTATGTGACTTTTTCATTTTTTTTTTTTTTTTTTTTGATTATGACCGTTTGTCCCAGAACAGGCAATCTATTGATGGCGGCGCTTGCTGTTGTGAATTCGGAATAGCGGTGTCTGGATCAGATAATTCAATGTCGCCATTTTTAAATACATTTTTTTATTTTCAAAAGTTATATTAGTAGCCCCGACGGCAAGACTATTATAATACATTTTTTATAAGACATTATCATAGTAGCCCCGCCATATGACACCATGAAAAAAACAAAACAGAGCAAACAAAAAACAAGCCGCGCGTGCGTGATCCCCCTCTGTATGTGACTCGATGTGGCGAGTGTAAAATGCAATAAATTTGGGCAATTTAAGGCATTTTTGACCCCCCATCCCTGGGGGCGCGAACCAAAAATTTTCTGAGGTCAACGATGCTCATTTTATATCCAGAACAATTGCCTCTACATTTTGGCCAAGTTTCAGAAAAATTGAATGGACGGATCAAACGTTATAGGAGAAAAGGGTCATTTTTTGCCATTTTGGGTGCTTTTGACCCCCTGGGGCGCGAACCAGATTTTTTCCAAAGTTAGCGATACTTATTTTCCATTAGGAACAATTGCCTCCACATTTTGGCCAAGTTTCAGAGAAATTGAATGGATGGATGAAAAGTTATGGGGCAAAAAATGTAATTTTTTGTCATTTCGGGGC
>OY744546.1:12625925-12628425 GCA_963556195.1 Sepiola atlantica
GCACGAGGAAAGAAGCTTTTGGAGTAGAAAGCTCTTCAGCATCTGGGGACCTCCACAGTGAATGAATGGGATTTGGCAGATTGTCGGGTTGGTCTAGTGAATTTACGTCGTGGGGGTACCAGAGCAGCAAGTTCATCAGAGCACAATCAATTGAAGCACTTGTAAAACAGGCACAAGGAAGCAACATTGCGGCGATGGGACAGGGGCTGGAGCTTGGTGGATAGTGAAGGACCTATCAAGTTGGCGACTCTTTTTTGGACCTTGTCTAAAAGGGTGAGACTAGCGGATGATGCACTAGCCCAGATGTGGCAACAATACTCCATGCATGGGCGGATGGTGGCTTTGTAGAGATATAGGATAATGTCAGGTGTTAGATTTTTACTAGCACGGTAGAGCTAGCCCACCTTCTTTGCAGCAGCCTTGGCAATGTTTTCAATGTATTTATTCCAATTCATGTTATCTGTGAAAGTTAGGCCGAGGAGTTTGAATGTTGAACTCTCAGGCAGGTTGCTATTTGCCATGACAATCAGTGGTTGAAGAGGTTTACTGTAGTTATTAAAGGAAAGTAGATTTGTCATTGCGGCATTAAAAGTTACCACCAATTTTTTGACTCCATTCCACTACAGACTGGAGGTCATTTTCTAAGGATTCAGCCATTGCCTCAGATTTGTGCGCGTCGGTTTTGAATTGAATAATATCGGCATCAAACTAATTGATCAAAAACGTCTCATGCTAGCTATATATTTTCATGCTATGTTATCTTTAATATTGTTAGACATTATTTGTCATACGTATAAGTGAAACAAGCAGTGCATAGCATTTTTATGTGCGAATTTACTGTAACACGTGTTGTTTAATCCAATGAGACATCTAAGTAGAGAATGCTACGGTTTTATTAACACCTGAAAAATATGACGGCTAACACATTTAAATGCTAAAACATTCCCAAAGTGAAATGTAAGAACGTAAACTTCTTCACGTAAATATCTAATCTGGGTGTACTGAACAGTTAATTTAACAGAAATGTGTGCACTTGGCATTGACACGCTCGTGGCCGGAAGATAAACAACATGAAACGATGAAGAGCAGCATGTCGATAATAGTCTTTTTCAATAATCACAATTTAACAATTCATAACAACTAGAAAAGTTACTCTCTCCCTTTTCTCTTTCGTTTCCTCTCTTCCTTTATCCTTTTCCCTGTCTCTTTTTCCTTTCTCTCTTTTCTTTGTCGTCTCCTGTTTGTCTTTTTTTTTATTTTTTTTTTCTTAGGACCCGTACGCTGTTTTCGTGGTAACCCTTGTTAAATCTTTCCTATTTTGGGAGGATCGAGGCATGGTACCAAATCGAACCATGTAACGTTTTAACTAATAATAAAGATTCTTAAAAGTCTTTTATACGCTTATTTGGTTCACTTCTCACTTACGCCGTTTTCGTGTACCTTAATTCTTTTAACGCGACTTTCGCGTACTCATTAGTTCCTTTTACATGTGTACATGCACATAATTATGTTATGGGTGTGTGAGTGTACATTTATTTCTTAGTTTTCTACCTCTTTTTCAATCGACAATCGACAACTCCAAATGGTCATGTTAATACAGGGTGACCCCTAAAAAACGGGCCCCAACTCTAATTAGGCCCCGTTTCTTCGTGTTTCGTCCGAATGAAATGAATTTTTGTTCATAACTAGTTTATTATATTCAAAACACTACATCAAAACACTAGGGTCTTTCGCCTCTTTTTCTCCGTTCTACAGCATGTGTTCTAGATAGCCTCCATTTAACTCCGTGCATTTCTTGAGACGCAGAACGAAGTTGTCCATGACGTTCTTACAGACTGAATTGGGAATGGCTCTCATCTCCTCCCTAATGGCTTCCTTGAGTTCCGTGATGGCTCTAGATTTCCCTGCGTACACTCTGTCCTTAAGATAGCCCCAAAGGAAAAAATCTGGGGGGCTTAGGTCCGGGCTATGGGGTGGCCACTCAAAATTAGTCTTGAGACTGATCACTCGGCCTCCGAAGTTCTCTTTCAGCCAATCTCGGGACAGATTTGAGGTGTGAGAACTTGCTCCGTTTTGTTGGAACCAGAACTTGCTCATGAGCGACGGGTAGAGGTTCTGGAGCTCACTCTTGAAGGGTTTGAGGACATCCACATACCGCTCCTTGGGGACTGTCACTGCTGCGCCGGATTCTTCGATGAAGATTGGTCCGATGATGCCTCTGACCGAGATTGCAGCCCACACCGTGCACTTAGGAGAGTGCAGGGGCTTGGTGGCTACTTCATTGGGTCTGGAGGACCTCCAGAAGACATTTGTCTTGGAGTTCGCCTTTCCGTCAAGATAGAAGTGGGCTTCATCTGAGGTCCAAAGGAGGTTAAGGAAACCTGATGTCTTCTAGATCTTATCGAGCATCTTGACTGCCATAGCGCTCCTCTGCTTCTTGTCTGAGGCTGTAAGGGTCTGCAGCGTCTGTATTCTGCATGGGTAAGTCCTGATATCATTC
>OY744546.1:12633425-12640925 GCA_963556195.1 Sepiola atlantica
CTATTAATTGAATTTGCATGACTTCTTATTTAAAAAAATCCATATTTTCTATTTTCGGAGAAATTGCGTACTAAAAACAGAGAGTTGTCTGCCCCTTACACCATTGGAACTCTTCTAAAATAAATTTCGGCTCGTGTACCGCATCTGTACAAGTGCCAAATAAATCTCATTTTTAATATTGGATTTTTGGTGCAAGTCTATAACTAAAAATCGCATTTCCAAATAAAACCCTTTGATATACTTATGTATCAGGCAAAAATATGCATACTCACCAAAAATTAAGAAAAATTATCGCACCGAATTTTAATTTAAAGTAAAAAATCAATTTTATCGTATTTTGCAATTTTGCACGATTTACCATTGACCAGAGCGCAGTTGTAAAGAGTTACGTAAAACAAGAGAGGTTAGTCTCCATTGAGGTCGTACTAAGGCGTTTACAATCCCCCCACCCCACCCATGTTAAGAATGGCTTTCTAATATTTTAATTCTAATTAAAATTCTACTCGATAATTCTTCCTAATTTTTGGTGAGGATACTTATTTTTGCCTGATACGTAAGTATATCAAATAACCTTTATTTGGAAATGCGATTTTCGAGTTATGGACTTTCACCGGCTTTTTCGCTATAAAAATATTTGGCACTTGTATAGATCGGGTACACGAGCCGAAATTTATTTTAGAAGAGTTTTTTTTTAGTACATAATTTCTAGCTTCTCCGAAAATGGACGTAATCGACGTGAATGCCTTGAATATGCGCGAATTATTATATTTAACAAGTACTCAACAAAAAGTGATGGCTTATCCTATTTATCAGAATTTATGTGGCGGCAGAAATTTTCCGCAACCCCCCCTACAGAGTCTTTTTGAACAAATTTCTGAATTCTATCCCGTTTTAAAAAAACAAAATCAAGTGAAGAAAAAAAAAAACAACAGAAAATTTATTTTTTAAACTATAAAAAAAAATCAAAAATGTTTTAAACCAAAACCGATGGCTGTTCGTTTTGAAATGAAAAAATATACTGTTGATTTTCCCAAATCCTATTTTCTTCAATAAATGTTCTATCAATATACTGTTGATTTCACAAATGTTAATTTCTGCAATAGTTTAATATTTTAAACTATAAAAAAAATCAAAAATCTGTTAATCCAAATAAGAGGATTGTTCGTTTTGTTGGTTTTGAAATGAAAAAGTATACTGTTGGTTTTCCCAAATTCTATTTTCTTCAATAAATGTTCTATCAATATACTGTTGATTTTCTCAAATAGTGAATTTGCATGACTTATTTAAAAAATGGATATTTTCCATTTTCGGAGAAATTGCGTACTAAAAAAAGAGAGTTACGGCCCCTTACACCATTGGAACTCTTCTAAAATAAATGTCGGCTCGTGTACCCGATGTATACAAGTGCCAAATCTTTAATTTATTATAAGCGATAAAACCGGAAGTCAAATATATCAAACCGGTGTTGAGGCAAAATGTGTCCTTTTGCTTCTTACACTTTCTCGGATGCCTCAAATCCATTTCATTAAAAGAACAACGTCAGGCCGTTCTAATTTCTTTTGGAATGGTTTTACCACAATGAGCTTGTTCAGTTGCTTCTGCTTTAAGAGATATTTTCCTATAAAAAGAGTATAGATGTTGAGAACAAATTGACAACAACATTGAACAGTTTGTAAAATTGATTTTTTAAATGATTCATTGGCTATGTTCGATTTCCGGTTGCTGCTTCGCAGACGGGAAGACGGTGACACGATGGAATGTGTTCCCCATTATAATTCACATCAGAAAAATCAAACGTTTTTAATTGAATTTGTACGGTATCTTTTATTTATTAAACTGCTAGGTGAAAGTACAGAATAGTTCACAACCCCCTCACCATGTTAAGAATGGCTTTCTAAATAATAACGTTATTAAAAAAGAAGTGTGGTAAATAAAAATACCATCAAAGTTGGTAATAGATGCAAAATTTATTTTATTTAAAAGAAAAGACAAAATCGAAACCGATTTTTCTTTCTTTTTTTTCCTATAAACTGTCATTATTTTTTTATAGTTTATAGTTATACATATATTTCGCTAATAATATTAGCCTCATAAGTGTGTTTTAAGTTCCGATGTAATTGGGAAGCCAGCTTCAGTTGGTGTGAGCCGGCGAGTGGGATGTTTTTTTTTTTTTTTTTTTTCCACTCTCGTATGAAAGCACGCCAGCACGTGGAAATGTTATAGTTTTGAAAGGTTCATACTTTTTTTAAGCATCTGAATGAAATTTAGTAAAAAAGAAGTGTGGTAAATAAAATACCATCAAAGCTGGTAATAGATGCAAAATTTATAAAAAAAAAAAAGAAAGAAAAATCGGTTTCGATTTTGTCTTTTCTTTTAAATAAAATAAATTTTGCATCTATTACCAGCTTTGATGGTATTTTATTTACCACACTTCTTTTTTACTAAATTTCATTCAGATGCTTAAAAAAAGTATGAACCTTTCAAAACTATAATAACGTTATTATTTCAGCACGGTCCGTAAACTGCAGAAGTGCCGTTTTTTTTTTACAAATACTTAAATGAATCGGAAATGTAGTTTATAATGAATTATATTAAAAATAGTTCACGAGTTTCACCATGACTTCACGTTATCTGAGAGGAAGATAATCAGAAGGGACATTTTCCCCATTTACACCGTCTTCCCATCTGCGAAGCAGCAACCGGAACTGAATTTCACCAACGAATCTTGAACTACCGGTAAATTGAATTAACGACTCATTTTTCCCGTGGAATGTTTACCAATGTATTCATTTATGTGTGTGATTGATTTAAAAAATATATTTACTCATAAAAAATAGCTGTAATCATAAATTCCGCAAACATAACAGTTTTGCACCACTTTGATGTTCCGTACGAAGTTAAAATTAAGATATAATGCTACTAAAACTTTTGTGTAGAATCCTTATTCCAACTTTGATCAAAATCCATTGCATGATTTTGATTTTAGAAAATGTCTCAAATTTAAGACTTCAGCTTAAGTTTAAAAAAAAATGTATTAATTCATTTTGTATGAATCAGATAATTCTATTGTTAGCATTTCAGTCAGAATCCTTTCTAGAAAGACGTCAGGTACTTACGGGAGGGACTACGTGAACGTTGCTAACATCTTAAGTAAAAGTGTTTCTGTGGAACGAACTGGATTCGAACTTGGCACACCCAGGTTGTTAGTCTGTGTCATTAACCACTTAGCAACCGCCACCTCCCTTAAGAATTGCAATTCAGGGAATCTTGCTTAATTGGTTTATAATGACGATGGATAAAATTTAATGCAAATCTGAAATATTTGAATTTTCAAATTGGAGGTTGTATCAATATTAGGTCCCCTAAAACCACTTAAAATACTCCAAAGAAATTGAAATTTGGGGAATAAGTGAAAGTAGTGAAATTAGGGGTCTCTCTACCACAACGGCAAACAACATTTCTTTTTTTTCTCCCTGTGCTTAACATCAAACAGAATTTCCATGAACAGAGTTTCTTGCCAAGAACTTCCCATCTGATGAACACGTTACCACGGGATTACTTCCCTGTGGGCAACAAAATGATCGTCTTCAAATCAAATGTAAAAAAAATGTTTTTCATAAACCGTCTGCACATTACATTCCTTGCAGAATACAACATGTCCGTCTTTAAAGCCAATGGCAACAAATACGTGTCATAAATCGTCGTTATAAGTAATCAATCCTCTCATAATATTGTTCATCATTAAACTGACAATCAACTCATCTCATTGACCCTTATCCTCGAGTGGCTTTTGGACTTGATAAATGTGTTGGCATCCGTCAGTCGCAACGACTATGGATCAGCGCCTTATTGGGATGTTGTTTGTGTGCATCTCTTTGTGTGGCTGTAGAGACCAATTCTTGATTTGCACGGTCTACTACAGCGTTGACATACGAAGGCTGTTGTGCAATGTGTCACCTCGGCTTTTTGGTCTGCCTGTAGGTTCGTTCCTCTCCTTGCTCTCTTCGCAGCGTATTTAAATTACTGTAACGTTAATGGATAGTACTGTTGCCACATACGGGCTGGTGCACCAACCACTAGCTCCTTCCTCTTGGACAGGGTGTAAAAAAAAAATTCTTATAGATCCCACACTGTCTGTCAAGCTCTATCCCCTGTCGCATCGTCGCAGTGTAGCATCCCTGTGCTTGTTTTACAAGTACTTCCACGGAATGTGCTCCGATGAATTTGCTACACTTGTAACTCCCAACCAAAATACCACTGACTGACTTGAGGAACAGCAAAATCCCATCCTTCACTGTAGAGATCCCTCTGATAGCTTTTTTTTTCTCGGACTAATTTTTCTTTTGGAATTCCCTTCCTGTTCCCTGTTTCTCAAACCGTACCAACATGCAGAAATCTCAATGAAATGTGAACAAAAATCTTGCTGCTCAACTCCCCACCCAGCTTGCCCCTATAAATCTGGCCCTTATCAAAATAGCCGTTTACGTTTCAATGGCAATATGCCTTGTTTGAGGTGAACAAAAAGTTTTTTTAAATATAAAAAAATACGCACGCGACCGCCTCTCTACCGAACACTAAAGAGACGCATATTGCTTTGTCGGTACTTTTTAGGAATAGGTATCAAAAAAAAAAAAAAAAAAGAAAGAAATTGAGTCAAATTACGTCATCAATTCCGAATTTCACCGAATTTCACCGAATACTTTCGAGACTGGCGAACGTTAACGAAGAATCTACAAAATACGAACAGAACAGTTTATTATTATTTTTTTTTAACTAACCCTAAACTAACCATAACCTAACCCTAAATATAGTTTTAGTTTGCAAAGTCGATTTACTTCGGTTCGTATTGCGTAGAAGTCTCGGAACTTGAGTCGGCTTTCTTATTCGTAGTCGGAACTGGTTACGTCACGACTACATCACGACTGCAAATTTCTGGATATCTATTCCTAAAAAGCACCGGTTTCTCTAAATAAAATAAAATAAATCATCTACGATAATATTTTTCTAATCGTTTAAATGTAATGTGAACAAAAATCTTGCAACCCAACTCCCTACCCAGGTCTCTTATAAATCTGGTCCATATCACAGTAGCCCGTTGCGCTTCAGTGGCAATATGCCTTGTTTGATGTGAACAAGAAATGGTGCTACTGCAGAGACGGGGGCCACTGTTCGATCGATGGCGGCGGAAACTGCCAACTCCGCTTCGGGAGAAATCGTCCGAAAACGTGAGCGACGGAAAGAAATTTGATTTTGGGGAAGATAACTGTTGAATTGACAAGTGAGGATAAGTTAAAATTATGAACATTTATTTATTGAAATAAATTAAACATTATGTACAACAAATAAATAAATAAAACTTTGATAAACATTTGAAATTAAAAAAAACGAAATAAATAAAACTTTGATAAACATTATGTACATCAAATTAATAAATAAATAGCAAACTTTTAATTGAAATAATAAAAAAAAACGAAATAAATAAAACTTTGATTTGAAAAAAAAAAGTAAACATAATTGACTGAACGATAAATGTGGAAAAAAAAACAAGTTTTAAACAGGGTATTGACTGAACGATAAATTCCCGAGTAAATGCAATAACTCTTCAAAGTTTAACCGGTTTACGTCCATTTCGTGAAAAAGTAATTAACCCAATATTAGTTATCTCCCCCAAAATCAAATTTCTTTCCGTCGATCACGATTTCTCCCGAAGAGGAGTCGGCAGTTTCTGCCGCCATCGATCGAACAGTGGCCCCCGTCTCTGCAGTAGCACCCAAACATTTTTTAAATACGTATACGCCCACCTCTCCCCGAAACAACAAAAAAGGATTTCATTTTTATGAAACACTGATAAAGATATTGCCTTCTCTCTATATATATATATAAAAATGGTACCGGTACAGCTCTTGAACCAGCTTTTGAACCAGCCTTTGAACCAGCCTTTGAACCAGCTTTTGAACCAGCTTTTGAACCAGCCTTTGAACCAGCTTTTGAACCAGTTTTTGAACCAGCTTTTGAACCAGCCTTTGAACCAGCTTTTGAACCAGCTTTTGAACCAGCTTTTGAACCAGCTTTTGAACCAGCCTTTGAACCAGCTTTTGAACCAGCCTTTGAACCAGCTTTTGAACCAGCTTTCGAACCAGCCTTTGAACCAGCTTTTGAACCAGCTTTTGAACCAGCTTTTGAACCAGCTTTTGTCGACGCAGAAATACGTAAACAGACGGAAAAGGCCGAATCAAATCGGACCAGCGTCAAAATTAAAACGAGGCGGCTTTTTAACATGAAAAAAAAAAAAATAATGAAAGAAAAACACTTACCGTGTGTTTATTTTTATAGCATTTATTTATTTTTTTGACGAAGAAAATCAAAGAAATATTTTATTTTACGGGAAAGTTAAAAGTTAAGAATTCTTTTTTTTTCTTCGATAAATTGTTTTGTTTTTCTGACACGGACCTCCCAGTAAAACTCATATCATTTTGTGACATAGACGTAAAAGTAGGTTTCAATTAAGATTTACAGTGGGATAAAAATGTATAAATATCAGTGAGTGATGTTGCATGTATATTTCATTTTTTTTTAACTATTAATTTCAAATCCTTGGCCTGAGATAAAAATAGAAAAAGAGAAAGAGAGAGGCAAAGAGGAAACGAGAGACGAGGAAAGGGCATGAAACAGAGACTCTATGTCAGGTGTGTCCAAACAAATGCTGGATCAACTTGCTACTCCCCCGACATTATTGTTTATGATTTCAAAATGGCTCTTCGTCGGCGCCTTTTATAACATCACATACAGAAGTCTCCTGAGAAAAAATATCAGATTTGTAGAGTGTTCAATGCAATTTTTGTACAATTTATTCATGTAAACAAAATATAGTACTTTTGAGATTTCGTTTTTTCACTCCGGCCCGCGATCTCCTTCCTAAAGTCTCATCTGGCCCTCACTCTGAAAAGGTTGCCCGCCCCTGGGTTAGGGTTAGGGTTAGAGTTCTGAATAAACTAAAGACTGCAAAGAACATAATCAATGAAACAAAGATTTTTACAGATTTTCTTTGTTTTTTTTTGTTTTTTTAAACCGACTAGGTAATGGTTAGGGTAAAAAAAATGTACAGGTTTTGTCCGGTTCAAAAGCTGTACAAGCTTTTTTTTTACGAGAATTTTTTTTTTAGTCATTTTCAAAGATTTTGCAGGTTTTCTTTTGGAGTTAACAGAGACGCGGGAAAGAGGATTTCGGCGTCTCTGTTGGGTACTGTCTCCAGAAAACCCTAATTCTATGCGGTGTCCTATCCTGCGAAGACCCAAAGTTGTCGTCTGCTTATCGAACATTCTGATTAGCTAAGCTTTTCAGCATCTTCCGGCTGTTTACGTAAATGGCCGGCAGATGCCAAACAAAAAGTCGGTTTTGTCTGGTTCAAAAGCTGTACCATCTTTTTTTTTTTACGAGAATTTTTCTTTTAGTCATTTTCAAAAATTTAGCAGGTTTTCTTTTGGAGTTAGCACAGACGTG
>OY744546.1:12643425-12660925 GCA_963556195.1 Sepiola atlantica
TTCAATTATCTTACATCTAGACACCAATATTCCGAATTCGTAGCCGTGGGCCGCCATCAATAAATTGTATCAAACAATCATAATTAAAAAAAAAAAAATTTTTTTAAAGCCACATTAAATTCTTTCGGGGTAACATTTTATGATAAAATTTATTCAAATTTTCTCGAATTATTTTTTAAATGAAAATTAAATATTAAGCAAAAATAGAATTTTTACTTGATATTTAATTGATATTTAATTGATATTTAATTGATATTTAATTGATATTTTATTGATATCTGAAAACCATTAAATAATTTGAATTTAAAAAATCGATTTTTTTTTAAAATTAATTATTTTGGTGCGCAATCATTTATATCGGTTTGACATCGTCTAAATTAAACTCACAGCGTTGTTTATGGTCATTTGGTAAACGAGAAACAGTCCACTGATAGCTGCCCACGGTCACGAATTCGGAATAGGGACGTCTAGGTAAGATAATTGAATATCGTCAAAAACTGAGTTCGTCCAGTGATCAAAGAGGTTTTTTTTAAGATAATGAAACATCCACACTTAGAAACATTGTTTGGTATTTGAATTACAATTAAGAAATTTATTGAAGCCAAATAACAATACGCTTTTTTTCTCTTTTTAAAAATGATTTATTTACTTTTTAGACGTATGAGCTTTCGACATAAAATATGTCCTTCTCAAACATAGAAATAATTTTTTTTTATTAATCATCATTCGTATTGGAGACATAAAACTCACTCGTGGATAGTAGTCCGTTTGATGTAGATAACGGTTGAGTCCGTGGTTGCGGGTATTTTTTGTTGAGATAATGAAATATTCACACTTGGAAACATAGTTTTGTATTTGAATTCAAATTTAGAAATTTATGAAAGCCAAATAATAATACGCTTTTTATTTATTTTTATTTTTATTGATGAGTCACCGCTTATCAAGGCTCACGGCTACTCGAGGATAAACTCGAGGATAAACTGGCTACTCGTCTTGGCCTTTTGGCTAAGATCAAAGTGTAGTATCTGTTCCGATGGATACTGCACCCCATAAACTGGTATTGTCTTGGCCTTCGGGGCTTGATTTACGCCGGTCTATGGGTTTGTCCTGTGCAGTTCTAGGAGGTCCACCCTCCCAGGCGTCGCCTCCCCTCTTTGGGGAGGAGTAAGTTTATTGCTTACTGCCTGAGGCGCCCCTACCGGGTAATGCCGACGGGGCTGCCCATGCAATTTTTAAACCCCACTTTCCCGACCCGACCTTGGGTCACATCTTACTTGTGGGAGTAAGATAAAAACTGGCCTTGTGCCTAACTCCTGGAGAGGAGTAAATCAATACTCGAGGATAAGGGTTACAGAGATCGTCAGTTGGACAATGATCGCCGCCCACAAGAGGATTGGACACAATGAGTTGAATGAGCAGAAGATTACTTAAGAGGAATTGATTATCCAAGAGGACGCGTCAACAAGTATTTGTTTATATTAGACTTGAAGACAACTATGTTGTAGTTGGTTGGGAAGCAGACTCATGGTATCTGGTTCCAAAGATGATTGGAAACAATATATAGAATGGGCAGAAGATTACTTAAGAGGAATTGATTATCCAAGAGGACGCGTCAACAAGTATTTGTTTATATTAGACTTGAAGACAACTATGTTGTAGTTGGTTGGAAAGCAGACTCATGGTATCTGGTTCCAAAGATGATTGGAAACAATAGATAGAATGGGCAGAAGATTACTTAAGAGGAATTGATTATCCAAGAGGACGTCTCAACAAGTATTTGTTTACATAAGCCTTGAAGGCGATCATGTTGCAGTCTTCTGAGAATCAGCCTCGCGGTATTTAGTTCCACAAATCGGATGTTCAAGGAAACAAACTTTGTTAATGGAAGTTCCATTTTTTTTGTTTTCGGCAGAGAGAAAGAGTAACCCTAACCCTATGTAAGAGTCAGATGCGTCCTCAGGTGGAGTATTGCTGTCACGTCTAGGGGTGGGGGGCACTCAGAGCATTCTTCGTTGCCTAGACAGAGTTACACATCTTCCGTTCCTTATAGAGCCCCTTCCTCACAGAAGAGATATCACTAGTCTCTCTCTACTCGATCGTTACTTTCATGGAAGATGCTCGACAGATATCTACTCTCTGGTTTTCCCTCGTAAAACATTCACAGCAAGAACTCGATTTTCTGTTTTTTTTTTTACTGATGTGTTACCACTGGGAAGCAGCCTTGTGGTATTTTGTTCCGTGGATGGGACTTTCTAAGAAACTTTGTTCATGGAAGTTCCATTTGTTTGTTTTTTGTTTTTGTTTTATATATATATATATATATATATATATATATATATATATATATATATATATATATATATATATATATATATATTAAATTAATTAAATTTAATTTGGATGTATATGATAAATAAATAAACTTTAAAAGTATTTTGTGGTGATGAATCATCTCATGAACGGAATATTTTGGTAAGCTTCCAAAAAATCACACACATATACACACACACATATATATATATATATATATATATATATATATATATATATATATATATATATATATATAATGTGATTTTTTGAAGGCCTACCAAAGCATCCAAAAGACCTGCTTGGTAGTGAAACACGTGTAGGAAAACACTCTTTAATTTGAATATATATGATAAATAAATAAACTTTGAAAGAAAAAGTCTTTTGTGGTGATGAATCATCTCATGAACGGAATGGTTTGGTAAGCTTTCAAAAAATCACATATAAATGTTCTGTACCCTGTAATAGAGTATCATCGAGCTTATTTTTATTGGCCTAATCCAGGTCTTCACTGAATAAACTATCTTCTAAGTGAAAAATCTAAATCTCTATCTATCTATCTATCTATATATATATATATATATATATATATATATATATATATATATATATATATATATATATATATATATGAGAGAGAGAGAGAAAAGAAAAACTGTTTGTAGTGGTTGTAGCTAGACGAGTTTTGGCTGTGAATATTTTACAGGGGGGGGGGCACGGATTTGGTCTCACTCAAGCACTTACCATGAACGTAACGATAAAGTAGATAGAGGCTAGCAACATCTCTTTTGTATCAAGGGGTGGTTGTGGGAGAGAAAATAGATAGTGATTAGTGATAATTTGATATCAATAAGTTAAAGATTCCGACTTTACCCATTTTTAAAATGAATTGTTCCCAAATCGAATTCTGTCGTTCCGTCGACTAAAACAGTACAATTTTAAATAAATACATTTTAAAAAGTGACATTCGTTTCATTGATTTGAAGTTGAAAATTATTTTTACGATTAAAAGACAGAGAATATGCATAGTGATAAAAAGAATTAAATTGCTACAATTTTAAATAAACAAATAAATAATAAATGAATAAATAAATGAATAAATAAATGAATGAATAAATAAAGAAGAGACATGTTCGTTTTATTTATTTAAAGAATAGTTGGTACTGATATCGATCTTGACTCAGTTTTCGCGAGTTTCTTGTCGGAAGCGTTCGGCTATCCTTCGCAAACGCCCGAGAAATGACGAGCCGATTTGTACCAGACGACAATTTTGATACGGTGCTGCATCCTATGATTTTAAGTTATATTTTCAAGAAATTTTCTAAAAGAAACAACAAAAAAAAACAAAACAAGCAAAACATAGCGAAGTTACTGTTATCAAATAAATATTTTTTGTTATTTTGATACGTTGCTGCGTCCTATAATTTTTAGTTATAGTTGCAAGAAATTTTTTAAACAACAAAACAAATAAAACAAGCAAAACAGAGCGAAATTACTGTTATCAAATAAATATTTTTAACCCTAACCCTAACCCTAACCCTAAACCCTAAACCTAACAAAAACAAACAAAAAAACAAGCAAGCAAAACATTAAAATCATAGGACGCAGCACCGTATCAAAATTGTCGTCTGGTACAAATCGGCTCGTCATCTCTCGGCCGTTTGCGTAGGATAGCCGAACGTTTCCGACAAGAAACTCGCGGAAACTGGGTCAAGATCGATATAAGTAACGAATATTTAGCTGGCAGACATTTATTATTTCAAAAGTAATATTAGTATTACAGTAAAGTATACTGATTGATGTAGAAAACACTGTGGAATTTCCACTGGGGTCTGCTAGCATATTAATATTAAGTAATAGATTTTCAACAACAACAAAAAATTCGTCTGGTCTAGTGGATTATCCAGTTTGTGGTAGCATCACTAGGAGGAAGTACACTATTCGTCTTATTGGCCAGTGTATAGTCATCCCGAGGAGATATTATTTGAGCGCCAATTTATACGTTTTTTCTTTTCTTTTTTAAGACTTTCCAGTTTGATACGTTTTCATTCTTTCTATTTTTTTTTAATTTAATCGATTCAGATGTTATTTTATATGCAAAAACGAGAAAAATGAGTTCGAATGTCTAGAGTGCTTCCATGAAATGTGCTCCGATGAACTTGCTGGTCTGGTGCACCCACGACGTAAATAGACTCGACCAACCCAACAATCAGCTAAATTCTATCCTTTCACTGCGGAGGTCCCCAGATGCCGGAGAGCCTCCTACTCCAATAGCTTCTTTCCTCGAGCTGCCGGCCTCTGGAATTCCCTCCCTGCTCTCTGTTTCCTCGACTGTACTGACATGCAGAAATTTAAAACTAATGTGAACAAGCATCTAGCTGCACAGCCTCCAATCTAGGATTAACCCCCAAAACTTTCACCCTAATTCTCAGTAGCCCCTTACGCCTATAGTGACAACTTGTCTTGTTTGGGGTGAACTAAGTCCAAAAACATATTTTTGGGGGTCAGTGCTTACTTAAAGGTGAAGCATCCGCATGCCAGGTAGTCCTGACAAACCCATGTCTAAGATAGTGTCTAGTAGACATTCAAACTAATTTTCCAGTTTTCGCACTAATATTCGTGTTCATATCAAATGACATCTGAATCGGTGAAGTTTTAAAAATAGAAAGAAAGGAAACGTCTCACTCTGGAAAGTTAAAAAAAACCCACATAAATCGGTATAGAAAGCAGAACGATATTGCCCGGGATTAAACATTGTTTTAAATAGTAAGTAACTAGTGGGACCCCGTGGAAATTCCACGGTCGCTTTCTTCATCTACTTGTATAAAAATACATTTTTATCGATCAAAATGGTACCACTTTCTTGGGTGTGTGAGTGTGTGTGTGTGTGTGTGGGGGGGGGGGGGGTGAACTATGTTGAAAAAAATTTTTTTTTTAATTTCATTCCAAAATATAATTTTTTTGTTATCTCTTTAAATGTTTACCTAGTAATTCCATCATGCATCGTTTCTAAGTCATAAATATTTCAAATAAAAGTACAAAGTTTATAAGTTTATAGTTTATAAACTAAGTGAACGCTTACAGATTCAATGTGTTTCTGTGGGCCGGGTTCGCGCGCTGTGACCGTCTGTAATTGTTATTTCCCTGCGCTGATGTCATACATGGGTAAAATATTAAAAAAATATAATTTAATATTATATATATATATATATATATATATATATATATATATATATATATATATATGTGTGTGTGTGTGTGTTCGTGTGTTGTTAGCCAAGAAGTTCTCATTTCTTCATAATTATTTCCACGGAAGGCGCTCGACTGAGCTCGAATCTCTGATTACTCCCTGTAAAACATTCACAGCAAGAACTCGTTCGATTACCGCTACTACAAATAATTTTCCTATCTACCTCTGTGTACCTAAAACCAAACGGCCTCCTCTCCCAGAACCTCCGAATCGACCGGATATATATATATATATATATATATATATATATATATATATATATATATATATATATATATATATATTAAATATCTCCATTATATAAAAATTAGTCCACGCCATAACATTGTTTTCACATTGTTATATTTTTGTTTAATCAAAAGTTTAGTAAATATATTTGAAACATTCCTCATTTTTATTTTTCCCCGGACAATTCAAAACAATTCCTCACCTTTGTTTATAAAACGTATAATGACCGGAATCTGTTAACATTCCATTTCTTCTCAACTTTCCAAAATATTAACCTACTAAATTTTATTATTTCATATAAATTTGAAAAAAAACAAAACAAAAAAACACACAAAAAAACAAAAACACAAAAAAACACAAAAAACACACAAAAAAAAAAAAAAAAAAAAAAACAACAAAAAAACACACAACCCCCCCCCCCCCCCAAAAAAAAAAAACAACAAAAAACACAAAAAACACAAAAAACAGGCAAAATGCCTTTGGAAATCACGTATAAGATGCAAATATTTTTTTATGAAAAATCATTCGATTTCTTTTTTTTTTTTTTTGACCTTCATCTTATCAGTTTCGGATAATAACCTATCCATCTTCAAAGAACAAGTGCTTCACAACTAAATTAAAGGCATTACCATTATTATTATTTGTTTTGTTGTAATTAGTAGGGTCTTTTGGGCACTTCTGTAGTATATATGAAGCAGCTGCCGATTAAGAAATCGAAATTGAAGAGTTCCGTTTTTTTTTTCTCCAAGTACCATTCATTCAGAATTCACCGGAAGTTGAATTTAGTATTTAGAAAATGGAGTTAAATGATATTAATCTTCGAGACATTGGTAATTTAATGAACCAGCCGCAAAAACAATAGATTTTTTACAGGCACACCGCCTGATTTCTTAGGTTTAAGGTTTAGGGTTAGGGATTTTTATTTAAATTTTTTTTACTTCATATAATAAAAAAAAGAAATTGTTAATTGTTACCCAAAAACAAATCAGTCTTGCATTTTTGTTTTTATGTTGTAAAAAAATCACTTCCGGTTGAATTACCTCCCTTTATTTTCAGTAGAAGGACAGAAAATCTGCTGCTTCATATATACTACAGAAGTGCCGTCTTTTGTTCTTGGTGTAATCGAAGCGTTCGTCCGATGTTATTTGAACGATGTCTCCTTTTATAGAAACTTTTAATAGCACGTGGCCGCTATATAGGAATACAATTCGAAAAAAGTTCTTTTGAAAGTATCTTTTAAGAATTAAAATTTGACAAAAAACAAAAAAAAACAAAAAAAAACAAACAGGCAAAATGCTTTTGAAAACAACCTAACCCTAACTGTAACCCTAACCTTAACCCTAATCCTATATATATATATATCGCCATTGCATGGGGAAAGAATTAAAAGCAGATCGACAGACATACAATACAAGTTTCGTCTTTATATAGGAGACTAGACTCACTCTCTCTCTCTCTCTCTCTCTCTCTCTCTCTCTCTCTCTCTCTCTCTCTCTCTATATATATATATATATATATATATATATATATATATATATATATATATATATATATATATATATATATATACGGGCCAAAATTCTTAGTTTTTAACGCAAATACAAAGTTAGAGCAAAATAAATTAATTTGAACTATTAAAAAAATTTCCAACGCTGTTAATAATGTTTAACTATTGATTTTTTTTATTATTTAAGCTAATGTTTTGAAACATGTCGTAAATGAAAAAATCTATGGCGTCACATCAAAGCTATAATTATTTTGTAAAGGTAATGTTTTCATATCTATTTATAAGAAGATTTAAATAGCTCAGTTCGTAGAACATCAGACATAAGATCTACAGGTTTCAGTTTCGATTTCAGGTCACGGCACCACTTTATTTGTTGGGAATTCATTTTTTTAGTATTAATGTAATATTTTCCATTTCTAAAAAAAATTAAGATATTCTTTTAAAAAAATTGTGACTGACGGACAGACAGACACACACACATATAGCAAATGGCCTTATATTATGAGTGCGTTTATTATTATATCTTTTTAGATTCAACTCTGGGCGATATCGTGACTGCCAATGTGAGTAATTGTACTGAAAGCCCCTGTATTTTGCAAAGAGGATCAAACATCACGATACACGTGACGTTCAAGACCCGTAAGTATGAACTTTTTTTTTCAGATCTGCTGTTTTTATACCAAAAATAAATAATTAAGACAAATACCGAAAACAAATACCAAAGACAAATACAGAAAATAAATATCGAAGACAAATACAGAAAAAAAATACCAAAGACCAATACTAAAAATACCAAATACAAATACCGAAAACAAATACCAAAGACAAATACAGAAAATAAATATCGAAGACAAATACAGAAAAAATAACAAAGACCAATACCAAAAACACCAAAGACAAATACAGAAAAAAATACCAAAGACCAATACTAAAAATACCAAAGACAAACATCGAAAATTAATATCGAAGACAAATACAGAAAATAAATATCGAAGACAAATACAGAAAATAAATAACAAAGACCAATACCAAAAACACCAAATACAAATACCGAAAACAAATACCAAAGGCAAATACAGAAAATAAATATCGAAGACAAATACAGAAAAAAATAACAAAGACCAATACTAAAAATACCAAATACAAATACCGAAAACAAATACCAAAGACAAATACAGAAAATAAATATCGAAGACAAATACAGAAAAAATAACAAAGACCAATACCAAAAACACCAAAGACAAATACAGAAAAAAAAATACCAAAGACCAATACTAAAAATACCAAATACAAATACCGAAAACAAATACCAAAGACAAATACAGAAAATAAATATCGAAGACAAATACAGAAAAAATAACAAAGACCAATACCAAAAACACCAAAGACAAATACAGAAAAAAAATACCAAAGACCAATACTAAAAATACCAAATACAAATACCGAAAACAAATACCAAAGACAAATACAGAAAATAAATATCGAAGACAAATACAGAAAAAATAACAAAGACCAATACCAAAAACACCAAAGACAAATACAGAAAAAAAAATACCAAAGACCAATACTAAAAATACCAAATACAAATACCGAAAACAAATACCAAAGACAAATACAGAAAATAAATATCGAAGAAAAATACAGAAAAATACCAAAGACCAATACCAAAAACACCAAAGACAAATACAGAAAAAAATACCAAAGACAAACATCGAAAATTAATATTTAAGACAAATACAGAAATCAAATATCAAATGCCAACAGCGAAAATTAATACCAAAGACTAATATATAAAATAAATACCAAAGACAAATCCAGGAAACAAATACCACAGATAAATAACGAAGACAAATACAAGTTACGATAACAAATACCAAAGAGAAATAACAAGAACAAATACCAGATACAAATACAAAAAATAAATATCAAAAACTGATACATGAATTAAATATCAAAGACAAATACAAAAATAAAATACCGAAGACAAATACAGAAAATAAATATTAAAGACAAATAACGAAAACAAATACCAAAGACAAATACTGAAAATAAATACCGAAGATACATACAGAAAAACAGCATCAAAGGCAAATATAGAAAACAAATATCAAAGACAAATATAGAAAACAAATACCAAAACAAATATAGGAAACAAATACCAAAACAAATTTAGAAAACAAATACCAAAACAAATTTAGAAAACAAATACCAAAACAAATTTAGAAAACAAATATCAAAGACAAATATAGAAAACAAATATCAAAGACAAATATAGAAAACAAATATCAAAGACAAATATAGAAAACAAATATCAAAGACAAATATAGGAAACAAATACCAAAACAAATTTAGAAAACAAATACCAAAACAAATTTAGAAAACAAATATCAAAGACAAATATAGAAAACAAATATTAAAGACAAATATAGGAAACAAATACCAAAACAAATTTAGAAAACAAATATCAAAGACAAATATAGAAAACAAATATCAAAGACAAATATAGAAAACAAATATCAAAGACAAATATAGAAAACAAATACCAAAACAAATATAGGAAACAAATACCAAAACAAATTTAGAAAACAAATACCAAAACAAATTTAGAAAACAAATATCAAAGACAAATATAGAAAACAAATATTAAAGACAAATATAGGAAACAAATACCAAAACAAATATAGTAAACAAATACCAAAACAAATATAGAAAACAAATATCAAAGACAAATATAGAAAACAAATATCAAAGACAAATATAGAAAACAAATATCAAAGACAAATATAGAAAACAAATATCAAAGACAAATATAAAAAACAAATATCAAAGACAAATATAGGAAACTAATACCAAAACAAATATAAAAAACAAATATTAAAGACAAATATAGAAACAAATACCAAAACAAATATAGGAAACAAATATCAAAGACAAATATAGAAAACAAATATTAAAGACAAATATAGAAAACAAATATCAAAGACAAATATAGAAAACAAATATCAAAGACAAATATAGGAAACAAATGCCAAAACAAATATAGAAAACAAATACCAAAAAAATATAGGAAACAAATACCAAAACAAATATGGAAAATAAATATCAAAGACAAATATAGAAGACAAATATTAAAGACAAATATAGGAAAATAATACCAAAATAAATATAGAAAACAAATATAGGAAACAAATACCAAAACAAATATTAAAGACAAATGCAGAAAATAAATACCAAAGGACGAATACCAAAAAACAAATTTTGGGTGCTGGCTGTTCTCTGATCTTTGTATAACTCATTGTACACTCTGTTGCTCGAACTCATGTGTCGTCTCGTCTTCACCCTCGACCTATTAACAAAAGCACACAGGACACTGGTCGTCATTTTGATGGAGGATTTATTCGCATGGGGAACACATTGAAACAGTTATAGAAATCCGTAAAAAAAATCAAATATGGCGAAATATAGATTTTTTTAAAAACATGTTTATTTAATGATACGGATGTTTTTGTTGAAAACGTACAAGCGTAAGTCGTTTTTTCAACATTTCTGAAGAATCATCATGTCTACAAAATTCAGGCTTTGTGATTACCAATGTTTTGATTATGGAGCGATGGAGAAACGACTGTAATTTTGAATGTAAAACAATTTGTTTGATACAAGATTTTGTTGTCTTCAGAATTTGTTTCAAGTACTATACACACATACACACATATAAATATATATATATATATATATATAAGTTAAAGAACTAAAACAATTTAAGTTATTACCAGGATATCAAATAATCGAAATTCATCTTTTTACAAATGAGATCTTATAAATCTCCCAGGATATGTTACAATACTGACGATGAAGATAAACTCAATGGTAAACAGGTAAAGTAAAACAGAGCTGGCATATTTTGATTTAATAGTTATAATAAAATGTAATAGCGATAATCTAAATTATTTTGTATTGTCTGGAAATATCTACGATTTTTATCGTCTGAATATTTAAGTTACGTGTTTGTTATTGTTTTTACTGGCGATAATAACAGCGTTTGTTTTTCCACTTCCTAAGCGGTAAAAAGTAATGCAGAAGATTGCATTTTGGTCGCCCTTAATTTAATAGGAAGCATTTTTATTCATATATATATATATATATATATATATATATATATATATATACAGGGTGGGCCAAAATAAGGGTCCTATCTTTAAATTTGAATAACTTGAATTTGAATAACTTCCACAAAATAAAAGTTAAACTCACCAAACTTTATGTGTGTGTAAACTGACCCTTCCGAGATTTTTTGAAATAAACAAAACAAATTTTAGCCGAAAAACACTTCTTAAAACTTACAAAAACTAAAGTATTGTTTTTTACACTGTTTTGAGTTTTTTAAGCAAAAATAATGTTTTCTAAATGAGGGTACGTTCCTTAGGGCTAATACGGCTCATGCTTGCTTCGGAAGGGGTCCTTTACTTATTCTAATAAAAAATAAAAAAAATCAATAAATAAAAAAGTTATGAATTTTTAAAAATAGGACCCTTATTTTTGCCCACCCTGTATATATATATATATGTCTTATTAACTTTTTATCTACATAAAAGTAATCCATTGCCACGTATTTCTGGCTATCAGCCGTCATCAGCGTGGCTAACTTGCACAAGGATCGAACCTACGATTACACTATATATATAAAAAGAAATAGTTGGATCATTCTACCGCTTCAGAAAGTATCTCACGCCTAACGCAGTCTTGAGGCTGACCTTCACTTCAAAACTTGAAATGGATAACTTACATGATATTCGCTGCTAAGGTCGCTCGAAAAATAGTTGGATCATTCTACCGCTTCAGAAAGTATCTCACGCCTAACGCAGTTCTGGGCTGACCTGCACTTCAAACTTGAAATGGATAACTTACATGATATTCGGTACTAAGGTCGCTGGAAAAATAGTTGGATCATTCTATCGCTTCAGAAATTATCTCACGCCTAACGCAGTTCTGGGCTGACCTTCACTTCAAACTTGAAATGGATAACTTACATGATATTCGTTGCTAAGGTCGCTGGAAAAATAGCTGGATCATGCTACCGCCTCAGAAAGTATCTAACGCCTTACGCAGTCTTGATGCTGACCTTCACTTCAAACTTGAAATGGATAACTTACATGATATTCGTTGCTAAGGTCGCTGGAAAAATAGTTGGATCATTCTATCGCTTCAGAAAGTATCTCACGCCTAACGCAGTTCTGAGCTGACCTTCACTTCAAACTTGAAATGGATAACTTACATGATATTCGTTGCTAAGGTCGCTGGAAAAATAGCTGGATCATGCTACCGCCTCAGAAAGTATCTCACGCCTAACGCAGTTCTGAGCTGACCTTCACTTCAGACTTTAAGTTGATAACTTACATGATATCCGTAGCTAAGGTCGCTGAAAAAATAGTAGGGTCATTCTACCTCTTCAGAAAGTATCTCACGCCTTACACAGTTCTGGGGATGACCTTCATCTCAGACTTGAAATAGATAACTTACATGATATCCGTTGCTAAGGTCGCTGGAAAAATAGTTGGATCATGCTACCGCCTCAGAAAGTATCTCACGCCTAACGCAGTTCTGAGCTGACTTCACTTCAAACTTGAAATGGATAACTTACATGATATTCGTAGCTTAGGTCGCTGGAAAAATAGTTGGATCATTCTACCGCTTCAGAAAGTATCTCACGCCTAACGCAGTTCTGAGCTGACTTCACTTCAAACTTGAAATGGATAACTTACATGATATTCGTTGCTAAGGTCGCTGGAAAAATAGCTGGATCATTCTACCGCTTCAGAAAGTATCTCACGCCTAACGCAGTCTTGAGGCTGACCTTCACTTCAAACTTGAAATGAATAACTTACATGATATTCGTAGCTTATTTCGCTGGAAAAATAGCTGGATCATTCTACCGCTTCAGAAAGTATCTCACGCCTAACGCAGTTCTGAGCTGACTTCACTTCAAACTTGAAATGGATAACTTACATGATATTCGTTGCTAAGGTCGCTGGAAAAATAGCTGGATCATTCTACCGCTTCAGAAAGTATCTCACGCCTAACGCAGTCTTGAGGCTGACCTTCACTTCAAACTTGAAATGGATAACTTACATGATATTCGTAGCTTAGGTCGCTGGAAAAATAGCTGGATCATTCTACCGCTTCAGAAAGTATCTCACGCCTAACGCAGTTCTGAGCTGACTTCACTTCAAACTTGAAATGGATAACTTACATGATATTCGTTGCTAAGGTCGCTGGAAAAATAGCTGGATCATTCTACCGCTTCAGAAAGTATCTCACGCCTAACGCAGTCTTGAGGCTGACCTTCACTTCAAACTTGAAATGGATAACTTACATGATATCCGTTGCTAAGGTCGCTGGAAAAATAGTTGGATCATTCTATCGCTTCATAAAGTATCTCACGCCTAACGCAGTTCTGGGCTGACCTTCACTTCAACCTTGAAATGGATAACTTACATAATATCCGTTGCTAAGGTCGCTGGAAAAATAGTTGGATCATTCTATCGCTTCAGAAAGTATCTCACGCCTAACGCAATCTTCTACCTTTATAAGAGTCTTAAAATGTTGTAAAACTGTTATAACATCAGAAGAAGGGCGCCTAGAGCACTCTTTCCCGCATTGACAGAATACAAAACCGTTTTCGAAATCCAGTGGGGGATGTCTTCTTCTCTACAGTCACTTTTTCACAGAAGAGATGTTGCTAGTCTTTCTCTGCTTTATAGTTATTTTCATGCTATATGCTCTACTGAGCTCCAATCTATGGCTCCCCATGTAAAAATTTCACAACTGATATTCGTCTAGCTACAACCACTGTCAATAATTCCTCGGTCTCTCCCTGTGTACCTTAAACTAAACGACGCTTTCATTAGTAGAGTTTCTTTTCTAGAACTATCCGCCTGTGGAACCCAATACTGCGGGGCTGCTTCCCAGCTTACTACAACATGGTCGTTTTCGAGTCCAATGTAAACAAATTCTTGTTGAGCCGTCCTCTTAAACAATCAAATTCTGCCCAATTTCAACGATCGTTACCGATAATCACGGTGTTTATCATTGTTCACATGACAAACTCATTAACCCTTATCCTCGAGTGGCATTTGGGTCTTGATAGGTGGTGGCTTATTATTATTATTATTATTATTATTATTATTAATAATAATAATAATAATAATAATAATAATAATAATTTGCGATGGCTATCGAAAAGAGGGTGAGAATACTGGAAATCTGGGAAGACTTGTTGCCACTCCTACTACAGGGAATACCACGGGTTGTTGTCGTTGAGCAATCACTGATGATGACCTGTGTGAGAACTCCTAGTGAGTACAATAATAATAATAATAATTATAATAAGCGGTCCTTCACACAGAGAACTAGGTGGGTGTGGTTCTGGGTGGACAGCTAGATAAGACCCGTCAGAAAAAGACTGTGTTGAAACATAGAGAGTGAAAACAGAGTCGCAACCCACCAAATCATGAAGAGGGTAGAACAATTCTCTAAAATTATTATTGGAGGATTGCAAAAGTGTGCGGGTTGGGTGAGGGGAGCGGATGTTGATTCCAAGACTAGTGTTGGGACGATTAATCAGAATCGGGAATCGAAAAAATCGGAACTTTTTGGGGTATCGGAATCAGACAAATTTGAGCCTATTTTCCGATGCCAAAAACGATTCTTTTAATTGTTTTTTGTTTGTTTTTGTTTAAAACTTAATTTACCATTTCTGGTACTAATGATAAAATGATAAATATTTATTGATTTTAAAATACCAATAAAACTAAAATCTATAGATCACCTCCCACAAGTGCATTTTTTTACATTTGCGAAGATATATGACATATTACATGGGGTTTTTATGGTAATCCGAAAATTTTAAAACAACAACAACAACAACAACAACAACAACAACAACAACAACAACAACAATAACTCTATAGATAAAGATTTAGAGATTTTAAAAGAACCAGAATCGGGAATTTAGAACAGAATCGGTAATTGTATCGGAATCGGGAAAATAATGGAATCGTCCCATTACTATCTAAGCCATGAACTAAGAACGAATCTTCATATAAATCCGGACTCAGCACAATTGAAACAGAGGCAAAGATATTCGACAGTTAAGGTAAAAACGTGTTCTTAGACTTCGACCCGACGTACTTCTTCCAAAACTGATTATTGTTAGACAAATTTCTTCTTTTTTTTTTTGCGTGTCTTTGAAGTGTCATGTGGTCGTACGACAGTTTGCCCACTTTCTTATGCAGTTCCTTTTACATTGGTGTTGTACTCTGCAAGATCTTTCATGCTGCACCGATTGGACAGTAGAGAGCAGACAAGCCAGTGTTGCATAGTATGGACCTCCTCTCCACATTCACAGACGGTTGGGTCAGTTTTGTAGCCCCATCTAGTCATAGCAACTTTTGATCGCCCCATTCCTGTTCTCAGGCAATTTAGTGTTTTCCACTGGTGCCAGGGTGCCTCTGAACGGGGGGGGGGGGAGCTCAGAAGGAGGGATTCCGATGTCAGTAGAAGGGGGGTATTCTCTAGCCGTCTGCTCCACAGCTGTAGTCTGTTCTCTTCCTGAGATGTTGGTAGGGGTTTGACATGGCTGAGGAAGCTTTTCCTTGACTACAGTCGTTGAAGCGTTGGTTCATATCCATGAATGAGATGGCGTTCATCACTGATACCCTTTGTGATCTCTTCGGTTGGCAACTTCCTGTCTAACCCCTGAAGACAAATAAAACTTAGCTATATTCTTTAGCGAGAAAAGAATTATCAGAACTTTTCATACTAACTTCGATAAAAATCGGATATAAACTTTCAAACAATTCACACAGTGTTGGGAGCGCAACTGCCTTGATTATTCATACCGGAATTGATATATAAACATACAACTGGTATATTATAACTATGTGTTAATTATTTTATACTCGTGTGTGTCCAACGTCCAACCAGTACTTGAACATCGTTCAACGAGTCGCGTGGAGTTCTTAGTGGACAGCTAGATAAGGCCTATCAGAGAAATAACTTTTTAACCCTTAAATACTTGTTGTTTCAAATCTGATTACATAATTTTCACTTGTCGATGTTTTTTAAGTAGACCAAACTGATTTATTAAACTGCTACGTAGCAGCGTGTATCCTACCTTCGGACTTACAAAAAAAAAACTCCCCAAAAAACCAAAAAAACCCACTCCATTGCCATCGGGAGATTCCGTGATCTCTGATCGGCCTGGCCGATCAGTAGATCACGACAATCAAGAAGAAAAAAGAAAAAAATGTCTTTAAACACTGAAGAAGACATGTTTATGTCGAAATAATCAGCTTAAATAAAAAAAATAATAAATGTTTCATTTATTGAAAAAAATTTCGCATCGGTTATCTGGTTTTAAATCTGATTATATATATATATATATATATATATATATATATATATATATATATATATATATATATATATATATATATATATGAGGATTTCATAAATTAGAGCATTCTAATTGTTCAAAGATTAGAACAACAAGTCTATTATGGCGTAGGTCGTTTCCAAAACATTCTGGAAATACTTTATTTTTATATTTTTTTAATTTTCTTAAAAACTTTTTACAAAGACACTCCAAAATGTCACTTCATCAGCGCCTTTAGCACCACTTCTTACAGAAATTCAAGGAAAAAATAACAAGTTCGTCGTAGAGGAACATCTATTGACAGTAAGGGACACGGAGACAAATATTTGAAATAGGAATAAGTTACAAATATAAAATAGAAATATAAAGATAAACTGATAATAATAATAATAATAATAATAATAATAATAATAATAATAATAATAATAATAATAATAATAATAATAATAATAATAATAATAATAATAATAATAATAATAATAATAATAATAATAAAAAAACATTATAAGCCTTATAAAAATTATAAAAATAAAATGAAAATAAAAATAAGAACAAAAATAAAGAATAAAATAAAATATAATATTAAATATAAAAAATAATGATAGAATATATAAAGGAAAAATAAAATAAAAGGATATATAAAGATAAGAACAACATCGGTACCGTCGGTTTCAAATCTTAACAAAGGGGACTTTAATTAGTCTCCTTTACCGGAATCTCCTCAGCATCTGTTTATTTATGTCGGCTGAAGCGTCTCGTAAATCGGACCAAA
>OY744546.1:12673425-12690925 GCA_963556195.1 Sepiola atlantica
AAAGTATTCAATTAAAAAGCAATAACAAAGAATAGTTAACTAATAAAATGTAATTTTGTAAAAGCAGTATGCAAATTAGTTAACCTTACGACTTAAGTCGCATATGCAAAAGTGTATTAAAAATATGTTTTTTCTTGTTGTTTAAGTTGATTTAACTTGAAATAGGGCATTTTTACCTCACGATTAGAGAGAGAAATAGGCTTAACTTTCGCGTGTATTCATATAGGTAGACTAGTGCTATTCACCCGGCGTTGTCCGTGTAGATATATATTTCTGGTCGGAAATAATTACAAATATAGTCAGGTTTACAATTTTTGCCTTGAAAGAAACGCAAAAAATAACATTTTGAATATGAGGTTAAGTAATAAAAAAAAACTATCAGCACCGGCCTAAATTCTC
The DNA here is from genome assembly GCA_963556195.1 of Sepiola atlantica. Lineage (NCBI taxonomy): Eukaryota > Metazoa > Mollusca > Cephalopoda > Sepiida > Sepiolidae > Sepiola > Sepiola atlantica. The sequence goes on from OY744546.1 coordinate 12,673,825, forward strand.
TTTTCAAAAGAAAATTTATTTCTGCGTTTGGTAAAAAAATATTGTTGTATATTTTGTTTGTTTTTGATTTCTGCTCTGTTAACTATACTACGTGAATGCAGATATATCAAGTAGGATTTAGAAAATTTTGCAACAGATTCGTGCTGACGTTCCTGTTCCCAATTTTCTATATCACACCTGAGATGAGTTTGATATCTATTTTTTGTTATCTTGCATTGTTTCATTAGAGTAAAACCACACTGTCCAAATACGTGCCAAAAAGAGGTAGTCATCGGGCGGTGTTACGCTGAGGAATAACCTCCAATAAAATCGAGGTCTAGCACCATTCATAAATAAGAATTCATGTTCTCCACTTTGCTGCATACAGGGAATAACCGATGAATTATGTGAAAAGTATAACATCGGCCAATGCTGAATATTTTACAGTTCACCAAGTGTAAGGAAAAAAATTACAGATCTTCAAACATGTCGCTCTGGATTCTAATTGATAATTCACCAATCCATTCTCTAGCATTTCGCAAGAGACTATTGGTAAAGTAAGGATTCACAAGTCTTCGGCCAAGCGAGCAATTCGTGATTAATCTGATGTCACTAAGGTAAACAATTCCTACTTTAACATTTTTAAATGAACATTTCCAAAATAAAATTATGCTGCCTTGTCCTATTGACATGTCGGTTGAATACGAGGCTGCAGAGTCAAAGGTTACTTTGTGACTGGGTTAAAATTTTTCGACCAGCAGTAATAATCATCTCCTACATTGAAGATTGCGTGAGCATGAAACACATGTCTCTGTGAATGAAAAATATTATATACTAGCAGCACCCGTGCCCCGACGTTGTCCAGGATAGATATAAATTACATTAAAAAAAACGTAAGTGTTAGAGTATTTATTCGTCAAAAAGCAGTTGAAAACAATCCTGTAATTTAGGTGATTAAAGTAGGAGTTATCGATGTTTTGAATCAAACAAAATTGACTTCTCTATGTTTTTGGGTGGCTGCTCCCCTCTACGATTGTAAGTAGCGGTTTATTCGAAAAAAAAAAACACTACCCCTCTAAATAAATATGATTCAAGAATATGCGTGAAGGTTTCCAAGGTCAGTGAAGGAAAATACTTCTAGATTGAGGCAATTTTTATCTCAACCCGGAGTGCTCATTTTGGTGGGAGATTGGATTTACCAACATTGAAAATCGACCTTTCGTCTAACTCTGGCTTTGATTTAAATATATGGCGATTGATTTAAGGAATTTGTTGGGGTTATTTTGTTTTCGATTCATCGACTGTTAACTAATCTGCACTTTTACTATTTTGTTACCTCTCTACTAAGGAGAATTATACAATGGTGATGTTTAATGGTTTGAAAATCCATCTCCTGGGGGAATTGCCACAGTCTAGAAGGGGTTCTTCTAAAATTGACAAATAGTTAAATAGAGGGAAAGTAATAAAAAAAACAAAAATTGCCGCAGTCTAGAAAGAGTTATCCTTCGCTGACCGAGAAGAGAAAAGACAAAATAACGGATACTGCAGTTTAAGTTGAAGTATATTTAGAAAAGTATGAATTAATATTTTTTGGAATATCAGTAGCAGTTTTAGCGTCGTAGAAAGTATATAAAAAAATATGAAATAAATTTAAATAATGAAAATGTAGATGAAAATAATAATTTTAAATGTACGCCGGTCTGTGTTCGAAAATAATTCCGAAGCCTTTTAACTATCGTGAATTAAACAAAGGAACGTTATTCGTAACTGACGTATAATTATAATAATAAAAATATACTTAAATAAATCGACGAATGCTAATTTAAATCGAATGTGAGAAGAAAAAAATGTACGTATCTGTTTAATGTGTATTGTCGCGAAGGTACTGTTGCGTGTTGCGATTATTTAAATCGGCGAAAATGTTGCGAATGAATAGAAACATAGAGGGAGAGAGAGAGGAGGAGGAAAAGGGTGAGAGAGAATGGACGGTATAATAGGTAAATGTAATGAAGAAAAAAAAATGTCTCACGAAAATACCCCCTCAACAAAAAAAAATGAAGAATACCTAACGTGAAAATGAAAACACAAAAGTTTGATTAATGTTAGGAATGTATGGACGGTCAAAAGTGAAACGATGAAATTGTGTTGTCTGTTAATTAGTAGCGGAAGGTTCGTAGAGAAACTGATATTACGTGCTTCCATGGAATTGTTATCAACAATTGAATATTGTCGAAATGAACACTGCAGTTCGTTTTACCCTGTATGTATTTTGAAAAAGATTTTTAAGCCTTAAAGGTGTTATGTATTAAATTATCTAAGTGTTTAAACTAAAAAATGAAATCATACCTGAAGCAAACGAAGATTGGTAAGGGAAATGTCTAAAGTCGATTAAGATATTGTAGCCGCCATTTTGAATCAATGTACAGTATAAATGATTAAGTTCGTTAAATATATTCCGTAAATTCCGGAATAAGATTAAATCTATATGTAATAGTTAGAAATCACGCAATCCGATATTCTCGAAAATCAGTGGAATATGAGGGACCGTCTATTAAATTTGTGTTGAATGTATTGTATTATGTATTAAATTAATGGAAGATTAATAAAAAAAATAACGGTAACGTTTTTCTGAAGTATCTGTTGTTTATTACTTCTCGGTGATGAAGGAGAGAGTGTTAGTATGAAAATATTAGAGGGAAAGTTTTTGCCACCATCTCTATAGAGTATATTTTGGGAGAGGCTGTGATGGTGGTCTAAAAGTAGTATTTATTGTTAGATGCAGAAAATAATCATACATTTCTTCACAGGCGCTCGAGTTAATAAGCTGAATAGAGTGGTAGTTTAGTAGCCTATGATGCATACGGTTATTTTCTTACTCTCACTGAAGGTACAGAGGAAAAATCGTCTTCACTTTATGTATGTATACATATATATATATATATATATATATATATATATATATATTTAAAATAACCGATATGTCGTACTTAACAAATCTGATTATTACTCCAAACTAGAAACCATCCTCGAAGATAGCAACAAATTTAAAAAAATAAACAATAATCCGCCCCCCTTCCTAAAAACTAAAATTAACAAATTAATCACTGCCGATAACGCCGCCATTAACAACGAAAATCTTACCAAAATCATAGGTGATTTCAAACCTGGCTATATTTACGGTACAATCAAAACACATAAATTGAACTATCCCCTTCGCCAAATTATTTCCCAAATACCTACACCCATTTATAAATTATCTAAAACTATTAATGAATTAATATCCCCCTGTATCCCTACCCAATATAGCATTAAATCTACACACCAAACTCTAAGGAGAAAAAACCCCGAACAAGGTGTGATTGCCTCCCAGGATGTGGTTAATCTTTTTACCAATGTTCCGGTTGAACAAACTATTAACATAATAATCAATAATATTTATAATAATCCTAATAACCGCCCACTTAAAATTAACCCTAACACTTTACGAAAAATCTTATTGGCTTGTACGACTGAAGTCCCTTTCTACGATCATCGCGGCCATATATACATACAAAAAGATGGTGTCGCTATGGGGTCTGCGCTAGGTCCAACATTCGAAAACTTTTACATGTCCAACTTGGAAACTAAAGTGTTTAACATTATTAATAAACCACCAATATATTTAAGATACGTAGATGACATTCTAATACTAACAAATAATATAAACGAGATTAATATATTACAAGACACTTTCAAAAATAATTCCGTTTTGGATTTCACTTATGAACTTAACATCGATAAAAAAAACTCCCTTAAGACGTCTTAATAGACACAAATCATAATGAATTTGTAACATCTACATATAAAAAACCTACTAACAAAACCCCCTGTACTCTTAACTTCGTTAGTGAATGCCCCTTTAAATATAAAATAGCCATTATTAAAAACCTACTAACGCGAGCTAAATTAATCTCTTCCTCCCCTACTCTCTTTCAAAATGAACTTAAAAATATAAAACAAACCCTTGTAAATAATGGTTTCCCTAATTATATTATAGACCAACAAATTCAACTATTTAAAAATAATGCTAGTATCAGTAATAATAATAACAATAACAATGAATCCATTTCTCCACTCAACAAGACTATCAAACTATTTTACCGTAACCAATTTCACCATAACTATAAAACAGATGAACAGGTTTTAAAAAATATTATTAATAAAAACGTACTTCCCACCGACCCAAATAAAAAAGTTAAACTAATTATTTACTACAATAAAACTAAAACTACTAATCTTATTATTACAAATAATTCTTCACCCTCGATTAGAGTCTTGGATAGGACGGGCCTAGTATACGAGTTTAAATGTCCATTGGGAGACTGTGTCTCCGACAACCAACGAAAACACGTATATATTGTCTCGACCACCACGACTCTGTCCAGGAGGTTGACCATGCATCTATCCGATAATAGTGCTATAGCTAGACACCTTACTAATGAATATTCCTGTCCCCGCTCGCAAATCCGAAAACTTCTCGTAGACAATACTAAAATCCTAGAACATAATACTAATACACAAAAACTCCACATACTAGAAACTTTACTCATTAAAACTAAAAAACCTGCTATTAACAAGATTAATTTTAACACTAGTACTAATATACTTAAATGCTTATAATACCTAATAAACATAGTTTCATATTTAAATTTTCCCGCCATAATTAATTATAAATCTCACTCCAGGTCTTTACCTGTTTGTCATTATTCCACTGACGATGGATCCAGACGGGTCAGAAAGTACTCTGGACCAACATGTACATTACGGCAGTTTCATCAGCCAATTTTCTTCCGAGATTAAGATTTTAATCCGGAAAATTGAAAGGATCAATACTAAAATAACCAGAGAAAAATTGTACGTGTCTTAAAGAAAAAATGCTGCCTCGATATATATATATATATATATATATATATATATATATATATATATATATATATATATATATATATATATATATATATATATTGATAATTCTAGTTTTCCGTCTAATATCAAATTATATAGAGCTAAAATTATATATAGGACGTCATGGTTCCAACTAGAGAACTCGATGTATTTAGACAAAATAATTAAGATTTTAGTATAACAACCTCTACCACATTTATAGACAATACTTATTTAGGACATACTAATCTATCAAGGAAATTACATAACATAAGATACTGCATAAAATGAATCTCAATAGTTAACACATTATGTTAAACAGAGCTTACATGAATTTTATACATATATTTATTATACCCTTTGTATTGATTTCATCTGCTTTTCGTATCCCTTTTTTTGTGTGTATTTAATGATTATTGGGGTGAGATATCGCTATGATGTTATACACACGGACTGTTGTATACAGCTTACCTTGACTGTGTACAACATCATACACCCGTGCATCTCCTGCTGCAACCCAGGTTTCGGCTGTCCCTCAGCTGTTGGTTGAAAACCTCGTGGACGTCGGTTTGTTTTTAAGAGTGTTATTTAACAAAGAACAAACGACACAAGCTGAAAAATCGTGTGAACGAAGGAAAGAGAGAGTGAGAGAGAGGGGGAGAGGGGGGTGAAAGAGAGGGGGAGACGGAAATAGAGAATATATGAACTGGAGAGAGAGAGAGAAAGAGAGAGAGCAAGAGAGAGACAGCAAGAGAGAGAGAGAGAGGACAAGAACGAGAGAGAGTGAGAGAGAGGGAGGGGAGTGAGAGAGAGGGGGGGAGAGATAGAGAATAAATGAACTGGAGAGAGATACCCTTAGCAGAGAGAGAGAGAGAAAGAGAGAGAGCAAGAAAGAGAGAGAGAGAGAGCAAGAGAAAGAGAGAGTGAGAGAGATGGAGGGCGATTGAGAGAGGGGGAGAGAGATAGAGAATAAATCAACTGGAGAGAGATATCCTTAGCAGAGAGAGAGAGCAAGAGAGAGAGTAAGAGAGAGAGATAGAGGGAGAGGGGGTTGAGAGAGAGGGGGAGAGAGATAGAGAATAAATTAACTGGAGAGAGATACCCTTAGCATACACAGTCAGTTTGTTTTTTTTGGCTACACGCTCGTTCTTCGCATCTGATCGGTTGACTGGTTGGCAGACGAAGAGACAGAACCCTTTCTAACGGAAGTGACATGATTTTCTTGACTTCCGCTTTTAGGATCCCTCCACTTTTTAGGGCTCCCTCGTTCAGAACGACTTATCTCATTTGGTGACTCCCTCATTAGATACTCGCACCACATGGATATGCACAAGAACCCACATAGCACCACAATTGTGTCTTAGGCTCTAATTTAAACATTTTTAACAATAGTTTTGGTGTATTAAATTTGTAATTAAATAAAAGTTTTAATTATCTATAATTATTAATGATAAGTAATTGATGATTTATTTTATTCTTAGAAACACCGATTTGCCGTCTAAAATAAAGTAATAAGTTTCATTTAAATCCCTAAATGAAATCGATGCGAAAATCAATGGTGCCCACGGTGTTCGCATTTAGGACGATCGAAATTGTTTAGAATGACCAGAGCAAACTTTGGTCGATAAATGTGAATATGTTAAGCTTTTATTCTGTTAAGCGAGAATGTCAGACGCAGACATTGCGAAAAATATAAAACAAATTTCTTGGCTTATCCATTCAAAACGCGTCTGAGACAAAAAGTGTCAGTAGAATTAGTGTCCCATGTTTCGTTTGGAAATGTAACGTATCTAACGTACAATTTCAATTTCTTAATCACTAATCTCTATATAGCATTTTGCGCAAGTTGAATGCCCTGTTCACTGTTTCTCTAATCTTTAGAAACCTAATACATAGCATAACGCTTGTAATAAAAAGAATTGAAAGTTAAAAAGATTGTTGTTTGGTGAGTCGGTCAGGAAGCTTTGGTTGCAGACAACGGACGGCGTGGTTCACGGCAGGAAGGAAAGAAGAAAGAATTCATCAACTAGACGACATCGAGACGGCGACCCTCTACACGGCGAGGGAGAAATCTAAAGGTATGCAAACAATATATGAACTATGTGATTAATGATGTTTTAAAAATGACGAGTATTAAATGTGAACTGCCACGGCCCTTTCAGGGACGAGTATAACAAACGAGAAAAGCCACGGCCCGTAGTGGGACGAGTATACGAAACATGTACTGTCACGGTCCAAGCAGGAGTGGACTATGCAACACTTGGAATAGTCATTAGGCTTATTTCCCTAAGAAAATACAGGCGAAGGATCTCTTTCGCCCCCCCCCCTCCATGAATGGTTAAGATTTATTTGATAAGTAACTATGATAAAGTAGTAACATACATACACTCTCTCTCTCTCTCTCTCTCTCTCTCTCTCTCTCTCTCTCTCCAAGCCGATAAATAACTAACGCTTGTAATGAAAAGAATTAAATTTAAAAAGATTGTTTGTCTTCCGACCCAATCATGGAGCTTTTATTGCAGCAGCGTGGTTCACGGAGGAAGGAGTTCAACCACTAGACGACATCGATACGGTGACCCTCGAGGGAGAAATTAAAGATATGCAAAAAAAAAAAAAAAAAAAAGTGATTTATGATGTTTTAAAAATGACGAGTATTAAATGTGAACTGCCACGGCCCTTTCAGGGACGAGTATACGAAATGAGAACCACCGCGGCCCAAGAGTGGGGCTATGCAACACACGCCTTTTTGGTTGCTATGACCGGGACTTTCTTAAAAGAAAAGAAAGAAAATTTTTCAACTTCGGTTCACATAATGTAGAGGTCCTAAATGATAAATGAACGCACGGGCGTGGTCGGCGAAGACAGAGAGAGAACTAAATAAACAGTAATTAAAAAGCTGGATAAGGTGTTTCGAATGCGATGGAATTAACTACATAGCTAGGGACTGTCGGGCTCGGCGCGACAGACAGAGAGCTCAAGACCTCTAACTGCGGAGAAGTGGTGCACGTTGGGTTAGGGTTAGGGTTAAGGTTAGGGTTAGGGTTAGGGTTAATGTGAAGGACTAGGCCACCCTTTACTGGATTGTCCTGGAAAAGGTTTATGGGACGACTTCTATGCACCGGCTTCTTCCTCGGTAACTTTGTAACTCTCGATCCCCTTATTTTGTCGTTTAGTCCTCACATTCCATGAGCGATGTTTCTCACAAAGGGAGAAGAATTGCTGTTTTCTGGGTCGGAATCTATCCATCTAACACTTATCGTTGGCTAGTTTTTACCTTGAAGTAGTGTTTTTTTAAGCTCCTTACATCAAGTGGCTTCATGCGTTGTCTGGAGTGATTTCCATTAAAAAAGAGTCGATGTTGGGGTGGGACCCAATGATGTGTACATCATTGGGTCCCACCCCAAAAATTGAATATCATAAAATGTAAAAAATAAGAATAATAAAAAAAGTAATACTTTATTATTGGCGAGGATTAGGAGGACATACGGTGCATTATATCAACCCCTGGCAACTCTAGGTCTTCTTACTGATAGCTTGGACCTTAGACCTTGGACTCTCAGAGTTCATTGTGACTAAAGGTCTGGGGTTCGAGCCGAGACGGCGATAAGTTAGCTGTGTAAAGCGATACTAATGAGTCATCAAAAGACAAAACACGTGCTACGTATATATATATATATATATATATATGTAAGTAAATTTCGTGTACAACAGAATGGTAGGATTAATTTTAGAGGAAGCATTATTATAATCAATGAAACAGACGAGTGGAAAAAAAAACAAAAGGAAAATTGTTAAAATTACCTTAAGGCCTTGTCGTCTGACCCTCTGAGAGGAAACGTCAGAATGGTAAATTAAAAACTATAAGTCGAATGAGAAATGAGGTGAAAAAAAAAAAAACTTATTTCAGTTGGAGGAAACGATTGAGAGAGAGGAAAAAAAAAATTTCTCATTCGACTTTTAGTTTTTAATTTACCATTCTGACGTTTCCTCTCAGAGGGTCAGACGACAAGGCCGTAAGGTAATTTTAACAATTTTCCTTTTTTTTCCACTCGTCTGTTTCATTGATTATAATAATGCTTCCTCTAAAATATATATATATATATATATATATATATATATATATATATATATGTGTGTGTGTGTGTGTGTGTGTGAACTGTAAGGGTAGCTGTGAACGGAAAAGAGTGAATTGCACTTGTTGATTCTAGCCGCTCCTGCACCATAGTGAGCAAAACGAAAGCAGCCCATCTAGGTGGTTACTATTGGCGAGAAGCCACATTCAATTACCTGATAATCACCCCATCTCATGTCATGGACATCATAAAAAACCTTGACACCTCCAAAGCATGTGGGCCTAATCTTGTACCAGTAATAGTAATAAAGAAATTATCTGTTGAACTGGCCCCTGCCCTCTCCAAACTCTGCAACAAATGCCTTGCTGAAATCTTGCTTCCCCGATAGCTGGAAAATTGCCTGTGGTACCAGTCTTCAAGAATTCTGGAGATAGAACTAACCCTTAGAATTATCGCCCCATCAGCCTTCCTCAGCTCTTCGCTAAAATCTTTGAATCCTTAATCAATCTAGCAATAGTCCGGCACCTTGTTAATACCAAACTTCTTTCTGACAATCAGTATGGGTTTAAGCAAGCAAGGTCTACATCGGATATCCTAACAGTCATCTCCGAACGCATATACCATGGACAAGGCAGGTGAAGCTAGGGCGGTAGCGCTTGATATATCCAAAGCCTTTGACAGGGTCTGGCATAAAGGTCTTATGCTAAAATTAATTCATATGGTATTTACTGGACGAATATTTAATATAATTAGATCCTTCCTATCCAATAGAAAGATCCGGGTTGTCTTCGATGGCCGTTCATCCAAACAACATGACATAGATGCAGGTGTACACAAAGGATTGATTCTTGAACTTTTATTGTTCCTGATTTTCATAAACGATCTCCCTAATAAAATTGTGTCTGAGACACTACGCTCTACTCTCGTCGTGTGTGTAAAACGGACGCGCGCATATCAAAGGCAATGACTGAATCCTTAAAAAGTGACCCCCAGTTGGTAGTGGAATGAGCTCATAAATAGAGGGTAACATTTACATAACATTGTAACATTGTGTAAAATAAGGTATAATTTAACGGAATAATTCTGTTATTTTTCTTTTATATTACGCTGATTGTAAAAGAGAGAAAGAAAAAAAGATAAACCCGTTGGCAAAAAACACTTTTTAGTAAGCTTTGCACGTAACAGTAGCTTTTACTTTAGTCAACAGTAAAAATAAGGTTTATGATTTCGACGGTGGTACTTTCGTTTTTCTTTTGGAAAGAAGAAAAAAGATAGTGTATTCGTTTCTTGTTAGAAATTAACACAGTGCCGAAATAGGAATAATGAAATCACAGACGTTCTTTGAGAGAAATAAGTTGGTTTCTTCGTAAGAGAAAAGAAAATAAGGAAATCACTTTGGCTAAAGAAAATCCAACTTACGATATTGTTTTTTCGCCGATAAAGTCTGTTTTTAGAACTTTGGAGGTTGTCGGATAATTTCGCCGTTGATTTCTCCACGTTGGTCCTTTTTAAAGTTCGTAAATAAAAAGCCCTTTAACGTACTTCAGTGGCAGTTGTTGTGGACTTATAAGTGGTCCGGTCAGAAGACACTAACTCGGTATTAAGTGAAACAAAGAATATTGAAGAAAGTATAAATACAACATATAAAGAAAGTGGTTGAACGTCTGTCTGGCTGCCAGCATTAGACTGGGGAAGTTTCAGGTATTCAATTCCCTCCCACCGCAGGAATATGTGACACAAGGTCGGAAAGTGGGGGAAGAGTCAAGCCAGCGCCCCTAAAGAAGTATCACTCTGGCCTAGCAAAAATAGTCTGGGCAGCCCCGTCGGCATTCCCCAGTCTGTGTGCCTCGGGCAGTAAGCGATAAACTTACTCCACCCCAAAGAGGGGAGGCAACGCCTGGGAGGGTATACCTCCTAGGACAACCCAGCACAGTATACCTCAACCCGGCAGATAAAAGGTCACCGAAATGGTCCAGTTCCTGCCAGACTGATTGTCGAGAACGAATCCTCGACATCCTCAATCAACCGAAGTTAATGAGAGACTGATCGGATTGGGGTTGGTTTCAGGTATTTAATTCCCTCCCACAGCAGCAATATGTGACACAAGGTCGGGAAAGTAGGGAGATCAAGCCAGCACCCCTAAAGAAGGAGCACTCTGGCCTATCAAAAATAGCCTGGGCAACCCCGTCGGCATTCCCCGGTAAGGGCGCCTCAGGCAGCAAGCAACAAACTTACCCCTCCCCAAAGAGGGGAGGCAAGGCCTGGGGGTGCACCTCATAGGAAAACCCAGGACAGTATACCTCAGCCCGGCAGATAAAAGACCACCGAAATGGCCCAGTTCCTGCCGGACTGATTGTCGAGAACGGATCCTCGACTGGTGTTAACCCATCCCGACGTCATCAATCAACCGAAGTTAATGAGAGACTAATCGGGCTGGGGTTGGTTCCAGGTATTTAATCGCTTCCCACAAAGCAATATGTGACACACGGTCGGAAAGTGGGGAGATCAAGCCAGCCAGCGCCCCTAAAGAAGGAGCACTCTGGCCTAACAAAAATAGCCTGGGCAACCCCGTCGGCATTCCCCGGTAAGGGCGCCTCAGGCAGCAAGCAATAAACTTACCCCTCCCCAAAGAGGGAAGGCAAGGCCTGGGAGGGTGCACCTCCTAGGAAAACCCAGGACAATATACCTCAGCCCGGCAGATAAAAGGCCAACTAAATGGCCCAGTTCCTGCCGGACTGATTGTCGAGAACGAATCCTCGACCGGTATTACCCCATCCCGACGTCCTCAATCAACCGAAGTTAATGAAAGACTGATCGGGCTGGGGTTGGGTCCAGGTATTTAATCGCTTCCCACAAAGCAATATGTGACACAAGGTCGGAAAGTGGGGAGATCAAGCCAGCCAGCGCCCCTAAAGAAGGAGCACTCTGGCTTATCAAAAATAGCCTGGGCAACCCCGTCGGCATTCCCCGGTAAGGGCGCCTCAGGCAGCAAGCAATAAACTTACCCCTCCCCAAAGAGGGAAGGCAAGGCCTGGGAGGGTGCACCTCCTAGGAAAACCCAGGACAATATACCTCAGCCCGGCAGATAAAAGGCCAACTAAATGGCCCAGTTCCTGCCGGACTGATTGTCGAGAACGAATCCTCGACTGGTATTACCCCATCCCGACGTCCTCAATCAACCGAAGTTAATGAGAGACTGATCGGGCTGGGGTTGGGTCCAACACTAATAGGAATGTGCCCAGGTATTTATAGTGAAACGGAAGAGTTCATGTAGTCTGTCAAGGTAGGTACCACAACACTTTCGTAAACATTTTTAGATAAATGTAAAAACATATTCTGCATTTATCCCAAAACAAACGCCATCTTAAATTTAAGCAGATAAATCAAAATACGTATTTTCATTTATCTATTTATTACATCTCTACCAAAAGAAGTACGAGAAATGTATTTTTCCCCTGAAAATAAAAAAGAAATGAATAAGCAAATAAGAAAAAAGAAAAAGGAAGGAAAACAAAAAACGAACATAATATAGAAAAATATCAATAAGTTTGGATTTGTTAAAATACACATTCAATTCAAATCTAAGGGAAGTAACTTACATTATTATTTTTTCATGAGTAGTTTCCCTTAGATTTTTCCAGAAATAATTATGTATTTTATTTATTGTTACTTTATTAGTGTTATAATTTAATTATGATATGTAAATATTCTTTCAGGGTTTTTTTTTCAGAAGATCATTAATTTTAATTCAAATTTATTTCAATTTTACTTACAAGTTATTATTGTTAATTTTATTGCGGCCTAAATTTTGGAAAATATGAATTTTAAACAATGCAGACAGTTCTGAAGGACTTCGTATTTTGTATTGATTATGTTATGTTTTGATGCTATTATTTGATAAGATTCTAAGATACATAGATTACATTTTTTTAATTTACCTACGGAGTATTTTTGCTCTACTAATAACAGATCATTTCAATTCGTACGGTATATTATTATATTTTACTTCTCTAATATATTAAGCCGATGATATTGGGATATTGTTTGAACCTTCATGCGGTTTAAACGCATTTACGTGATTTCTCGTGTTAAATTGGAAACCGATAGCGCCTATACATGATTAGATTCTATCTCTTTCTATGACTACATTCATTAAATGTGTCGCTTATTTACAATTGCGTTGTCTGGTGATACCAGATCAGGCTGCCCTGTGGCTCCCTGAGACGAAATTCACCTACATTGACGTTTTGTTTTTGTTTTTTTTGTTTTTTTGTAAAACTTAATTATGTTCTACAAAACCAAAAACAAAAACAACAGCCGCTCTCCCTTTCTCCCTCCCCTTTTTTATTTTTATTTTTCCTACCCTACTCCCGGTCCTGGATATGACCTTAAACTACATCTGATGGTGAGATCCGGCTTACGAACTTTGGGGAATGTGGAGCCTCCTCTTAATTACCATTGCTCCCAGGTCCACCCTGACCCGGAGTGGTAGTACCTGTTAGGGTCCCAACTATGGGTTAAATAGAAACAGATATTAAAAGGGGAAAGAAACAAAAAAGAGAAGAAAACAAGACCAGATTCGGCATTAAATAACCCAAAAAGGGTTGATATGCCGTAAAACAAAACTACCAAACCAAACTACCAAACAATTGCGTTGGGTGCGAATTGGAGGTTAGAGTAGTTATTTTGATACTTCAACATTTATATTCCTATTTATCTTCGTATTATTAGAGGTTATTAAAGTTAAAACTATGGTAATATTATTGTGTTTTATTAATAATCTGTTCTAATCTTCTATTCCCATGGAAAATCTGTGTATGATTAGATAGAAATCTGTACGGATATTATTTATATGCTTACTTTATAGCTGTTAAACCTTATCGACTTTATGTTTTTTATTACTATAATTTGTTATGGTTATTCGGGTTAATTTTTGCTGTTAAAGTTGATACGCGTTTGGATTCTGAGTTAGGGTTAGGGTTAGTGTTGTGGGATACAAATCACACCTATTGGAGAACTGATGGAATCAACCAGGTATAAGAGATACCACTGGTGGCAAAGACTCAGGAGAGACCTTCACACCATGTTTTACCGCATGTTATGAACCCGTTCATCTCCTACCACATTAGTGGCGTTCTGTATTGCTTTATGATAAATACATTGTTATATTTTAACCCTGTCACTATTTCTGATTTATTTCTTTAATACCCCTAGCACGGGTCTACAACAGTTAGAGTATGCCAAATGATCTGTTGGATTTCCGTTCATTTTTATCCTTTTACTTAATTTTTTACTATTAATATATTTCCTGATTTCTGTGTTTCTAATGGCCATGTTATGCGATATAACCTAATATTCAGATTTACAATCTACCATGCATTTTTAATAAATGTAATTTCCTCTTTATATCCAAGTATTTTTAATGCTTCGTTATAATATCTATTATTGATCGTTAGAGGATAGTTTCAATATTCTTTTAGAAATATTGGAGATTATTACATTTTGACAAACTGTTGAATGTTTGACGTATTATATACATATCTATAGAGGTTTATCGTAGGGTTTAAGGTTTTTTTCATTTACATGAGAGAAAGTGTACGAGTGTGAGTGAGACAGTAACTGGTTGCTGCAAGGGAGGACTGAGTCACAATAGTTCATTAGCTCTATATAATACCCCTAACACACCAGGTATATCTTTGTATTTTTTTTTTTGAGAATATAGATTTTAAATAAATCAGTAACCTGAGCAGAATCTGGAGCTCCCATAGTTATATTAAAATTAAGTTATCTATTTTTTTAGTCTATTGGTATATTGTTTTCCTTGCGAGATTAATTATATACATTTCTAATTAAGTCAAATTTTTTTCTTTTTTTGCTATATACAGTTCATTGTTTAATTATGATTAGAAATTGAAGGATAAAGTTAATTTATATCAAACATTATAAATTTCTAGTTTTCAACAGAGGAGGTCTATAAGTTATGTCATGTTTTTGTCTTATCTTAGGTAATATTCTATCTGACATTCGTTTGCTAATACTTCCTCTGTCAGATGAACAAGATGAGATTATTCTGATGGTAGTTATTGTTGAAATCCGGTTTGTGGTCATTTAGAGTGAATCTAGAGCATTTCGGAGTGTATACTTCTGTATTTTTTCTATATTTATTTTTTAAAAAGATTTTCTTATCTGAAGAGTTAATAATGTTCAAATCATTTTAGCTTGTAATTCTGTCATTCATATGTAGTTCATTTAATATTAATTTGTTGTACGTTTCAAAGTGCATGCTATACCCATTCAGCGTTTTTCTACATGAACTATCAGATTGATGTCATTCTTTTTTTAATTTTTATTTATTTTAGTTATAGTTGAGTTTGTGTATTTACTAGGGTTATTATTTTTATATTTTTACTATATCACTCATATCCTGTTCGAATGAGTCAAATTATAACCTCCTCCTCCGGTCGTAGCTGTGTGTGACTTCCACAGGCACCACTTATGAGGAACGCTCCTCTTCGCCGCGGTCTCTATTACCAGCCTAGATAATAGTGGTTTCCGTTCTCCTGGCGAAGACTAATGATGGTTTAAACGTCTTAGTTGATCGGTCAAGATTTACCCACGTTGTGTTTGTTGACCTCAAACTTAAGATTCCACATTTGTTTCAGAAGATTGGCATCGATTGGGAATGAGTTTTATTAAACAACAGTTACAATTCCTGTTTGTTTATTTGTTTGTTTGTTTTCATCTACACTTTCGAGTTGGCAGACCAACAATCTAATGTTCTGCGCGAGTGTGAACAGGAACTCGACATATCTGCAAATGTCTGACTTTCATGAGTCTTCGTCAGGCACGTGATGACTTACAAAATTAGAATTGGTTAATTTACTGAGAAATGCGATTAAAAGTATTTAATATACTTTCGTTTCAAGCTTGGTTGTGATGGGTTTGTTTTCTCGAATAACTAAGGCTTCAGTGATGGGGTGCGGGGGGAGGGCAATTCGAAACAGCGAGGATGGCAGTTTTTATTATTAATATGTTTCTGAAATCGTTTTGGGGTGTCATGTGCTATTAGATGTTAATAAATATGAAGTCACATGTCAGGCGGCGAGATACTAGTTTGAGTCATGCCAATATATGTATTATTCATAAAGACACATGTCTCCATTGAGAATTTAATTTTGTAACTCTCTCTCTCTAATATATATAATTATATAAGAATTTGAAGGAACAATTGAATTGAAAGAAAGTCATGGTTATGGATTGATTGTCCATATGGTCATTGGAATGCAATTATAAAATATATATGCCCTGAAGCTTGAAATGCAACTTCATTGAGCTTGCAATTATGAACATTTACGTATCTTATAGAGAGTATATACTTAAATATATATTTTTGTAAGAACCCATATATATATATATATATATATATATATATATATATATATATATATAGAGAGAGAGAGAGAGAGAGAGAGAGACAGACAGACAGACAGACAGACAGACAGACAGACAGAAAAAGAGAGAGATGGGGGGAGAGAGGGAGAGAGATTACAAACGAATCTTTGTATAAAAAGTAAATAAATAAAACTCTGAACGAAGATATATTCACTTGTTTATTATGTACACTCTGTTTGTGTGTTTAATCATCAAAAACAACACCAGACATAACATATCAATAGCCGTTAATCTCTTTATCGCTGCAGATTAAGCCGGATTAACTGACAGAATCAGCGTTATTTCTAAGTGCGTGTCATTGAGCAAATCGCTCTTTTCTTTCATCCCGCTACCGATTGCATAGGATAGCCGGAGACTAAGGTCACGTGTTGGTTTCTTAGACGTTGATTGGTTCTTTGACTGGTGACTTGATTTCGTAGGGGTCTCAAAATGAGAGGATTTTAGCGGGAATCTGAACGCAGAAAACCGCGGCATCGTTTTGGTTGATAAGGGCCCACTCCACAATAACTTGAAGCTGTAAAAGATGGAAAGATAGATATAAACATGTTAAAATGAACTAATTCCAGGACAAAAATCCGGGTACGAGAGCTCAATGAATAAACAGAGCCAGAATAAAATAAAATATAGTGACACGAAATTACATAATCATCAATGCGATAATTTATTTAAACCTT
>OY744546.1:12703425-12723425 GCA_963556195.1 Sepiola atlantica
TAAATTTTGACTTTTCATTACGAATTATGGGATATGTATTCTAGGCAACATGGTGGGTAACGTACGCGCATTATTTTTTTTTTTGTAAAGTTTACCATTTAGGGGTGCCACTGAAACCGTACCATATCCCATAATGAAAGAAACGATATTAAGGGACTTACAGTAATTCTGATGGATCAAAAATCATGGATAAAAAATCATGGATAAAAAATAATGGATCAAAAATAATGGATCAAAAATAATGGATCAAAAATAATGGATCAAAAAATAATGGATCAAAAAATAATGGATCAAAAATAATAATTAAAGATATAATATTAATTTATATTTTATTTCTAATACATGATAAAAAGTTATCCGCATTAAATATTCAAAATCTTTTCTGAAACGATCGTACGCCTTGTGTTTGAATTCCTACACTAATGATTGCATAAAAACATGAAACACTAGTGTCTGTAGATAAAAAATAATTAATATTTATATCCTTGGAACTAATATAAATAATGTGCTAATTTTATTTATCTCAAACTACTTTCGAATCCTAAGACCAGCAGTAATTAACATTTCCTACACCGATGATTGCATAAAAGCATGAAACACTAGTGTCTGTAGGTAAAAATAATTAATATTTATAAAACATATTGTTATCGCTCCTTTAAATACAAGGATGGGCCCCTGGGTGAATTTATAAACAAGTACTCATACGAAGGCACTAAGCAACGTTCCTTGCTCCGGCAAGTTGAACACTCTCTGACTGCTTGCTGTACATGTCCGTCGAATTGCCATTGATAGACTATAAATTCCCTTCTTTTCATATGAATTAATGGTTGCCTGAGTGTAATAGCATCAGCCAACGAAGCCGAAGGTGACTTTGTGACTGGGTTCGAATCCTTAGACCAGCAGTAAGTAACATTTCCTACATCGATGATTGCATAAAAGCATGAAACACTAATGTCTGTAAGTAAAAATGATTAATATTCATAAAAAATTTATATATATATATATATATATATATATTTATATAATATTTTGATCGAGTTCAAATGTGTTAATAAAGTGAACATAAAACCAAGTTTTTCAAGAGTGTTCAATACCAAGTATCGCATTTATAAAATTACATAAACGATATTATAGCCTTACGTCAATCAACCAACGTTTCGATGCTTATTACCGCATCTTATCAACGGCAGGGCTGAAATAAATTAAAAATTAAAATTGATTTTTAATTCATTCTAGCCCTGCCTTTGATAAGCTGCCGTAATACGCATCGAAACGTTGGTTGATTGGCATAAGGCTATAATATTGTTTATGTATGTATATATATATATATATATATATATATATATATATATATATATATATATAATATATATTGTCACTCATAGACGCAAGTAACCCATTAGTTTAAAGCGTTAATTAACCTCTTTGGTTTTCTCTCTGACTGTTCCTGTTGCATTTCGGGGTACCCGGTAAGATCCAACAAGAATGACAAAGAACAGAACGTATATGGAAAAACTTTGGGTTTCTTTATTTCCCATCACCGGATGGTTTACGCCGGCTACGCACACACATAAATAAATCTTCTGACATACTTTTGTCTCATGAAAGTCTTTTTTTTTGCTGAGGTCACAGACTTGGTTTCCGCTAGAAACTCGTTCATATATACATCCGATTGGAAAGCAATTTGCTCTGCATTGTCTATCCGAGCGTAAACTGAAGCAATTGTTCCACAAGCACTTCCAATTGTCTGTTTGATGAAATACAAGTCAGGGGATTCCTTCACTGTAACAACTTGCTTATTAGTCGCATTTTTAGTTAGCGGACACGAAAGTCCAACAGCAAGACGGGCTTGGGTACCATAGCCAATAAAGCTTCATCGGTGCCATAAACATCGGTAAACTCCCATTCTTCCGGTACTTCGATACTCCGATCACCAAGCTCTGCGGCTCTTCGCGTTTCTGAAACCGCCGCCTTTCAAGTCTCGCTTGCACTGCGGAACCTTCCCATTTTTAACAGTTATGAAGTCGGTTTCTTTCTTTCTCAACGTCCAACCCACAATGGACATTTTTGCCACTGTTCATTATCTTACATTCCTTTCTGTTTAATAAATTTATACATAAAATGAATTGCGCGAAATACTTGAAATTCTGATCGAACCTAAGTTGAAGCCTGACGGACGTTAAAACAGCGCAAGGTGACTCGATGTGTTGGTATTGTAGATGCGGGAGGGGGGGTGATGCAAATAGATATGCAAATATACTTACCGATGGGTAGAGGCGTGATATGGGTATACTACTCTTGTAGGTATGTTTTTGTCCTTTGACCAATGGACACGTGAGACCTTTTCCTCTGCAGCCGTCGGCGATGTCTGTACTGAAGGGCAGTTTTATTCCAGCAATGATACCTTTTACACGGTCAGTCAAGACAGTTGAATCCTGGCCTGAAAAGAACAACAAAATCAAACGCCTTATTCATTTCTACTGACTTCCTAAAACGCCGCTCAAAGAGGGAGTCTCTTAGTTTTGCTCCCACGGGAGGGTTGGGGGTTGGGGATGGGGGGGCTTTTGAGCGTTTTAAAGTCTATATAAGAAGACGTTAAGACAAATTCATGTTCGTATGTATCTTATCACTTTCGTATGTATCTTATCAACTTTTTTTTTTTAAATATGGGATTGCCCAATCTTTTTTTTTAAATATGGGATTGCCCAATCTTTTTTTTTAAATATGGGATTGCCCAATCTTTATTTTAAATATGGGAGTGCCCAATCTTTTTTTTTAAATATGGAGTTGCCCAATCTTTTTTTAAAATATGGGATTGCCCAATCGCCGAAGAGGCAATGCGACGAGGTAATTTTTCAATTTCATTTGATGTCGTTTTAATATCGAGCTTGAAACTTGAACTTAAATACACTTTTTGGGATCTTCGGAAAAGGAAAAGTACGAATGGTGAGAATGGATCTAGTCAAGAATAAGATATATAAAAAGGACTCACATTTTGATTGCCTTGACCCTAATTTGTTACACTGTATTATTTGACTTTATAGCAAATAAATATTTCAAAGTGTAGTATCTGTTCCGATGGATGCTGCGCTCTATAGACCGGTACCGTCTTGGCTTTCGGACCTTGATTCCGCCGGTCTGAGGTACTGTCCTGTGCAGTTCTAGGAAGTCCACCCCTCCCAGGCTTTGCTTTCCCACCCTTTGAGAATGAGTTAGTGCATTGCTAATCGCTTGAGGCGCCACTACCGGGGAATACCGACGGGGCTGCCCAGGCATTTTTTTTTTGACGGTCAGAGTTTTCTTATTCTTCTGACTTATCAAATCCCACTTTCCCGACCTTGTGTCACATCGAACCGCTATGGAATGTAGATAAATACCAAGTGTAGTATCTGTTCTGTCCACATAGGGTGTAATAATATCGTGGGGTCTGCGTTCGCGCCGGACGCCCATCGAATACAAATATGTCGCAGACTCCTACAAGAGTTTTGGAGATAGACTCCCATAACCGGATATATTCTGAAACTGCATTAACCACAGTAATTGAACAAAGGTTGTAGAATATTATTGTAGCGTCTGAGTTCGCGCTTTCTCTGCCTTTTGGCTAAGATCCAAGTGTAGTATCTGTTCCGATGGATACTACACCCTATAGACCGGTGTTGTCTTGGCCTTCGAGGCTGCATGACGCCGTTCTATGGGTCTGTCCTGTGCAGTTCTAAGAAGTCCACCCTCCCAGGCTTTGCCTCCCCTCTTTGAGGAGGAGTAAGTTAATTGCTTACTTCTGAGGCGCCCCTACTGGGGAATGCTGTGGGAGGTAGATAAATGCTATCCATAAAATACGCGCGAGCAATATAAAACAGATAAAGGATACAACTGTGGAATTTCCATGGGTCCCGTTGGTCATCAAAATTATACAAACTATTATTTAATTTCGAAAACAAACAAGATTGAGGATATTTTTATGTACTTCCTAGTCACTGCTTACCAACGCCCAAAGGCCACTCGAGGATAAAGCGTTAATGAGTTTGTCACATAGACGGTGAGACAATATTCTCCATCTCTCTTGAACACAAGCCAAGTCTAATCATGCTAAACCAGCAGCGGGAATGGTATATACGGGTACTCTTCAAACGATATCTTGGGAGCTTCCATTTTTTTTGCATTTTTGTCCTTCGGTCTTAATTCTGATGGCTTTTTCTCAACAGTCATTGGTTTTCGATATTATGCATTTACGTACACCTGTCATGGCGTCACTTATTCACATCTATATTTCGTATGCCACTACTATACTTCTCAAGATGTCAGGAGACGTTGAAAAAATTATAAATTATTTGAGTCATCCACGTTATGAGTTTCATAAATAATAATAATAATAATAATTATAATAATAATAACAATTATTATTATTATTATTATTATTATTATTATTATTATTATTATTATTATGTCATAGTACTCTCAACTTTTGAATTTTTTTAGTTGGAGTTTTCTTTTTTGAACATCAAGTCAATTCAAATATTTTTACTATTAATTATTATTATTATTTGTAGTAATAGTAGTAGTAGTAGGAGGAGGAGGAAGAGGAGGAAGAGGAGTGTTGCATAACCCCTTAAAAATTAAACGTCATGCGAACCACAGAAGGGATTTATCATTATTATTATTATTACCACTAATCTTGCCCGACTGAGGCAGTTCTCGGAAACCACTCGAATAATTCGAATTACATCCTCTCGTGACCGAAACACACGAAAGCTTACGAGAGGATTAATAACGGTTTTTAACTCTTTTTTATAATACAGTTTCTTGTAAAACGCTTTCATATAGTCATTTTCAATAGTTCTTTTTAAACACAGTTCGTTAAGATATAAAAAAACTGCACTGAGAAAAGTTACCTTACATGTTTGTTCATCGTCTCGCCGCGATCGCCGATTGATACCGTCGGTTTTGTGGTGTCTCCTTGGCTGTGGTCGCAGTGGTGTACCTGTTTTGGGAGCAGATTCTGTTCCAAGCACGAAGACAAGGACATTCGGAGACAATTTTTTCTGAGAGAGATTCTATCTTTTATTTTCACACTTCGGTTGGAGAGGGTTCCATTGTCGGTTCATTCATTCCACTCTTCTGTTCATACTATGGGACGTTGGATGCAATTAGCTATTTTCTAGCAAGTTTTGCTCATGTCTGGCGAATTTCCACCCGATTACACATTACAGAGCTACATGCTAAGCGTCTTAACTTTCGCTTCCAAAGTCCGGAACTCAACTGAAACCCCAACTTTTCACACAAAGTTACATGGCTGAGTCTGTTGATCCTCTCGCTTCCAAAATCGGGAACTGTCTCATAACTAAGTGTTCACACAAAGCCACCCGGCCGGGCGTGGCGACTTCTCTCCGCCCAAATCGGAAACTGACTGAAAACTAAATCTTCACACAAAGGATCTGTGACGTAAGAGCTCTCTTTGACCTTTCAACGGATCTCATAACTGCACTCAGATCGCCTTTGTGTTTCACCTATGACCTCATCTCTCGTCACCCTGTCATAGTGAGCGTGAGAACACCTTTGTACTCACCTTGTACGCGGTGACACCGTCACACATCGCGCAATTCAAGCGATCTTTCGTACGTCCATACATGCGTCCCAATGTATCAATGCACTCATGTTTTGTACTTAGTTTACACTGAATTCTATTTCATTCACGCGGTGCACAATTAATACTAGTTGATCTACACACTTTTTAGAAACGCAGGGCACGTCATAATCTAACAGGAGGAGTAGTTTTATTATTATTATTATTATTATTATTTCATAGTAGTCTCAACTTTTGGATGTTTTAGTTGGAGTTTTCTTTTTTGAACATCAAGTCAATTCAAATATTTTCTTTACTATTAATTATCTATATATTAATACGATAGCGTGTGTGTTCGTGTGTCACGCTTCCGGCAAAAGCTCTGCGCATGCGTGCCGCACCTAGATTTTGAAAAGCATTCAAGACAGGTAATTTTCGTAAGGTTTCAAGTATTTCTCTTTTGCGCAACGGTTAGCGACGTAGGATTTTGACGTCGGTTGTCGACGTCGGCCCGATAGGTTTGTAGTTCGATTCTAACCAACCTCAAAGTTTTTTTTTCTACATCGAAGGGGAGGAAGAGAGTAAGGTAGGGAGGGGAGACCGGCAAGACACATATTAATACGATAGCGTGTGTGTTATTTTGTGTGTCACGCTTACATCAAAAGCAACGACCTTCCGAATCTTTGTATGCTACTCATGAATTGGAGCCAAATTTAATTTAATCTAAAGCATTTACAAAGTAATGTATAGGTCAGAGAACAAGATAATTAGTATTGAAAACATAATTTCGTGTAATTTACACGGGTCTCGCTAGTTATTATTATTATTATTATTATTATTATTATTTGTAGTAGTAGTAGTAGTAGTAGTAGTAGTAGTAGTAGTTTTATTATTATTGTTAATTCTTATAATCTACTACTCAGGACGGGTAAAAATTAATTCCCAAAACAGAATAGTTTCGTAACATTTTTATATCCCCTTGTGAAGACTAGCATCCAGGATATAATGATACTAAACCTTATTTCTAGAATCCTTATTCCAATTTTGATCAATATCTATTACATGATTATGAATCTAGAAAATATCTAACATTTAAGACTTCGGCTCAAGGATTCTTAAGACGAAAACAAAATTCAGGGAATTTTGTTTAATTTATGTCTAATGACTATGGATTAAATTCAATGAAAATCCGATATATTTTTCAAATGGGGTGTTGGGACCATATTATCTCTCCTACTAAAGAAATATTTAAAATACTCTAGAAACTAAAATTAAAGGGAATCTTTCTTAGTTTTTCTCAGTCTACCAGACCACCAACGGCTTAATAATAGGTGTTCAACCTATTGTTAAAATTTCACAAAAATCGAAGGTACTTGAATTTTAACGTAGGGCTTTCATCTCCTTTTTAACCCCTTGTATAAAACTAAATTAAACTACTTATAGCTCACATTTGGACCCTTTACGCCTAGCAGCTATGTTTCCATATTCAAAATTATCGGTTATTAGTTTAGGAGTACATAAAAATATATAAACATATAAACATCAATTACTTTATACAGATAGAGATTATTGTACTTACTGGCTATGAAGTCGACTTCAATGGAAACACTGGTTCCTTTCTTTAGAACACATGGACCTGTTGTACAACTACTGACTCTCACATCGACGGCATGACCGGCAGTGGACGCTGCAATATGAAGAAAATTCAAAATATATAAAATAACTAACTTATATAAACCGTTTTTATAAAGGATTACTGTAAATTATTCAAGCGAAAATAAAACAAGTACCTTTGATAACAGTGTAAGAAACAATAATTTGTTATATTATGAACTGCCCCCCCCCACCCAGCTAAGACCCTGGAGAATGATTCACAAAAACGAACAATTATAAGGAAATAAGATAAGTGGGTGGCAATGGAGAAGCCGACGAATTTATTGAACTCCCTAGACGGGATGGCGCCCTTGCCTTTTGTGATCAGTTTCATGGTGGTCGGATAGACTGAGAGAAAATAAAGGATGTAGAGATTTATCTACCCCCACAAGGTAAGATGTGACACAAGGTCGGGAAAGTGGGATTTGAAAAGCCAGCGCCCGAGAGGTGAGCACTCTGGCCGTTTAAAAATTGCCTGGGCAGCCCCGTCGGCATTCCCTGATGTGAAACAGTGATTGTAACCGAAAGAGTCTGCCCCTTTAGGGCGCACTAATATGCATCTTGAAGGTGGGGCCCTACGTAGAAACAAGTGAAGATCTAAGAACTAGTACATATTTTCCGCGGGATCGGCTATACAAAACAAGCTGGGAAGGTGGCGCCGAGCTGTCCGAGTAAGCCATGAGAGATTGTCAATTGCATTTAAATCTTACACGGGCGAGTTTAAACAGGTGTGCCGGGTTTTGGCCAAATCTTTTTTATCGACAACGAAAAACATACGTGTGTTAGTACTATGTGGATGGGCGCGTGAGGCCAGAGTGGAGATCGCCCCTTAGGCTGTCATCATTAATTAGGGCAGAGGTCTGAGAGAGAGAATAATCGTTTTCTTTGATGTAGATAGTATCTGAAGGCCAAAGCGAAGAATTTCATTTGTCGTACCACTCAGCCCCAAACCACCCGGAGATGAAGAAAGACTCAGAAAAAGGGAGGAGAGAGAGAGGGGGAGAGTAAGTCAGTATACCCCACCCTGGCCCCGAGAGAGAGGGAAGGAATAGAGAAATAGGTTGGAGAAAGAAAAGGTGTGATAATAATCCTTTCTGAGAGGGGAAAATACCTTTGTTTTTTAAACGAGAAGACACTTACAGTCAGTTAGAAATTGGGATTCGTTTTGGACAGAGGTCTTACCCCGAGCTCGGGGACGAACATTCGCCAGACGAGAGGCTTGCGCGAACAACTTCTTGTCTGGGTGGTGTTACCGATAGTATCCCCCCACACCGTTTTCAGCAGATAAGTTACAACTTAATTAACAACTTGAAAATCGTAAATAGAGTTTCACGCACAGAGAGAAAGACGACGACTAGTTTAGTAAACAAAGACAATTTATCAAAATAAGAGACTCTAAAATTCAAGTGTAAAATTAATCCTTCCTTTTGATTGGTTGTAATAATTAATGGATACAAAAAGAAACCGATGTTGTTAAATTATTCCTATTGTTGAATTGTTCCTATTGTTGAATTGTTCCGCTGTGTAACTTTGCCTTCACAGAATCACCGGAGGAATTCGACACATCATTCTTCTTTTTCTGCCGCTACGACATCACGGGCCAAAGAGTGTGTTCACAGTCTAGAAGGATTCCTGCGCCGAGGACCAGACGTGTGAGTACCGAGATAAAGACACGAGTGAACCACCTATGTTACAAGTGGTTCAGTGACACCGGATCAGAGTGAGGTATCTGTTTTACTCGGCATCGCGACCGGGATATCAAACACCTGTGCGTGAGTGGCCGACGATGATACCCACGGGGAACAGGATCGAGTGGGGTACCCTTTTATAAATGGTGCCGTCACCAGGAAGAGAGTGGGGTACCCTTTTATACTGGTAGGGGCGCCTCAGGCAGTAAGCAATAAACTTACTCCTCCCCAAAGAGGGGAGGCAAAGCCTGGGAGGGTGGACCCTCTAGAACTGCACAGGACTGTCCCTATCCCATAGACCGGCGTAAATCAAACCCCGAAGGCCAAGACAATACCAGTCTATGGGGTGCAGTAACCATCGGAACAGATACTACACTTTGATCTTGGCCATAAGGCCAAGAAACAGGAGAGTTTGATTTACTCCTCTCCAGGAGTTAGGCACAAGGCCAGTTTTTATCTTACTCCCACAAGTAAGATGTGATCCAAGGTCGAGTCGGGAAAGTGGGGTTAAAAAATTGCCTGGGCAGCCCCGTCGGCATTCCCCGGTAGGGGCGCCTCAGGCAGTAAGCAATAAACTTACTCCTCCCTAAAGAGGGAAGGCGAAGCCTGGGAGGGTGGACCTCCTAGAACTGCACAGGACAGACCCACAGACCGGCGTAAATCAAGCCCCGGAGGCCAAGACAATACTAGTCTATGGGGTGCAGTATCCATCGGAACAGATACTACACTTTGATCTTGGCCATAAGGCAAAGAAACAGGAGAGTGTGTAATTAGTTCGGTTCACACGCTGAGTGATGGGAAAAAGACCGAGGATCTTGGAATTCCGGTCGAAAGAAGATATACTGACGCGAAGTAGACGAATGAGCATTGAGAGTTCGGCAGAGATTTAGATCAGGTCGAGCAGACGATGATATGAGCTGACGACTTCGACTAACAATTATGATGATATCCGCAGACAGATTATCTTAGTTGGGTCTTATCTGATATACTCGAACTAAACTCAATCGTGGACGCTGGTGGCAGGGGCTTATATTGTCACTGGGACTCTTTTTGTCTCAAACAAAGAAAAATAAATCTGATAAAATGTTTGGTTCATCGTGCCTTAAAGATTTCCACTGAATCACTGATTGATTCGGAGATTCAATTTATCAAAGAGGTTCTCATCGATAATGGTTACCCTCTCGATATTGTTAATTCAAAGATCACCCACTTTCATAAGCCTTAACTTTTTGGTCCTCCAAAATGTCCGACGTACCTCAGATAACCATGGTTAGGTAATGTTAGCATAAACTTCGCTAACCAAATTTCTGTTGCTGTACGTCGTCGCTTTTATCAGGGTTCGAACCCTAGAATCGTTTTTTTTTCTACTTGACCTTTATTAAAATCAGTACACAAGTTAGGTGATGCTAGCATTTTTAAAACAAATTCGGAACATTTATTAAATTATATATATATATATATATATATGTGTATGTGTGTGTGTGTGTGTATGTGTGTGTGTGTGTGTGTGTGTGTGGGTGTGTGTGTGTGTGTGTGTGTGCAAGATTGTTGGATGATAATCCCAGCAGAGTGCTGGATTGTTAAACAAAATTAAAAATAAGAGCGTAATTACTGTTTGTATTACAGAAGAACCGAACAACATCGGCACCTCCGATTATAGAGAAAAGGAAAGAAGAGAATGGAGTAAGTCGGACGAACGGAGAAAGAACGAGAGTAGCTTATACCAGCTTCGGTTGTCTCGCGTATGATGCCTAAGACGGCAACCGAATCCTAAAAGCTAACATCCAAATAAATATATAAATTGAAAATAAGCAGATGTTTAATTCAACTTTATAGTGCATAATTTTTATTACCCCATCTTGTTTTACGCCATTTTGTACTACGCCATCTTGTACTACGCCATTTTGTACTACGCCATCTAGTTTTACGCCATCTTTACTACGCCATCTTGTTTTACGCCATCTTGTTTTACGCCATCTTGTTTTATGCCATCTTGTACTACGCCATCTTGTACTACGCCATCTCGTATTACGCCATCTCGTTTTACGCCATCTTGTACTATGCCATCTTGTTTTACGCCATCTTGTATTACGCCATCTTGTACTACGCCATCTTGTTTTACACCATCTTGTTTTACACCATCTTGTACTACGCCATCTTGTTTTACGCCATCTTGTTTTATGCCATCATTTTTTAGCTTTATCGCCATCTTGATGTATACAAGACAAGAGCGTCTTAGAATTGTTATTCTCATGGCAAAGTGGCGCCTCTTGATTTGTTTTCTTGTGTGGTTTCTTTAAAAAATGAGTTTTCAGAAGAAAACCACAGACAATTGATCAATTAAAGTCATTTATTGAAGAAAAAAGTTTGAGAATAACTCCGCAAACTTTAAAAAATGTGATGCAATCATTTGTTAACCGTTTTATGAAATGTGTGTCAAGTTGAGGGGGGGGGGGCATTCCGTCAAACGATATACATATGTATTGTTCATTGTGTATAATTTGTGTTAGTATCTGAAATTTTGTTTTAAAAATCGATGATGACTTTTTAAAGACCCTGTATTTATTCAACGTTCTAATTGGGGACATCTTTATTAGTGTTGATTGTAAATCCATATTTGTTACGGGCCGGCTATGACGTGTCACACAAGGAAAGGCGTTATTGCCAGGCGTGAAAAATAATTTCCCGAATTCAAATGGGAATAAGGTGGTTATTCCTTCCCGAACTCCGCTTTTGGACAGAGAAGATATTTTTAAAAATACGCTGAAGGAACAGCAGTGATACAAGAGATTGCATAAACATATATGATTTCTTAAATGACTTGACTTGACTTGACTTGACTTGGTCCCTTAACCCCCTCCTGGGTCGTAGGGGCGCTGCACCAATGAACTCCACACCAACTGTCTCCACTTCTGACGGTCATGGGCAATGGACTGGGTTGTAGCGAAGTTGTAGCCCGTCCACTCTTTGATGTTGTCTGTCCATCTTTTCTGTTGTCTACCTCTCCTTCTCTTGCCTTGCACTGCAGGATTGTTTTGGAGAGACCACTGCCCCTTGTCACGTGACCATACCATCCAAGCTTTCTTTTTCTTACAGTTGTCAGCAAATCTTCGTAGTTGTTCAGATTTGCGTTGATGAGCGCGCGAACTTCTTCGTTTGTGACACGGTCTGAGTACGTGATGCCAAGCACTCTTCTGTAGCATCTAATTTTTCTTTAGAGCTCGGCTGTCAAGGTCCATGACTCGCATGCATACAAAAAGATGGATAATACTAGTGTATGCAGCAGCTTCAGTTTGCAACGGAGACTAATGTTTCCGTCTTTCCAGATTGATTTCAGTTTTGCAAGTGCTGCTGCCGTTTGTGCTGCTCTTGCCAGGATTTCAGTCTTGGATCCTTTGTTGCTGAGTATAGCGCCAAGGTATTTGAACTGGTTTACGGTTTCCAGTTCTTGGCCGTAGGCTGTTATCGTTGTTGATAATGGTTGTCCACTATTCGTCATCAGCTTCGTTTTTTCAGCATTGATCTCCATTCCGTACCTCGTGGATGTTCTGTCGAGGCGGCTCACTAGATTAGAAAGTTCTGTTTGATTTCCGGCAAATGAAAATTTTGATAAAAACATGCAGAACAAAACAGGAGTGAATAAACTATAAAATGGCGGATTAGTTGATGTGTAAGAGATGAATATTTGAGAACCTTACCGTAGACGACTAGTTCAGCTAGTAATAGTTAACTCCTTGATTTATTTTATTTTATTTATTTATTCATTTATTTTGCTTTCTATTCGACAACTGCACTCTAAGGATTATCTCTGTCGGCAAATAACAAAAAAAAATACCGGATTAACAACAGATTAACTGTCTCATCTGACTCATCCGCTGAATTAAAGTATTATTAAGAATTTGTATCATTTGGATTATTCGGGCTACTATTCTCATCTTGATTGTTCGTTTCGGCCGATGTAACCTCCAAGCTTCTTCAGCTACATATTTTCGGACTCGGAAATATTTATGTTGAACTCGGAAACTTATACGGAATTTCGAACTGACCCCTTTATCTAACCCACGGGTGTAGATTGTTCTCATTCCTTCAGTCATGACCGAGTAGAAGTGTTAAGTAATTTTTATTTTATTCTAAGTTATCATCACCTATAGTGAGGATTGAACCTTCAACCCCTAAAATACTGTCACTTAAAACTGATTGGTACGGAACGTCTTTATCCGTTATGTCACGGGTCTAAAATTCCGAAAGATATTTTTTAATTATGAGATAAATATACAATAACAAAAAATATTTCTATAAAAAAAAGTAAAAGAATATAAATTACCGGTACATTTATTTATATTAATTTTCAGACTATTGTACTCAAGATTGTAATTTATATTATTACTAGGTTTCGGCCGACATACTCTCCGGCCTTCTTCATATGTATTGTCCATTTACGGTGATGTGTGTTTTTTTTCTATTTTAATATGATTGTTATTTATTTTTAATGATTGTTATTACTTTTAATATGATTATTATTCTATTTTAATATGGTTGTTATTACTTTTAATATGATTATTATTCATTTTAATATGAGTGTTATTACTTTTAATATGATTATTATTCTATTTTAATATGATTGTTATTTATTTTAATATGATCATTATTCTAGTTTAATATGATTGTTATTCATTTTAATATGATTGTTATTCATTTTAATATGATTGTTATTTATTTTAATATGATTGTTATTTATTTTAATATGATCATTATTCTAGTTTAATATGATCATTATTCTAGTTTAATATGATTGTTATTCATTTTAATATGATTGTTATTTATTTTAATATGATTGTTATTCATTTTAATATGATTGTTATTTATTTTAATATAATTTTTATTCATTTTAATATGATTGTTATTTATTTTTAATGAGTGTTATTTATTTTTAATGAGTGTTATTTATTTTAATATAAATTTTATTCATTTTAATATGATTGTTATTTATTTTAATATAATTTTTATTCATTTTAATATGATTGTTATTCATTTTAATATGATTATTATTCTATTTTAATATTAGTGTTATTACTTTTAATATGATTATTATTACTTTTAATATGATTGTTATTCATTTTAATATTATTTTTATTCATTTTTAATGATTGTTATTCATTTTAATATAATTTTATTCATTTTAATATGATTGTTATTAACTTTTTTTAATATGTTATGTAAAAGTTATTTTAAAACAGCTAGCAAATGACAAAAACGCCATCATATCACCAGCAGATGAAGGTGGTTGTACAGTAATTATAGAGAAAAGCATATATTCAAAGAAAATATCTACACTACCAGGCGACGAAAATACAGACACCAACACAGACTTAAAGACGATACCCAACAGTATTGAAACTGTTAATAAATCTTTCAAAAATGAATACCACTCCAATATTCTCACATTATGGCCTCCCTAAAACTCACAAACTGGACATCCCTGTGCGCCCCATAATACTCAGTCTCCGATACCACCTCTTCATTTGAAGCAAAATCTCTTTCCCTGTAGCATTCTTTAGGGGACTGCAAGCAGCCAGTAGTCGCCGAGGGTCAGATATGGATAATAGGGTTGGTGCGAAAGCAATTCGGGGTGAAATTCACGTAGTTTTGCAATTGTTGCGACCGATTTGCGACATGGTGCATTGTCGTGGTGAAAGAGCACATTTTTTCTTCTTCATTTGTGGCCGTTTGAAAAAGATATCGTGCTCATCCCAAAGCATGGAGGCAAAAACTTTGCCTGCTGACGTTTGTCTATAAGATCACGTCTTGGCTG
The DNA here is from genome assembly GCA_963556195.1 of Sepiola atlantica. NCBI lineage: Eukaryota > Metazoa > Mollusca > Cephalopoda > Sepiida > Sepiolidae > Sepiola > Sepiola atlantica. The sequence continues at coordinate 12,718,139 of OY744546.1, forward strand.
AATTGCTTCAACCTGTTCTTAAAGTATATTCGACCAACTGTATTAAATGTTCATTCACTTTTGCTGAATATATACATAACTGTCCCTTTTCTTCTGAACATAAGTTGATGTGTTCTTTCGACATCAGCAGTCTATTTACACGCGTTCTCTTACAAGAAACCATCGATATTTGTGCTGATGTACTATATCGTCGTTTCTCTGAGGAAGTCTGATGCGGTTTGCTACCATGTCTGTCGAATTCAGTTTCGATAGTGTCATCTATCAGCAAATTGACTGGCATTTTTATCCTGCGTTGGCCAATATCTTCGTGGGTTTTCATGAAAATAATCTTTTGGCCTGTATCAATAAACCATTTACTTATTTCCGATACGTCGATGATACATTTTGCGTATTTAACAATGAGTCAGATTCCATATTATTCCTTAATGCACTCAATCAATTACACCTCGCCTTACAGTTCACCTGTGAGAAAGAACACAATTCCACCCTTCCTTTCCTGGATGTACTAGTGCATAAATCTGATTCATTGTTTCTTACATCCGTGTACCGCAAACCAACATTTACTGGCTTATATTGCCACTGGGACTCTTTTTGTCCCAAACAAAGAAAAATAAATCTGATAAAATGTTTGGTTCATCGCGCTTTACAGATTTGCTCTGAATCCCTGATTGATTCGCAGATTCAATTTATCAAAGAGGTTCTCATCGATAATGGTTACCCTCTCGATATTGTTAATTCAAATATCGCTACCAAGATCACCCACTTTCATAAGCCTTAACTTTTTGGTCCTCCAAAATGTTCGACGTACCTCAGATAACTTTGGTTAGTTAATGTTAGCATAAAATTTGCTAACCAAATTTCTGTAGCTATACGTCGCTTTTATCAGGGTTCGAACCCTAGAATCGTTTTTTTTTTCTACTTAACCGTTGTTAAAAATCAGTACACAAGTATGTTTTCCCACCCCCACCATATGTGTAATATTATTTACCAATTTAAATGTCGGTGCGATGCTGTATACGAGAGAAGAAGAGTGGAAAGGTTGGAATAAAAAAATAAAACAACACCCCCCTGCAATACGCCAGGGCTGACTAAATAATTTAAATAATTTAGTCAACACATCCGGGTTAGCTATTTAACATCATCTTATAAATAGAACCGAATGTGTGTCGGCTTACACTAGTGACAGTTTTTATCATAAGTAGATCAAATTCGCTATTCTATCTGTAAGTCCTGGAGACAATATATTTTAATCCATTAAAACTCTCCCCATCTAAACAAAAGAAATGGTTACTAGGACTTAATGGGATCCACTTGTGACCCCCTCTAATTTTTTTTGCCCAAACTGTCACTGGTCTTCATTTCACTGTTTTAAGTTTTTAATCGTAGTGCATGAATTACTTTCTACGTATTTACTCTGACGAGGGTTGACGAATGCCAGCTTAGTAGATTTATGTAATTATTATTATTATTCTCTCGTTTTTAACACTTTTTGAATTTCACCCTCCCCCCAAAATGTCACAAACGTGTATATTCCTTGCCTTATATATATATATATATATATATATATATATATATATATATATATATATATATATGGGAAAAAAGAAACAATGTTTCAGACAATATGTAAAAATAAAAATGGAATAAAGAATAAGCAATTCAACAACTAACAAAAATAAACTCAAAAACTCATGTTGTAAAGTTCCACCGAGATATTTCGGCCGTAGATACGACCATTTTCGATTGAAATAAAGTTTATTAACTGATCGAAAATGGTCGTATCTACGGCCGAAATATCTCGGTGGAACTTTACAACATGAGTTTTTGAGTTTATTTTTGTTAGTTGTTGAATTGCTTATTCTTTATTCCATATATATATATATATATATATATATATATATATATATATATATATATATAGTCTAAAGAAGCTTTGAGTTATTTAAAACAAAAATAAAAATAAAATGCAGTTTAAATCTCCAGAGAAACTAACTAAATCCAAAATATTGCCGACTTCACATTCGTTGGAAAATTCATAAAATAAAAAAAATATAATTGTAAGTAAATAAAATAAAAAGGGGGATTAAGTATCTAACAGTGAAACAAAAAACAGGAGACCTTAACGTAAGCATCTAATATTAACACGGGGATCATCAGTTGTTTACCATGTAACTGTTTCGGAGATTGAAAAACAGGACAGTTATAATATTCATGGCTCTCCAATGGTACTGATAACACTACCATTTCCCCAATAATCAAGTGTCGAAATAATTCAGCTTAAATTTTCACTAATATATACATAAATAAATAATAATAAAATCCTAATAATAATATATTACCCTTAAGACTACTGTGTGATATGGTAATTTGCATATCAAATAAAATTAATTATAACTATAATAATAATAATAATAATAATAATAATAATAATAATAATAATAATAATAATAATAATAATATCAAAACACTACACCCAAGAACCATTCTGCGATATGGTATCTATCAATAAAATTATATAGGAATTAAAGTTGAATTAAAAAAAAAGCTTAAGTACCTTAGATACCAGAAAGGCAAGTAGATAAGAGGAAGGAAACCTAGCCATACAGATCTAAATACCCAATATATAGTCTAAAGAAGCTTTGAGTTATTTAAAACAAAAATAAAAATAAAATGCAGTTTAAATTCCCAGAGAAACTAACTAAATCCAAAATATTGCCGAAGATCAGAACAACATCGTTACCGCAAGTTTCAAATCCAAACAAAGGCGACCTATAGTTTGTTTCCTATGCTAGACTCTTCAGCCTCTATTTATGTCTTTCTCCCCCCAAAATGGCGACTCGCGCGGTGTGTGATTTTTTTTACGATATTTCAATCCTCTGCTGTATTTTCATTTTTGTTATTTTTTCTAACTCGGCATTTCTACCAGCAAATTTTGCCGATATATACGTCGTGGGTAAGTAAAAAAAATAATAGTGAATTGTGGTAGCGGTTATTGTGACCTCCGATCGCTTTCACTAACTTTTTCCGGTGTCTGAGAAAATTAAAATCTAAAAAAATTAAAAGTTAAAAATTCTAAAAATCAAAACTTTTAAACAAACATTTTTTAAAATATGTGGTACTTTGTGTGTTATTTTCTTCAGACCAACCATCCTGAGGAAGTCTTGAAATAAAGACGAAACGTTAATGAATCCATAAATAATATTTTTGGTTTTCCTTCTTTATTTTCCATATATATATATATATATATATATATGGGAGGCGCGAGAGCGCTCTATCCCTTAATAGACTTCAAAAACGGCCTATGCTGGAAATCTCATTCTTTGATCAATCATAACTCAAACACCGATAAACCAAATTAGTTGAAACTTTGCACAACATTTTTATTTGATAGGTTCTATAAGTGTGTAGAATTTCAGCATCATTAGTCAAGGCAACCCAGAGATCCAGAAAGTTCAATCATGAAATCATGTAATCTGCGTGTACGTACGTACGTACGTACGTATGTGCCACCCTGTATTTCATCAACTATTTGATGGATTCAGCTGTTTTTTAGCAGAGATAGAGATTCTAGGGTCTAGTTGATGACATTTTAATTTCAGTTTACCATATACCTTAGTTTTCCAGAAAATTCCAAAAAACCTTCAAAATGACCATTGTATTGAGGCATAGCCTTTACAAAAGTAGTGACATTCCATGATAAATGCCAATATACTGAAATCGTATGCCCTTAATAGGGTTAATATGAAAATTCATATACACTAAATGTACAAAAGCAAGGAAATTCCCAAATTTTTACACTTTTATTGTCATTAAAGGTATGCGAGCACAACAGGGCTATGTATTTTACTGGTAGGAATTTTTCTTCAGCGCACCTCACACACTTCATCCACTCATGCATAGAGATTTATACTGTAATGATGTGATAATGAAATGGTTTGGTTGATATGTAGTAATACCCTTAATTAATGACAATAAAAGTGTAAAAATTTGGAAATTTCCTTGCTTTTGTACATTTAGTTTATATGAATTTTCATCTTAACCCTAGTAAGGGCATATGATTTCAGTATACTGGCATTTATAATGGAATTTATATATATATATATATATATATATATATATATATATATATATATAATGTGTGTCGTCGTGTGTCTTTGTGCGTAAGACAAAAATAAAAAAAAACAATTAAACACAGGTAAAAAAAATCAAACGATTGTTGTTTTCTGGGTGTGTTGACGTTACTCACCATGTTTCCTTTAATACATATTCCATAATTCCTAATAAGTTCAATAGTTTATGAGTTTAAAATCACATGCATATGCAATTCTCTACCTGTATAAGAGTGTAAACATTACCTTCATATATTAGAAACAACAGTTATATATATATGTATATATATATATATATATATGTATATATATATGTATATATATATATATATGTATATATATATATATATGTATATATATATATATGTATATATATATATATATATATGTATATATATATATATGTATATATATATATATGTATATATATATATATATATGTATATATATATATATGTATATATATATATATACATATACATATATATATATATATATATATATATATGTATATATATATATGTATATATATATATATATATACATATACATATATATATATATATATATATATGTATATATATATATATATATATGTATATATATATATGTATATATATATATATACATATACATATATATATATATATATATATGTATATATATATATATATGTATATATATATATATGTATATATATATATATATGTATATATATATATATGTATATATATATATATATATATATATATGTATATATATATATATATGTATATATATATATATGTATATATATATATATATATATATATATATATATATGTATATATTAGGTACGTGCAAATTTAATGGCCGCTTGCACTGACCCTCGTTCTTAAAAGTGTCTTTTCTTAATTTTTTAAAGCAGTTTTCGTTTAACTTTTGATTGTGTTTGAAAGATAAAAGCCTAATGTTATTATATAAAAGAAAACAAATGTATATTTACGTTTGAAAAAAAAATTAGAATTAAAAATGTTGTCAAAAACCCCTATAAACATCAAAAATTGATAAAATCTGAAAATTCAATAAAACACGTTTTAAATTCGTTGGAAAGATAAATATCAATTTTTTGGAACTATTTCAAAGAAAATTATTAAATTTAGTCTTAAGAGAGTGAATTAAAAAAAATTGACCTTCAT
>OY744546.1:12730925-12748425 GCA_963556195.1 Sepiola atlantica
AGTAGGTGAAAACAAAAGTGGATGAAATTATGTGATCTATCAAAACACAGATTAACTTCAAATTAAAAGAGATAAACTTCAAATTAAAAAAAGATCAAGTTAAAATTAGAAAGATCAACTTCAAATTAAAAAAGATTTAAATTTAAAATATCAACTTCAAATTAAAACAAAAGCTGAAATTTTAAAAGCTCAATTACAAATTAAAAGGATCAACATCAAGTTTAAAAAGATAACGTTAAAGATAAAAGGATTAACTTCGAATTGAAAAGATGAACTCCAAATTAAATAAGATCAAGTTGAACTTAGAAAGATCAACTTCAAATTTAAAAAATGTTCAAGTTAAATTTTTATAAAAGATCAAGTTAAAATTAAAAAGATACACTTCAAATTAAAAAAAGATCAAGTTAAAATTAAAAAGATCAACTTCAAATTAAAAAAATGTTCAAGTTGAACTTAGAAAGATCAACTTCAAATTAAAAAAAGATCAAGTTGAACTTAGAAAGATCAACTTCAAATTAAAAAAATGTTCAAGTTGAACTTAGAAAGATCAACTTCAAATTAAAAAAAGATCAAGTTGAACTTAGAAAGATCAACTTCAAATTAAAAAAATGTTCAAGTTAAATTTTTATAAAAGATCAAGTTAACATTACAAATATCAACTTAAAATTAAAAAGATCAACTTCAAATTAAAAAAAGATCAAGTTAAAATTAAAAAGATCAACTTCAAATTAAAAAAGATTTAAATTTAAAATATCAACTTCAAATTAAAACAAAAGCTGAAATTTTAAAAGCTCAATTACAAATTAAAAGGATCAACATCAAGTTAAAAAAGATATGGTTAAAGATAAAAAGATTAACTTCAAATTGAAAAGATGAACTCCAAATTAAATAAGATCAAGTTGAACTTAGAAAGATCAACTTCAAATTAAAAAAATGTTCAAGTTAAATTTTTATAAAAGATCAAGTTAAAATAAAAAAGATACACTTCAAATTAAAAAAAGATCAAGTTAAAATTAAAAAGATCAACTTCAAATTAAAAAAATGTTCAAGTTAAATTTTTATAAAAGATCAAGTTAAAATTACAAATATCAACTTAAAATTAAAAAGATCAACTTCAAATTAAAAAAAGATCAAGTTAAAATTAAAAAGATCAACTTCAAATTAAAAAAAGATTTAAATTTAAAATATCAACTTCAAATTAAAACAAAAGCTGAAATTTTAAAAGCTCAATTACAAATTAAAAGGATCAACATCAAGTTAAAAAAAGATATGGTTAAAGATAAAAAGATTAACTTCAAATTGAAAAGATGAACTCCAAATTAAATAAGATCAAGTTAAAATAAAAAAAGATCAAGTTGAACTTAGAAAGATCAACTTCAAATTAAAAAAAAGATCAAGTTAAAATTAAAAAGATCCACTTCAAATTAAAAAAGATTTAAATTTAAAATATCAACTTCAAATCTAAACAAAAGCTGAAATTTAAAAGCTCAATTACAAATTAAAAGGATCAACATCAAGTTTAAAAAGATAACGTTAAAGATAAAAGGATTAACTTCAAATTGAAAAGATGAACTCCAAATTAAATAAGATCAAGTTAAAATAAAAAAAGATCAAGTTGAACTTAGAAAGATCAACTTCAAATTAAAAAAAAGATCAAGTTAAAATTAAAAAGATCAACTTCAAATTAAAAAAGATTTAAATTTAAAATATCAACTTCAAATTAAAACAAAAGCTGAAATTTTAAAAGCTCAATTACAAATTAAAAGGATCAACATCAAGTTAAAAAAGATAAGGTTAAAGATAAAAAGATTAACTTCAAATTGAAAAGATGAACTCCAAATTAAATAAGATCAAGTTAAAATAAAAAAAAGATCAAATTGAACTTAGAAAGATCAACTTCAAATTAAAAAAATGTTCAAGTTAAATTATTATAAAAGATCAAGTTAAAAGTAAAAAGATCAACTTCAAATTAAAAAAAAGATCAAGTTAAAATTAAAAAGATCAAATTCAAATTAAAAAAGATTTAAATTTAAAATATCAACTTCAAATTAAAACAAAAGCTGAAATTTTAAAAGCTCAATTACAAATTAAAAGGATCAACATCAAGTTAAAAAAAGATAAGGTTAAAGATAAAAAGATTAACTTCAAATTGAAAAGATGAACTCCAAATTAAATAAGATCAAGTTAAAATAAAAAAGATCAAGTTGAACTTAGAAAGATCAACTTCAAATTAAAAAAATGTTCAAGTTAATTTTTTATTAAAGATCAAGTTAAAATTACAAATATCAACTTCAAATTAAAAAGATCAGTAAGGAAAATTACCAAAAGTAATAATTTGAATTGATATACGATAATATAAGATAAATACAAGATAAATGCAAATGAAAAAACTATTCAATGCAAAGAGAAGAGATTGAAAATATAGGAAAAACTTCACCGTTTAAGGCGTCATGAAAATTGCAGCAGCAGGTTCAAAAGACGATAAATCCAGGAAAAGGTTGGCGCCAAAATTGTAAAATTAGTTGAATTTTTGGAGAAGCCAAAATCATTTAAAAGCCCAAGTAATCCAGTTGGGAAAGGTTGTAATATAAAAGTTTGCCAAAATTGATAAAAACGTTCTCACATTTACGTTAGTACCTTGTTGTGAGGATGTTCATAATTATTTATAAATTTTATACTTAAAAAAAACTAATTAATTAATAAACTAATTATAATTAATACTTATAGATAGTTAAAAAGCGAATAAAAATACTTACGTGGGATTCAGAGGTGGAAGCGGAAGTTTCTTGGGGGTTTCCTTTTTCCCGGGCAACGACCGTGCACGCGTTAAACCTTTATTATTAAACAATGATTATCTCTATCTATCTTCAGCCAATATCGTTGGTCAGTGATTTGGAACGAAGATCTAGTAGAATATATCTCTTCTATCTTCCAACGGTTTAATCTTAACTTCGTTTCTCCAGCCAGGAAGAATAACAAAAAGGACGTGTACAGGGAAAACACGCAGCGACCAAGGTCGGAGCTTTCATGTGTATTTGTAATAATGACAACTTGATTTTCTGCAGATATAGTACAATGCTGAAACGTAGCAAAAACTCAACACTTAAGATGCCGTTGCAAGCTCTTCCGTATTACAGATGTGATGACGCAACAGAAATACCGACCCATGGGCAGAGTTCTGTTCTTAAGCATGTGGCAAATCTCTCTTGAATATGCACATGGACAGATAGATAAATTAACATAGTGCTCAATTCAAAACATCCTGTAAACATCATATGCATATGGTATATAATAGAGTCTAAAATACAGTGCATTAGAATAAATACGACAGGACCACGTTGAAATACTGGTTCTCGATATATTACCGAAGTTAAACGACGTTAAGCATATATATATATATATATATATATATATATATATATATATATATATATATATATATATATATATATAAAGATAGATGAAAGAAGAGGATAAACATGTACGAATGACAAATTTATTTCAACTCCGATTGTTGAATGCAAGGTATAGTCGGTAAAAAAACATGTTTATTATTCTTTCCTTAAGCCAAGGCTTTTCAAAGATTAAAATCTTATCATCAGAGGAATTACATAGATAGATACGTTGGCAGTGGAAAAGCTAAAATTCAAAATTTGAAAAAATATTAAGTAATGGACAGTGATAATGTGCGTGTAATAAGATATGGGGTCTGTCCAGTTGGTAAATGTCCGTTGATAAGGTGTCCAGTGAAAAGAGATTTAAAGATGGAAAAGAAGGGGTTTCATGAAGGCAGCATAGAAAAAGTTCAAGAATCAAATAAATCCAATAGGAAAATGTTTAGTTCAATCGTACGTGGAACGCACCTATTCGGAAGCAATTTTGAGAATTCGGGCCATTTTAAAATACTTCCGTGCACCGAGAATGAGGGTAGTCTTTCGGGAATTGAAGTTGAACTGTGTATATTAAACGCAGGCAGTGGGGAATTTAAGCAAATATTTTATTTATATATATAGCGTCATTTGTAAGAGTCTAATGCTATATATATATATATATATATATATATATATATATATATATATATATATATATATATATATATATATATATATATATATATAGCATTAGACTCTTTATTATGTTAATATATTTCCCCTTATATTACGGTAAAAAGTTTTATACATAAAATGGCTATTATTAAACTTTCTTAATGGTTTATCTTTAATAATTATCTTCAGCAATTTAAGAGACTTTATTTTGAAATAATTTCTTTTTTACTGAACCACAATGAATATCTTATCTATATTTTATTTATATATTTATTTTAAAAAAATATTCATTTCACCTCATTAATTAATCAATGGCTGTTCTTGCATTTCACCTGGGTAATATTATGCGTATTTATTATGGCTCTGTGTTAGCAAAAAAGATGGTTGTCTGAATAGGACGTAAATATCCTTTTTTCTTTGTGGGAACTGGATTCAATGTAAGTTGTTTGTTTTGTGAATTTTTTCTGTTTGCTGCCTTATAATGCATTTAGTTTGAAGAGCTCTTTCGAAGAATGAAACACAAAAGTGTCTGCGTAGATTACTTGCCATAATTACATTTTCATACTATTATATAGTTTTACTCATCACAGTTGATGCAATAGTGAAACAAAAATATATACATAATATATTATCTTATAATTAAGTATATGGATATTGTCACGAATGCCGCCGGTCGGGACCACCGAAAGACATTACATGACAACGATAAAAAAAAAAGTTTTTAAAAAGTCCGGAGTGGCTAGTATTATCCCAGGTTCAAATAAAACGTGATATGGGATGGGGATTTCTCCAATATAAAATACCGTCAGGAAACAAACAAAAGATACAAAGAAACGACAAAAAAGACATTAGGACTTAAATTTATATTCATTTATTTAATGAAACTGTATACTAGAAAAAAGGGGAGTGTATCTATAAAACAAAACGAAATAAAACATCAAAACAAAAGTATATTCTTAAGAAGAGGGGGGATTGTCTATCCTATCCCTATAGTAGCAGGATTCATTTCTACACAAAAAATATACACATATATAACAGTCCTAGGGGGCGAATGTCCGTGAAGAGATATTCAGGTTGTTACTTACAAAAGGATGCATTGTTCGATTTAGAGTAGATATTTCCGGCATGTCGTCGTAGCCGTATCTCCTTGCACATGTAGTTTTGAAATACATTTTTTTCTCAGGAAAAACAATTCCTGGCTGGTTACTTTTTCTCCGCTTAGTTCAGCGGGTCGTCTCGCCCGAGCCGAGGGCGGCTATAATTCCATTTTCATTTCTCCGCTTAGTTCAGCGGGTCGTCTCGCCCGAGCCGAGGGCGGCTATAATTCCATTTTCAACAGGCTCGTCTCGCCCGAGCCGAGGGCGGCTATAATTCCATTTTCAACAGGCTCGTCTCGCCCGAGCCGAGGGCGGCTATAATTCCATTTTCAAAAGGCTCCACTGCGATACTGTAGTCGCACATCGGTCGTCTCGCCCAAGCCAAGGGCGGATATAATTCCATCTTCAAATTCCATTTACAAAAGGCCCCTGCCTTTCCTCGCGACTTTCTTGTCGACGGTTGTTCATTTCTTCCCCGTTCAGCGCAGAGGTACTCGGGAAGACTGACTATAGTTGTCCTCAAAATATGTCCGTCTTAACCCGGCAGCTAACGTACTTCCTTGCCGGCATCCTTTGTCCTCTGTGTCGCGTTAACTTCCTGTCGACTGTTCTTCTTCGCGTGCGGCTGAAGTTTTTTTTGTCTTCACTCTCTCTTTTTATCTCTTTTCCTGACGTCATTCGAGTCGCATTATTATGATTTCTCGGTCGTGTATAAATATGCAAAAATGAATCCCATCTCTCTCCGTAAACCGGAGTCGTGAGTTCGAACCCCGATAGCTCTCCCTACATTTTGTAACAATATTTATGAAGGCTGATAGCTATGCAGAAAAATGGCAAAAGAGACAAACGATCGAAGACAATATTTGAGGCATTAATCTTCACATTTATTTATTTTTCGATAGATCTTTCGCATACAATATCAGTAAATAAAAGACTTACTGTTTATATTAATACAATCATCTTCAGAGGGGCAGCCATCTTGGACGTTTTATTCACCTTAGACGGACGGAACTTTTGTTTTCTTTTTTGAGAAGGGGAGTTTTCTCCCGGAATATCAAAACGTGTTCCACCATCCCGAATGTTATTAGTATCACCAGTAAGTCGTATATTTACTTATATTGTATGTGTATGTGAATGATCAATCAAAAAATAAATAGATAATTGCGATGATTAATACCTCAAACATTGGCTTCGACTGTTTTTTTTGTCCATACCCTCTTTTACCATTCCTGCTTATTTACCAGAAATACTTTAAGCAAACTACCAGTTTATTTTTATCTTATATATATATATGTGTGTGTGTGGTGTGTGTGTTTGTGTGTGTGTGTGCGTGCGCGTGCGTGTGTGGGTGTGGGTGTGTGTGTGTGTATGTGGGTGTGGGTGTGTGTGTGGGTGTGGGTGTGTGTGTGTGTGTGTGTGGGTGTGGGTGTGTGGGTGTGGGTGTGGGTGTGGGTGTGTGTGGGGGGTGGATGGGTGTGTGTGTGTGTGAAATCGTATCTTATATATATATATATAGATAGATAGATATGTATGTGTGTGTGTGTGTGTGAAATCGTATCTCTCTCTCTCTCTATATATATATATATATATGTGTGTGTATGTGTGTGCGTGTGGGTGTGTGTGTGTGTGTGAAATCGTATCTATATATATATATGTGTGTGTGTGGGTGTGTGTGTGAAATCGTATCTATATATATATATATATGTGTGTGTGTGTGTGAAATCGTATCTATATATATATATATATATATATATATATATATATATATATATATATATATATAGATATGTATGTGTGTGTGTGTGAAATCGTATCTATATATATATATAGAGAGAGAGAGAGAGAGAGAGAAAGAGAGAGAGATATGTATGTGTGTGTGTGTGTGTGTGTGTGGGGGGGGGGTGTGTGTGTGTGTGTGTGTGTGTGTGTGTGAAATCGTAAGTGTACTTGTTTTACAAGTACTTCAATGGAATGTGCTCCGATAAACTTGCTGCTCTGGTGCCCCTTCGACGTAAATACACTCGACCAACCCGATAATCAGCAAAATCGCACCCATTCACTGCGGAGGTCCCTAGATGCTGGATAGCCTTCTCATCTAATAGCTTCTTTCCTCGAGCTGCCGGCCTTTGAACCCCCCCCCTCTGCTCCCTGTTTCCTCGATTGTACTGACATGCAGAAATTTAAAACCTAATGTGAGCAAGCATTTCATCGCACAGCTCCCAATTTAGGATGACTCCCAAAACTTTCACCCTAATTCTCAGTAGCCCTTTACGTCTACAGTGTCAACTTGCCTTGTTTGGGGTGAACTAAGTTAATATATATATATATATATATATATATATATATATATATATATATATATATATATATATATATATATATATATTATGTAATTGTTTTTATGCGTGATTACAGCGTTCGTTGTTATTTTGCTAAGTACTATTTCGATTCTTTCGGTTCCTAAGTGATTAAGATACAGAAATTGCATTATTAGTCGCCCTTAACTTCATAGGATGTATTTTTCGTTAATATATACATATTTTTATTAATTTTATACGTACATAAAGGTAATTCATAGACACATGTTTCTGGCTCACAGGAAGTGAACAATCGAAATAGTAGTAAGCAATATAACAAACGCTACCATCACCAATAAAAACAATTACATAAAATACATTAAAATATTTAGGGTTATGAAACCGTACATATTTCCAAGCAAAGCGTCATGGTCCAGAGGTAAAACGGCAGACATCAATATCGGAGGTTCGATCTTTGTCTAAGTTAGCCATGCTGATGATGGTTGTGAGCCAGAAACACGTGTCATTGGATTACTTTTATGTAGTATAAAATTAATATAAACACACACACACACACACACATATATATATATATATATATATGAGGAAAAAAGAAGCAATGTTTCAGACAAAATATAAACATTAAAATGGAATAAAGTATAAGCAAATCAACAACTAGCAAAAATAAACTCAAAAACACATATTGAATAGTTTTACTGAAATATTTCGATTGTCAACATACAATCATCATCGATCGGAAGCAGAACTTTAATTAAAAACAGAAAAGTTTTCAAATTTATACAAAGAACGCAATTTGGAAAAAAAAAATAGTCTCGTGTAATAAACAGTAGAAAGAGAGAAAGAAAGAAAGAAATGTGCATGATTAATATTTCGTATTTTTTTAACCAAAGAACTTTATCAAAGTGAAGATAAAAATTGTGATCACTTGTACAACGTGGTCAACTTTAAAATAAATAAAAAAAATCTACGCCAGGAAAAAATATGCATATGTAGATCGCTTAAAGCTTTAATAAGGTTACAATGACGGTCCAAAATTCAGAACGGAACTCCTCTTCAAAGGACACAGTAATAACACTGACAAATTTCCAATATCAACGCGTTCGTCGGCGATATGAAGTGGCGCCAATCACCGACAAGCTCCGTTGTCCCGATTAAGATGGTGCGGTCATGTCCTACGAGCTAACCCTAACCCTAACCCTAACCCTACCCTTACCCTAGACTAACCTTAGCTCTAACCCTAGTCCTAACCCTACCCTACCCTAACCCTAACCATAACGATACCCTAACCCTAACGATACCCTAACCCTAACCCTAACCCTAAACCCTAACCTTAAAGCCTAACCCTAACCCTAACCCCTAACCCTAACCCTACCCTACCCTATCCTATCCTAACCCTAACCATAACGATACCCTAACCCTAACGATACCCTAACCCTAACCCTAAACCCTAACCTTAAAGCCTAACCCTAACCCTAACCCCTAACCCTAACCCCTAACCCTAAAGCCTAACCCTAACCCTAACCCTAACCCTAACCCTAACCCTAACCCTAGCCTAACATTTACCCTTACGCTAACCCTAACCCTTACCCTTAGGATACCGTAACCCTAACCCTAACCCTAACAGTATGCTAACCCTAACCCTACCCTAGCTTAACCTTAGCCCTAACCCTAACCATAACGATACCCTAACCCTAACGATACCCTAACCCTAACCCTAAACCCGAACCTTAAAGCCTAACCCTAACCCTAACCCTAACCCTAACCCCTAACTCTAAAGCCTTACCCTAACCCTAACCCTAACCCTAACCCTAAAGCCTAACCCTAACCCTAACCCTAACCCCTAACCCTAAAGCCTAACCCTAACCCTAACCCTAACCCTAAAGCATAACCCTAACCCTAACCCTAACCCTAACCCTAACCATAACCCTAACCCGTTAAAAATAACTTGTAAGCACTTTTATTTCCATGACACAAATTGTATACACTTTATATAAACATAAAAAGAAAAGTTATTTTCTTTCATGCTGCAATAAACAAAGTTATCTCTCTTGCCAAAGTACAGGGTGGTGCAAAAGTCGCGCATTGGTTTGTTTAGGTGATAGAAACTACAACATTTCAAGTAATTTACTAGGCTTTTCTGATAAATAATACATTTACTTGGTAATTTTGTTGCAGTAGGTTTTAAAAATAATATCCTTTAAATGGGCACCATTTCCGGCCTCACAAAGACGGGTTCTAGTTAGGGCATTTTTCATTACAGTCCTTAGAATAACTGGCTCTAGTTCTTGGATTTCATGTCTGATATTGTTTTTAAGCTTCTTGAATCGTTGTAGGCTTGTTCACATATACCCTTTCCGTAAGATAACCACAAAGGAAAAGGTCAGGGGCTGTTAAATCCGGTGAACGTGAAGGTCAGTTAAAATCAGAAAATCTGCTAATTAAGCGCTCGCCAAACAATCCCCTTAAGAGCGCCATACTTTGTCGGGCAGTGTGGGCAGTAGCTCTATCTTGTTGGAACCACATTTCTGACTTGTCCTGAACAGCTGGCCTTAAAAAAATTTCAATCATTTGTTGATATCGCTGTGCAGTTATCGTTACCGCGACACCTTCTTCGTCTTCAAAGAAATATGGACCGATCACTCTTTCCGAGGTAACACCACACCATACGGTACATTTTAGTGGATGTAATTCACGCTGATGAACGGTTCTTGGATTTTCAATGGCCCATATTCTGCAGTTTTGCTTATTTACGAACCCGTTCAGATGAAAATGAGCTTCGTCGCTCATTATCAGCTTATGGATGAACTCATTTTATTCTCTGGCTAATTGCTGAATGTGAACAGCATAAGCTACGCGTGATTGCAAATCTGTGGGTTGTAATACCTGTACCAATTGAATTGTGTATGGAAACATGCAATTCACGCAAAATTCTTTGAAGTGACCTTCTGGACATCCCAATCTGAGTGGTTCGTCTTCGAGTTAAGGTGTCTGGATTTTCAGCAATGCTATCCTCAACGAGTGCTACATTTTCCGCTGTCCGTACTGAACGTGGTCTGCCAGATCGTGGAAGATCACTGACTGAACCCTGCTGCCGAAATCGGGCCACAAGACGATCAATTGTGGTCTGACTGGGAGATTGTCTAACATTATAATGCCGACGATAGGCTCTTTGGGTTAAGGTTATTGAACGATGGTTTCCGAAGTAAAGTTCAATAATTTTGGTTCGTTGTTCAGTGCTATATTTTTCCATGATAAATTATCAATGTTTATATCTGTAATATTCTGAAAAATAAGGAGAAAATTTGATTAAATGTGAAAGTTGTTACAGATTCAAACTAATGCGTGACTTTTGCGCCACCCTGTATAAGCGAATTTGGAATAGCTGCGGCTAAAACAAATAGAGTTATCTCCCTCAGGTCGGTTACTGCTTATACAAGAGCGTTAAGACCAGAGTATTATTATTCAAGGGGATAATCTCCAACAAGAGAAACCCCGATGACATTACTTTTTTATGACAGACAGTATATGAAATTGTTGTCACAGATTTTACGCTTTTTTTATTTCCTTAAATTCCAATGAATACGGTTGAAAACATTATCCCTGTCCCGCCTGGGGGAAGCAGATACTGAACAATTATTATAAGAAAGGGCTTCGGTGTCTTTTTTCTGTTTCGTTGCTGATTCAATCTCTTCGGACCTTTGGATATTCCTCTCTGGAACTTCCTTCGTCCGACCTATCTTTTTTCTGTTTTTTTTCATTGCTGATTCAATCTCTTCGGACCTTTGGATATTCCTCTCTGGAACTTCCTTCGTCCGACCTATTTTTTTCTGTTTCGTTGCTGATTCAATCTCTTCGGACCTTTGGATATTCCTCTCTGGAACTTCCTACGTCCGACCTATCTTTTTCGTTTACGGTAGTTTATTAAAATAAGTGATGACATTTTCATTTTAAATAAGTATAGTTCATATTTAAATTTAAATTAAGATACGTTCTTTGTGCAAATATCGGTATATATCCTTCAATTACTAATCCGAAAATAAGCTTTTAATTCTTTAACTTACAGGGGTCAAATTTTTTATCTCCCTAAATCAGCTGATATAATAACCAATCTAGTCTGGCACAAGACTTACTCTACAAATGATAATGTTTTTCTATCATTACACATTGTACCCTAAAATTAAAAGAAAGATGAACTTCAAATTAAAAATATCAATATAAGATTTAAAAAGTATCAACTTCAAATTTAAAAACATAAATTTCAATTTAAAAACATCGCCGTCAAATTATAAAATAACTTAAAATTTAAAAAAGGTTAATTTCCAATTAAAAACGTGAGCGTAAAATTTTAACATATCAACTTTAAATCGAAAAACAGCAACTTCAATTTTAAAAATTAACTTCAAATTAGAAAAGATAAACTACAAATCAAACAAACTTAACTTCAATTTAAAAAAAATTTGATTTCAATTTTTTTAAATTAAGTTTAAATTTAAAAGATCAAATTAAATGAAAAAAGATCAATATAAAATTAATAAAGATCAAATCCAATTTTAAAGCAATCAAAATGTAAACTTCACATAAAAAAGATTAACTTCAGTTTTAAAAAGATCAAAATATAAACTTTAAATTTAAAAAAAATCAACTTCAATTTTTAAAAGATCAAAATATCAACTTGAAATAAAAAAGATCAACTGCAGTTTTAAAAAGATCAAAATATAAACTTCAAATAAAAAAAATCAACTTCAATTTTTAAAAGATCAAAATATCAACTTCAAATAAAAAAGATCAACTTCCGTTTTAAAAAGATCAAAATATCAACTTGAAATAAAAAAAAATCAACTTCAATTTTTAAAAGATCAAAATATAAACTTGAAATAAAAAAGATCAACTTCAATTTTAAAAAGATCAAAATATAAACTTCAAATAAAAAAGATCAACTTTGATTTTTTAAATCCAAAGAAAATCAGCTTAAAATTTAAAAAAAATTAATTTCAAATTACAAAGATCAACACAAATTTAAAAAGATCATCTTCAAATTAAAAACAAGGTTGATGCAAAAGGTCAGGTTATATATTTGAAAAATAACTCTTCTTCGTGACATGTTTGACTTTCAGTCATCTTCGTTGTCCGGTTTTGTAAGTAGCGAAAGACGTCACACAAGTCGATAGATCCGTTACAAGCCGGACACGCATGGGATTCGAATATTGACCTGTGGCCTCAATTGCCATGAAGTTTGCCAAAATGTACCAACATCTATTTTTATATAAATCGCATTAGAATTAAATTCTCTACAGAACCCGGCTAGTTTTAACGTGTGGAAACGATGCTAAATTGGCCGATGGTGATGTATCAACTGCAGTTCAAAAGCTGACCTTCTCTGATCC
Organism: Sepiola atlantica; assembly: GCA_963556195.1. NCBI lineage: Eukaryota > Metazoa > Mollusca > Cephalopoda > Sepiida > Sepiolidae > Sepiola > Sepiola atlantica. Next base: position 12,743,771 of record OY744546.1, read on the forward strand.
TATTCTAACAACTAAACTTCTCACAGCGCTCCGTGAGAAACATCTTGCACCATCATCCGACGTCAGAAGAGTTCAGATGGAAAATAATAATTACCTCCGCAACTGAGATTATTTTTAGTCGAGTTTGTTTGTTAGGTTGTCACTATGTTTGTTTGTGTACAGCCTGGCATAATCATCGCTTGACCAATCGTCACAACACTTGGTCAAAATATCGGTCATGGTATAACTTAGAACTGAGTTAATTTGGACATATCTAGGTCAAACGTCAATGACAAGATCAAGAAAAAGAGGTCATACTTTGGGCGATATCTTCAGTTCTCTTAATTGTAGAGACTCGCTACTTGGCCCAGATTGTAGCCAATGAAGTCCCGCATCGTATATGCTCTTGACTCGGATAATGATTTTTGATGTTAAACTTGGAAAGTTCGGTAAAGATCGAAATTTTAACGGAATTCAACTTCCGATTTTTGCAAATTTGACGTATTAGAATTAATAGGCCCTATGAGCCCATTAATTCTAGTATATATAAATATATGAATTCATGTATATATAAATCATTATATAAATAAATGAATTCATGTTTTGAAACATGACGTAAATCATAAATCTATGACGTCACACCAAAGCAAGAATTTTTTTTAAGGTAATGTTTTAAGACCTATTTATAAGAACGTCTGAATAGGTCAATTGGTAGAACCTCAGACTGAAGATCGCAAGGTTTCGGTTTCAATTTCCGGTCATTATTTAATATTAATGCAATATTCTCCATACTACATTTATACTAGAAGAGCGTTCTTCTTAAGATATCACCAATTGGTTTGACTTTTTTATTTTTCATAAATATGGTTATATGTTCAGAAAAATTAAAAAAAAAAAAAAAGAAACAGATACTACACTTGGTATTTATCGACCTCCCACAGCGGTAAGATGTGACACAAGGTCAAGAAAGTGGGATTTGAAAAGCCAGCGCCCTAGAGGAAGAATAGCGCTACAAAAAATGCCTGGGCAGCCCCGTCGTATTCCCCAGTATGGGTGCCTTAGGTGATTAGCAATAAACTAACTCCTTCTCAAAGGGTGGGAAAGCAACGCCTAGGAGGGGTGGACTTCCTAGAACTACACAGGACAGTACTCCAGACCGGCAGAATCAAGACCGGAAAGCCCAGACAATACCGGTCTATAGAGTGAGCATCCGTCAGAACAGATACTACACTTTGATGTATTTATCTTCCTCTCACAGCGATAAGAAATGACACAAGGTCGGGAAAGTGGGATTTGAAAAGTCAGTGCCCTAGAGGAAGAATAGCGCTCTGGCCTACAAAAAATGCCTGGGCAGCTCCGTCGTATTCCCCGGTATGGGCGCCTTAGGCGATTAGCAATAAACTAACCTCTTCTCAAAGGGTGAGAAGGCAATGCCTAGAAGGGTGGACCTCTTAGAACTGCACAGGACAATGTAGTATCCATCGGAACAGATACTACACTTTGATTTTAGCTCAAACGCTGAATACAAGGTATCGTCTTCCATTGAATTAACAGTCATAAGACAGTTGATATACCGTAGAAAACGGACAATTTGGACGCTGAAAACGTACACAGCTCAGCCGATTTGTGTAAAAAGACATAACAAATTATTATTAAATTAAATGTTTATGAATATTTTTACTTTTTCTACTAAATCAAAAATTGAAATGAAAATGTTTTATTACAAATCGAATAAACATATAGAATGGCGTCATTTGAAAAGACAATTTCGGAGACGGATTAGGGTACATTTCTATTTATATAAAGTTTAATATGTTTGTATGTTTGTATATTTGTATTTACAGGATTTATTCTTAAACAAATTAACTGATCATTATGAAACTTTGGAACACATCTACTGAGCGTAAGTGGTCAAAATGTGGACTATATTTAGTTGAATTTAGTTTTATGCAAATGGAGTAAAAATTGAGATACCTTCAAATGTTATGAAATTTTAACAATATGTATTAGACATCAATTAATAAATATTCCCTAAATTTCAGTGTCTTTGGAGTATTTTAAATGGGTTGTAACGGGTCTAATATGGGCACAACCACTTATTTAAAAATTCAAACATATGTCGTGCCGACCCTGTTTATAACTCGACACTCCTAACAAAGCCGGGTGTTCAATCCTTGAACACCTTAGCCCGTGTGACAGAAATACAACACATTCTCATTCTTTCTGCGCATATTGTCACTAAAGTTGTCCAATCAGATCCCATCAAAGTGTCGTATCATCAGCAACTCAAAAGGCAGTATAAAAAGGGTGCGTTTTATTCGCTCAATCCACACGGTCAAGCAAACCTAGCAGCAGTTGCAGCAGCCTTTCCCCCTTGAATTTCTGCTTGACGGAATCTCGACCTTTTGGCTAAGAAGAAAGTGTAGTATCTGTTCCGATGGATACTGCACCCCATAGACTGGTATCGTCTTGGCCTTCGGGGCTTGATTTCCGCTGGTTTATAGGTTTGTCCTGTGCAGTTCTAGGGGGTCCACCCTCCCAGGCTTTGCCTCCCCTCTTTGGGGAGGAGTAAGTTTATTGCTTACTGCCTGAGGCGCCCCTACCGGGGAATGCCGACGGGGCTGCCCAGGCATTTTTTTGTAGGCCAGAGTGCTCAAATTCTCGGGCGCTGGCTTTTCAAATCCTACTTTCCGACCTTGTGTCACATCTTACCGCTGTGGGAGGTAGATAAACAACTTGACGCAATGGCATTTTTACTACTACGACGACGACAGCGGCAGTCAGCAGCAGCAGCAGCAGAAGCAGCCTTTCCCTCCCTCTTTCTACAGCACGACAATACTGACTGCCATCGTAATCACTATCGTCACCACAGCTACAGCAGCTATCAGCCGATCTATGCATCATCATTGTCATCATCATTATCATCATCATCATCATCATCTGCAGCTTGTCTTCCGTTCAGTCAATCTTCTACAGGAGATACGTCAGAAGCAGCAGCTCCTAGGGGAAAGACCAAATGACACCATCCTACGGTACGGTCCGTAATCTTTCCTGCCGACGCAATGAATCATGAACTCTTCTTTTCTACAAACATATTTCTTTGAAATAAATGCCGCATTTATATTTTTCTACAAACACGAGTTTGTTTTACCTTTTTTGCCATTGCCGTATCTTTGTCCGTGTCTTCGTTCTTACCTGTAAGGCCGATCACCAGCGACCGGGCCCTGCAACATATATCAGATTTGCATTGAATTTGACCCATAGTCACTAGACACCAATGAAGCAAGATTCCCTGAATTTCAATTTCCTCCTAAGACCTCTTAAGCTCAAGCCTTAAATTTTAAACATTTTCTAGAATCAAAATCAAGGTAATGAATTTTTATCAAAATTGGAAAAAGGATTCTAGACGTAAGATTTAGTATCATTATATCTTCGTTTTAATCTCCGTAAAACGGGGGGAGGAGGGCATAAAAGTGATCAAAAACTGTTCTTTTTTATCGTAGTTCACCCCAAACAACGCAGGCCGCCACTGTAGACGTAAGGGGCTACTGAGAAGAAAGAAAAGAGGAGAAGGTTGGGGGGGGCAACCTAAACTGGGATCTGCGCTGGGAGTTCCAGAGGCCAGCAGCACGAGGAAAGGTGCTATTTGAGTAGAAAGGTCTCCGGCATCTGGGGACCTCCACAGTGAATGGATGGGATTTAGTTGATTGTCGAGTTGGTCTAGTGAATTTACGTCGAGGGGCCACCAAAGTAGCCAATTCATCGGAGCATAATCCATTGAAGTATTTGTAAAACAAGCACAAGGATGCTACATTGCGGCGATAGGACAGTGGCTGGAGCTTAGGTTGGCGACTCTTTTTTGGACCTTGTCAAGGAGGGAGAGAGTCGTAGATGATGCACTAGCCCAGATGTGGCAACAATACTCCATGCATGGGCGGATGTGGCTTTGTAGAGATACAGGATAATGTCAGGTGTGAGGAGTTTACTAGCACGGTAGAGGGAGCCAACCTTCTTTGCAGCAGCCTTGGCAATGTCTTCAATGTATTTGCTCCAATTCATGTTACATGTGAAGGTTAGGCCGACCCCTCCTGGAGCGGGTATGCTTCTAGTAAACATTTAAAAATCCACATTAAATTAAATGTTTATCAATATTTTTAGTTTATTCCTACATCTTAAATTGCAATGTAATTTTTAAATTTCAAAGAAACAAGTAAGGCAACAACGTGACAAAGAGGGACGAAATGGAGATTGCATACAATCCTGAGAATCTCGTGTGCTGGACGAAAAGATAATACAAAAGATAAAATAAAGAGGATTATTTTTAGGACATGTCTTTTTTATCAACACATACACTGACACCGCCATCTTGTTTTATGTGACCCTCCTTTTCTTATCCTCTTTTTCCCCAGGTCAGATAAGTAGAAAGTGCTTAGTAGACGCCATCTTGTATTTATTTGTGTTGAAAAACGCGAAAACAATGCCCGATACTTGACTGATTTCCCGTTCTTAAAACAATGATAGATACATTTGTTAAATTTACGGAAACAAATATCGGTCTACGATGAAACAATTGTTTTTGTCTTCATCTCTCTCTCTATCTATCTATCTATCTATCTCTCTCTCTCTCTCTCTCTCTCTCTATACATATATATATATATATGTATATATATATATAC
>OY744546.1:12755925-12813425 GCA_963556195.1 Sepiola atlantica
AGTTTATTGCTTACTGCCTGAGGCGCCCCTACCGGGGAATGCCGACGAGGCTGCCCAGGCAATTTTTAATGGTCAGAGTGCTCACCTCTCGGTCGCTGGCTTTTCAAACCCCACTTTCCCCACCCGACCTTCGGTCACATCTTACTTGTGGGAGTAAGATAAAAACTGGCCTTGTGCCTAACTACTGGAGAGGAGTAAATCAATACTATACTAAGATGTAGGGAAAGGCGTTACTCTTTTCTATGGATTGCTCCACTTACCCTTGATCCTCACCCTATAATGATGAGTGTTTAGCAAAGGAGCATCAAGTACCATTTTGTTTTAGTCTTTGATATGACTCAGCCAAGGATTGAACCCTGGTCTCCCGGCTCATTAACAAACACTCTAACCATCATGCCAAACGGGCTGCCGATTATGTATTTATTTCATGATTTTGACATGTTTACATATTTATTAATACAAAACAACCAATAGGATCAGTTGGGAATGTGTGTGTGTGTGTGTGTGTGCGTGCGTGTGTGTGCGTGTGTTCATGGCACAAGCAATGATCGTCTGCTTGTTGTGCTTGTGTGAATTCGGTGCTTGATTCCGATACTGGCCTTAGTGTTAATCATGTGATCTCAGTCAGTGCTGCAACAGAAGGTTTCTCCCTCCAAACAAAACCACAACTCAAGTTTAAAACAAATAACAATGTTTCATTTTGAGAGACATTAGAATGATACTCGTTTTCTTTTACCGAACGACTGGCTTGGAATCAGAACTCTGCAGTGTGACAGAATAAATGATCGTCCGCTTGTTGTGCGTGTGTGAATTCGGTGCTTGATTCCGACACTGGCCTTAGTGTTGTTAGGATTAAATCTCCCTGGAAGAAAGTTCAATTCTCGCACGTGAGAATGCAATAACAATTATGTAGATAAATGCAAAATGGAAACAGAACAACAGCTTTTGTGAGAAGGAACACAACAACAATTGTATATAAGTTTAAAACAGTCTTACTTGTGAGAAAACATGAGGGCATATATATACATACAAATGATGAGTTCAAAGTTCAGAAAGGAGGGGAAAAAAATTAGGTTTGCGAAAACGTGCTTCGCGCACTTATCTTGTGGGAGTTCTGGTAACAGGTTGCACGTGCGCCCGCCTCCAATTCTGACTCTTGTCGAGATGTAGTCACTTCAGTCCTAGATGGTTGGTAACAGGAAGGAGTAGGGGCTCTCTGCGACTGCCGTCGAGGGTTTTGTCTCTAAAGCATCCAGCCGCGGTTCTACCAGGTTCAAAAGATTGGTCGAAAAGAGGACGGGACACAGCGTGCAAGCGTTTTTATGGCTGACTCACGTGACCCCTAAGGGAGTAGGGGTTGGGATGTCTGACAGCCAATCCGTGAGACCCTTAAGGGACAAGGCTGCAGCCAGTCAGTGAGGGGGACGTTAATAAATTCCAATACAATCAATTATGTGGTCTCAGTCAGTGCTAAAACAGAAGAATTCTCCCTCCAAAAGAATTCTCCCTCCAAACGAAACCACAACTCAAGTTTAAAATAAGTAACAGAGGTTTATTTTCTGGGGCTTACATTGTTACTCGTTTTTGAACAACATACTTGCAATTGAGAAATTCTTAGCTTAACCAAATCAAACATAAGTCCAATTGTCAGATCCCAAGCCCCCACCTCTCTCTCTCTCTCTCTCTCTCTCTCTCTCTCTCTCTCTCTCTCTCTCTCTCTGAGAACCGCACAACCCCAACTTTGTCAGACCCAAGTAAAACCAACTGACTGTTCGACGCCCAGAGGGCCAAGTCTGACTGGCCATGCCATGTCTATCTCTTTGAATATATGTACTTTCGACCGGAAAGCCTAATGCATGTCTGAAGCATTACTAGGAAACAATAGCATATCCGACGCCGTGTGGACATACAAACTAAAACCACACACAACATTCATATTGGCGTCACTCACGAAGGAATTGGAGTTGAAAAGAGTATCAAAGATAGCGGACAAGATATGTTAGAAGAGGCAGCGACAGTGAATATTGTTTTTACATATCGACTCTTCATGAGACAAAAGCTTAAATCAGCAATTTCTTTCAACCAATTAAAATGCAAGAAATATTCACCCCTAATATTAGCGTGTGATATAAAAACTCATGGTCACGTGACAAGGGGCAGTGGTCTCTCCAAAACCATCCTGCAGGGAGCAGTGCAAGGCAAGAGGAGTGTAGACAACACAAAAGATGGACAGACAACATCAAAGAGTGGACGGGCTACAACTTCGCTACAACCCAGTCCATTGCCCATGACCGTCAGAAGTGGAGACAGCTGGTGTGGAGTTCATTGGTGCAGTGCCCCTACGACCCAGGAGTGGGTTAAGGGACCAAGTCAAGTCAAGTCAAGTCATAAAAACTCAAACACTGCGTTTTTCTGTCTCTTTCTTCCTTTTTGTGTCAGAGACAAATACACGTGTGTACGTCACAATATTGCCTAGCCCCTTTGGAAGAAGGTCCACTCGGCAAGCCACACGTGTAAAGAGAGACTTTCCCGGACTTCTAAACACAATGCTCGGCGAAGCACACACACGCCGCTCGCTGAACGCATATATATATATATTTTTACTTTTATTACCCCCAAACAAGGCACACTACCATTAAGACGTAAAGGGCTACGGTGAATTAGGGGGCAGATTTATAGGCTAGCTGTTTTTCTGAAGCCGAAACTATACTATTACTTATATTACAAATGGAGATTTGGTACCTGTCTGTCTGAGGCCGGAACTATGCTATTACTACTATTTAATGCTCAGTTCAGTTTATTATACTATTTCAGACTACTGTACTATCTTTTAATCCCCCATGCATTATTGGGGGACAGTAGGACATATGTTCGTTCGTCATGATACCATCCTCCCAGACATTACCTCCTCCTTTTTATCGGGAGATAGTGTAGCATCTGTTCTGTGGTCATAGTAACATCCTCCCAGTGATTACTTTCTCCTTTGGAGGACAGTAGCGTAGTATCTATTCTATTGTCATAATACCATCCTCCCAGGCATGACCTCCTCTTTTTGGAGGAGAGATGATCTTGTAGTATATGTCCTGTTGTCGTAGGACTATCCTAGCAGGCATTACATCCTCCTTTGGGTGGGCAGGTTTGTATATATTTGTTCGTCATGATACCATTCTCCCAGACATTATCTCCTCCTTTTGGTGGGGTAGAGTAGTGTAATATCTGTTCTGTGGTCATGCTACCATCTACCTAAGCAGTACCGCCTCCTTTTATTGAGGGGGAGGTAGATAGTGTAGTATAGTTTCGTATTTTTGTTAGTATCAATGATAATGGTAACTGAATACTTACATTGACAATTGACTCTTCGGTAAATTCAGTTAAATCAGTTTCACACGAAAGATAAAATGGCTAAAAAAAGACAACGTAAGTACAGATAAATATACGCCCATAGATTCCCGACAGCTGGATTATATATCCTAATTCACTTTTGATATTCGTTACATTAAAAGGTGCAGACAATACCGTGGCATATCCACGCTCACGTTCTGCAAGACACTATTTAGATTCTGAAAGCGTTACTTTTGACCTCATCGTACATGAACAACAAAAAGGTGTTACATGATATAGAGTAAAACAGAACACTTGTTTACAATTAAAGGAACGTCTCGTCCCACTTGTATCGAAAACATTATACAGGGTTATTCAAAAAAAAATGCACCGATTTCATTTTGATAAGTGTGAATGTGAGAGTTATCCCCCCTTGCGTTTGGCCGGTACTAATTCACAAAAGGGGTATTCGTCTTCCGCACCGCCCTCTTCTGATACTAATTAACGAGAGGAACTTTCGGTCTGGACACCGGCCTTTTTTAATCAACCGGCATGCTGGATGTTAGATGATGTCTGCGTCTTGGACAATAGCTAAGCAAAAAAGAGGTGGACATCTAAATTCTATTAAATTAATTCGTATTCAACTAAAATTATAATTGGATTTTTTTTAGACGAAACTAAACTATTACTTCTATTACTAATGATGATTTGGTATCTGTCTATCTGAAGCCGAAACTATGCTATTATTTCTATTACTAACGGAGATTTCGTACCTGTCTGTCTGAATCCGAGACTATGCTATTACTTCTAAAACTAATGGAGATTTCGTACCTGTCTGTCTGCAGGCGGAACTATACTATTAATTCTATTAAAAAAAAAAATTTGGTATCTGTGTTTCTGGAGCCTAAACTATATTTGTTCTGTCTAATGTAGAATAACACCCTTAGCATTTAGCTCCTTTTGTCGGCCCTTTATTCTTAAAGGATTCTTCCAGCCCCGACACCGGACGAGAAGCTTCCGGTGCTCTGTTCTCGTTCTCTTTACGGCCTTTTAACCTGATCTCCATGGAGAGATTTCTATCTCTTTAAATATTTCGACATTTTAGGAATCTATAGTAAGAAATGTTGCTCTTCTTATCTCTCAAACTAGAATTAAATACTTCTAGTATTATTTTATTTTTATGTTTCTTTTATCTAAGCGAACTTTGTTTACCTTTTTTAACCGCGTGCGAATCTCCATTTACTGCGTGTAACTCACCTATTTTCTAGCATCATTGTATCTCTCCTTTCTAGATTTTCTTTTATGCTCCTAATATTTTCTATTCTGTAAATTTATTAACTTACGGATCCACTAGACTTTAGGCAACTCCCTGTCCTGCCTCGTCTTCATTTATGTATTTACGTGTTTTTGAAGCAATGTTTCTTTTTATTTCTTTTCAGTTTTTACCTTTGTCGATGAACAATAAACCTGTGTCTAAAATATACTTTTCTAGCATAATTGTATCTCTCCTTTCTAATATTTTCTATTCCCTAAATTCATTAACTTACGGCTCCACTAGACTTTAGGCAACTCCCTGTCCTGCCTCGTCTTCATTTTTGTATTTACGAAGCAATGTTTCTTTTTATTTCTTTTTAGTTTTTACCTTTGTCGATCAACAATAAACCTGTGTCTAAAATATACCATGCCTCAGAGTTTTGTTTGTCGATAGGATTTTATGCTAGCTGTCCGATAGTTGTACGTTTTCTAAAAAATTCGGAGACAGCCTAATACTATTACTTCTATTACTAACATAGATTTGGTATCTTTTGTCTGAAGTTAGTATATTTTATTAATGCTCAATTACGTTTACTATACCATATTAATTACTAATGGAATTTTGGTATTCGCCTCTGCGTTTTGCTAGTATTAATACTAACCAGTGGATGTTTATGGAAGTTTATTTTTTATTTTCAGTTTTAACGTTAAATGAATATCTTGCGCTTAGCCATGTGATTAAAATAAATATTCTTTCACCAGTTCAAACTCTTATTCCTGAGATTTTGAGCCCAAGTTGCTGCCGTTTCATAAGGATAAGCAATTTTTAAAAAGCTGCAGTCATGTGACAAATATTCTACTTACAATCAATTGTATTACAAATGTTCAATATGGCCACCACCTGCAACACAGGCAACAAACGCGGTAAAATAATTCTTCTTAGATGCGTATCAACATATCAAGATCTACTGAATTATTCACCCATCAATATTAGTTGGCAGCAGTGGAACATAAACCCAATCTTTTACGTGTCCCCACAAGAAAAAAAAATCCCGCACAGTGGGGTCTAGGGATCTTGCAAGCTAAACAAAAAGAAAATCGAATTGTAAAATTCCATCCGCTTTCCTGTGTCGTTATTGGTAAACGCCGGAACGACGCGAAGTCGGTCGGAGTTCAAATGTAGACGTCTTCTTAGCACACGTCAGATAATGGACCGAGCGATCGCAAGCTCACATCTAGTTCGGTTTGTGGACTTTTACTTATCCCCACAAGAAAAAAGATCGAACAGTGTGGTCTAGGAATCTTGCAGGCCAAACACAACGAGCAGCAAATTATACAATTCCATTCGCGTTCTCTTGTCATTATTGGTAAGTGTCGGCACGATGCGGAGTCGGTAAGAGTTAAAACGTACATTTCTTATTAGTACACGGCACATAGTGGGTTGAGAGATCGCAAACTCGGTTTATGAACTTCTGTAGACTCCTCTCAAACACAGCACGGATTCTCGTAGTAATCCTGAACTTTTTTCCTTTGCGCAAACATTCATTCTCTTGAAACTGTTTAAACTAATGCCGAATATTTGTATCAGACGGTGAACTAATATCGAATTGCCTTCGCAAAGCAAGCTGCAACGTAAGAACATAATTTGGTTCTGCAAACCCCAGAACGCAGAACGCCTTCCAAAGGTTAAAAAAAAATAACAACGGAGCAATTACAAAGACCATGTGGCAGACATTCAAAACTTAGAAAAGTCTTCTTCCAAAGAATCACTGACTTATTTCATAACGGTTCTTGAGAGCTAAAACAATTCGTTATAAAATCAATTCATTTTTTTTTCCTGCATTTTAACCCGTTTTCCGTTTGTCTTTTTTCACACATTTTGTCTACCACGGCATTTCATTTTCATGACTTATCATGCACCTTACCCCATATATATATATATATATATATATATATATATATATATATATATATATATATATATATATATATAGAGAGAGAGAGAGAGAGAGAGAGAGAGAGAGAGAGAGAGAAGAAAAAAGAGTGATAAATATGCGACGATTGTCCAAATTTATCTCAAATTTCAATTGTTCAATGCAAGGTGTATTCAGTAATAAACTAGTGTTTATTATTCTTTCCTTAAGTCAAGGCTTTTCAAAGATCGAGATCTTATCATCAGAGGAGAAATACAGATGGATAAGTTGGTTTTCGAAAAAACCAAAGTTTAAATATTTGAAAAATATGAAAGTTATTTTTTTTTTTAATTTTCTTTGAAAAGCCTTGGCTTAAGGAAAGAATAATAAACACTAGTTTATTACTGAATACACCTTGCATTGAACAATTGAAATTTGAAATAAATTTGGACAATCGTCGCATATTTATCACTCTTTTTTCTTCTATCTCTACAATTGCTCTATCTCGTATATTGAGCTAATCCTCTTCACAATAGGTTCCATCTACTAAAAGTTTTACTTTGGTTTATATTTGATCCTATAATATATATATATATATATATATATATATATATATATATATATATATATATATAGAGAGAGAGAGAGAGAGAGAGAGAGAGAGAGAGAGAGAGAGAGAGAGAAGGAGAGAGAGAGAGTATTTAAAATTCCTGTTACACCGGCCGTTCTTACACAGGAGAAACTACACCGGTTGTCACTATAAATAGTGCGAGACACTGAAGACAAAGCACAGTCTTGTAACTGTCTAGCCAAGAGCTAGTCACTTTCTTACTTTGTTAATACACTTGTTAAACCAACCCTCGACTTGACTTCCTTTATTTATTATTTACTGTGGAACAACTTCACAACAATTCCAATGACCAAAATTCAGTTTTTACTCATATCATTTATTTTTCAATGGCAGAATTAACGATGGTCTTACATTTGTTTCGCAATGGGCAATTACATGCCACAATTAAACGCAATTACACCTTTTTGTTTAGAACCCAAAATAAAATGCATGTTATATCGTGCAGAAAGTTCATGGAAAAAATAAAAAGCAGACAAAACAGTTTAGGTTCGATCGGAGTAACTAACACCTTTCACCAGTAAATCGGCCTACTTGAAATATATACGATATTTGAAACTCAATTCCTTAAAAAAAAAACTATTATCATTCGCATTCCACGGAAGTTTTTTTTTTTAAATGGTCCTGATTCTTTAACTTACATCCTAATAAGCGCTTTTTATCTACGATTGAACTGAACATCATTCTATTGGATTAACTACATTTTAACCATTTCTGACGCAGTCTCCACAAAATCTTTTTTCCATCTTTAAATCTTTTTTCACTCGACACTTTGTCAACGGACACTTTGTCAACGGACATTTTCCCAACTGGACAGTCTCTATATTTTGATAACCTTTTTACGCACGCACTTTTACATTCCTTTACTCTATATTATTTCTTTAATTTTTTCATTGAATTTTTTTTTGAATTTTGACTATCCCCCTGCCAACTTATCAATCTATGTAATTCTTCTGATGATAATATTTTAATCTTTGAAAAGCCTGGCTTAAGGAAAGAAAAAATAAACATGTTTTATCAAGTACCCCTTTGCATTGAACAATCGAAGATGAAATAGATTTGTCATTCGTTCATCTTTATCTCTCTTTCTTCATTTATCCTAATATATATATTATTGGATGTCTAGTGTCTATTTTCAGATCTTTTCTTAGGTCCCTCCCCAACTCCAATATACTTTTAGTCGCCAGACTGTAGATGTCATTTTCAAAATGGCAGGGGCAGGGTGAGAACTGGTGATTTTTGACACGACCTGATTTCTTGAGAGACATTGAATAACCCCCCATGCCTAATTTTACAATTTCTATTTATATATATGGCCCCCTCTCCCCTCTCTGTCATAAATTATGTAATTCCCCCCTCCCTACATAATTATAGATTAAATATGCTTCAAATTTCCCCCTTTCTCTAAATATGTATTTGTTGTGAATTTGTCCAACAGTAAATAATAAATAAATGAAGTCAAGTCGAGGGTTGGTTTAACAAGTGTATTAACAAAGTAAGAAAGTGACTAGCACTTGGCTAGACAGTTACAAGACTGTGCTTTGTCTTCTCTGTGTCTCTGGTGACTCTCACTATTTATAGTAACAACCGGTGCAGTTTCTCCTGTGTAAGAACGGCCGGTGTAACAGTATTAAATAGGTTGTCACTCCCTCTCTCTCTAATTATATTCGAATTGTCGAATGTGAATTTCCCCTTTTTTTCAGTTTCAAAAATGTAATCATCTAAATTGGATGCTTGACAATACCACAAAGTTGAAATAAATTATTGCATCGATGATTATGTAATTTCGTGTTACTACATTTTATTTTATTCTTGTTCTGTTTTTTATATTGAGCTCTCATACCCGGATTTCCTCCTGGAATTATTTCATTATAACACAATATATATATATATATATATATATATATATATATATATATATATATATATATATATATATATACAGGGTGGGCCAAAATAAGGGTCCTCGGGATCATCATTGGCCAAATCCTGGAGTCGCATAGCGTACTGAAGTCTTTTTTCATTATCTCGAGGTTGAAGTTCTTGAACTAGCTGCACTTTATATGGAAAATATCCTCTTTCTCTTAGCATTCTCCGAAGTGAGCTTCGAGAAATGCCAAGTTCTTTTGATCTCCTCCTTGTGGATGTGGATGTGGATGCATCCTCCTCCAAACTTCTCTCCAATTCCTCGAAATTTTGAGCTGTTCGTACAGTACGAGGCCTACCACTTCTCGCCAATGTCAGATATTCCTTGTTGGTCCCTAAAACGAGCAATAATTCCTCGGATTGCTTTTGCCGAAGGAGAGTTTCTGGTGTTGTAATGACGCCGATAGATGAGTTGAGTCTCCGAAATCGACTCATTGGATTTAAAGTACCACTCTATTATGAGGGCACGTTCCTTAGGGCTAATACGGCTCATGCTTGCTTCGGAAGGGGTCCTTTACTTATTCTAAAAAAAAAAAAATAAAAAAAAATCAATAAATAAAAAAGTTATGAATTTTAAAAAATAGGACCCTTATTTTGGCCCACCCTGTATATATAAATATATATATATATATATATATATATATATATATATATATATATATATATATATATATATATATATATATATATGCTTAACGTCGTTTTACTTCGGTAATATAAGGAGAACCAGTGTTTCAACGTGGTCCTGTCGTATTTATTCTAATGTACTTAATGTATTTTAGACTCTATTATATACCATATACATATGACGTTTACAGGATGTTTTAGAATTGTGCACTATGTTAATTTATCTATCTGTCCATGTGCATACTCAAGAGAACTTCGCCACATGCTTAAGAACAGAACTCTGCCCATGGGCCGGTATTTGTGTTGCGTCATCACATCTGTAATACCGAAGTGCTTGCCAACGGCATCTTCAGGTGTTGAGTTTTTGTTACGTTTCAGCATTGTACTATATCTGCAGAAAATCAAGTTGTCATTATTACAAACACACATGAAAGCTCCGACCTTGGTCGCTGCGTGTTTTCCCTGTACATGCCCTTTTTGTTATTCTTCCTGACTGGAAGAACGTCGCCTGCAAACAAGTTATTTAATACATCGAAACAAAAAAAAAACGAAGTTAAGATAAAACCGTTGGAAGATAGAAGAGATATATTCTACTAGATCTTCGTTCCAAATCACTGAGAAACGATATTGGGTGAAGACAGATAGAGATAATCACTATTTAATAATATCTTATCAGGACAGTTTTCAAACGACATGTTCACACTTCTCGTGCTTCCAATGGAACTGCTGACTTTTCTCACTCGCTCTATCTTTAAGCGATGTGACGTCACATCCGCTTCTATCAATCCCTACAGCCGAGTAAAACTAACCTTGAGTTACCACGTTGACGCTGACTGATCTTTCATTTCCTGTTATTTTCAACTAACCAAATTATATACTAGTGTGTTTACTCGCCCAATATTTTGCATATAGAGGTGTCCCCCTCCTCTCACACACAGCGCCTGCTATTCCCAAATGGTCATCCATCTGATACTGACCATGATAAACGTCGTTTAACTTCGGTGGTGTAACGAGAACCGGTGTGTCACCGTGGTCATGTGGCATTCATCTCAATATACTTAATGTATGCTTAACCGATTGAGAATTGAGAAATTAAAAAATCCTGTAAACTTTATATAATTATGTTATATAATATTATAATATAATCATATAAAGTACTTACCCTACAGATCTTCGCCACATGCTTGCGAACAGAACTCCGTCCAGGGTTCAGTAGTTCTGTAACGTCATCAAATGAAGAGTTTTAGCCGGTGATATCGAAGTGGTTGCTAAATGCATCTCACGGGCTTGAGTTTTCGCGTGGAGGGATTGCCGTCCTCCAACGTACAGCGCCTGGTGTTCCCCAAAAGTCACCCATCAAATAATGACCAAGCCCAACGTCGCTTAATTTCCGTGATATAACTAGTACCGATGTGTCACAGTTATTGTGCCGTATATTTCTTAATCGATGACTAGTACCGATGTGTCAACGTTATTGTGCCGTATGTTTCTTAATCGATAACTAGTACCGATGTGTCAACGTTATTGTGCCGTATATTTCTTAATCGATGACTAGTACCGATGTGTCAACGTTATTGTGCCGTATGTTTCTTAATCGATAACTAGTACTGATGTGTCAACGTTATTGTGCCGTATATTTCTTAATCGATGACTAGTACCGATGTGTCAACGTTATTGTGCCGTATATTTCTTAATCGATAATTAGTACCGATGTGTCACAGTTATTGTGCCGTATATTTCTTAATCGATGACTAGTACCGATGTGTCAACGTTATTGTGTTCTATCTTTCTTAATCGATAAGTAGTACCGATGTGTCAACGTTATTGTGCCGTATATTTCTTAATCGATGACTAGTACCGATGTGTCAACGTTATTGTGCCGTATATTTCTTAATCGATGACTAGTACAGATGTGTAAACGTTATTGTGCGGAATATTTCTTAATCGGTAACTAGTACCGATGTGTCAACGTTATTGTGCCGTATATTTCTTAATCGATAACTAGTACCGATGTGTCAACGTTATTGTTCCGTATATTTCTTAATCGATAACTAGTACCGATGTGTCAACGTTATTGTGCCGTATATTTCTTAATCGATAACTAGTACCGATGTGTCAACGTTATTGTGCCGTATATTTCTTAATCGATAACTAGTACCGATGTGTCAACGTTATTGTGCCGTATATTTCTCAATCGATAACTAGTACCGATGTGTCAACGTTATTGTGCAGTATATTTCTTAATCGATAACTAGTACCGATGTGTCAACGTTATTGTGCCGTATATTTCTTAATCGATAACTAGTACCGATGTGTCAACGTTATTGTTCCGTATATTTCTCAATCGATAACTAGTACCGATGTGTCAACGTTATTGTGCCGTATATTTCTTAATCGATAACTAGTACCGATGTGTCAACGTTATTGTTCCGTATATTTCTTAATCGATAACTAGTACCGATGTGTCAACGTTATTGTGCCGTATATTTCTTAATCGGTAACTAGTACCGATGTGTCAACGTTATTGTGCCGTATATTTCTTAATCGGTAACTAGTACCGATGTGTCAACGTTATTGTGCCGTATATTTCTCAATCGATAACTAGTACCGATGTGTCAACGTTATTGTGCAGTATATTTCTTAATCGATAACTAGTACCGATGTGTAAACGTTATTGTGCCGTATATTTCTTAATCGATAACTAGTACCGATGTGTCAACGTTATTGTGCCGTATATTTCTTAATCGATAACTAGTACCGATGTGTCAACGTTATTGTGCCGTATATTTCTTAATCGATAACTAGTACCGATGTGTCAACGTTATTGTGCCGTATATTTCTCAATCGATAACTAGTACCGATGTGTCAACGTTATTGTGCCGTAAATTTCTTAATCGATAACTAGTACCGATGTGTCAACGTTAATGTGCCGTATATTTCTTAATCGATAACTAGTACCGATGTGTCAACGTTATTGTGCCGTATATTTCTTAATCGATAACTAGTACCGATGTGTCAACGTTATTGTGCCGTATATTTCTTAATCGATAACTAGTACCGATGTGTCAACGTTAATGTGCCGTATATTTCTTAATCGATAACTAGTACCGATGTGTCAACGTTATTGTGCCGTATATTTCTTAATCAATAACTAGTACCGATGTGTCAACGTTATTGTGCCGTATATTTTTTAATCGGTAACTAGTACCGATGTGTCAACGTTATTGTGCCGTATATTTTTTAATCGGTAACTAGTACCGATGTGTCAACGTTAATGTGCCGTATATTTCTTAATCGATAACTAGTACCGATGTGTCAACGTTATTGTGCCGTATATTTCTTAATCGATAACTAGTACCGATGTGTCAACGTTATTGTGCCGTATATTTCTTAATCAATAACTAGTACCGATGTGTCAACGTTATTGTGCCGTATATTTCTTAATCAATAACTAGTACCGATGTGTCAACGTTATTGTGCCGTATATTTTTTAATCGGTAACTAGTACCGATGTGTCAACGTTATTGTGCCGTATATTTCTTAATCGATAACTAGTACCGATGTGTCAACGTTATTGTTCCGTATATTTCTCAATCGATAACTAGTACCGATGTGTCAACGTTATTGTGCCGTATATTTCTTAATCGATAACTAGTACCGATGTGTCAACGTTATTGTTCCGTATATTTCTTAATCGATAACTAGTACCGATGTGTCAACGTTATTGTGCCGTATATTTCTTAATCGATAACTAGTACCGATGTGTCAACGTTATTGTTCCGTATATTTCTTAATCGATAACTAGTACCGATGTGTCAACGTTATTGTGCCGTATATTTCTTAATCGATAACTAGTACCGATGTGTCAACGTTATTGTGCCGTATATTTCTTAATCGATAACTAGTACCGATGTGTCAACGTTATTGTGCCGTATATTTCTTAATCGGTAACTAGTACCGATGTGTCAACGTTATTGTGCCGTATATTTCTCAATCGATAACTAGTACCGATGTGTCAACGTTATTGTGCAGTATATTTCTTAATCGATAACTAGTACCGATGTGTAAACGTTATTGTGCCGTATATTTCTTAATCGATAACTAGTACCGATGTGTCAACGTTATTGTGCCGTATATTTCTTAATCGATAACTAGTACCGATGTGTCAACGTTATTGTGCCGTATATTTCTTAATCGATAACTAGTACCGATGTGTCAACGTTATTGTGCCGTATATTTCTTAATCGATAACTAGTACCGATGTGTCAACGTTATTGTGCCGTAAATTTCTTAATCGATAACTAGTACCGATGTGTCAACGTTAATGTGCCGTATATTTCTTAATCGATAACTAGTACCGATGTGTCAACGTTATTGTGCCGTATATTTCTTAATCGATAACTAGTACCGATGTGTCAACGTTATTGTGCCGTATGATTCTTAATCGATAACTAGTACCGATGTGTCAACGTTAATGTGCCGTATATTTCTTAATCGATAACTAGTACCGATGTGTCAACGTTATTGTGCCGTATATTTCTTAATCAATAACTAGTACCGATGTGTCAACGTTATTGTGCCGTATATTTTTTAATCGGTAACTAGTACCGATGTGTCAACGTTATTGTGCCGTATATTTTTTAATCGGTAACTAGTACCGATGTGTCAACGTTAATGAGCCGTATATTTCTTATCCGATAACTAGTACCGATGTGTCAACGTTAATGTGCCGTATATTTCTTAATCGATAACTAGTACAGATGTGTCAACGTTATTGTGCCGTATATTTCTTTATCGGTAACTAGTACAGATGTGTCAACGTTATTGTGCCGTATATTTCTTAATCGATAACTAGTACCGATGTGTCAACGTTATTGTGCCGTATATTTCTTAATCGATAACTAGTACCGATGTGTCAACGTTATTGTGCCGTATATTTCTTAATCGATAACTAGTACCCATGTGTCAACGTTATTGTGCCGTATATTTCTTAATCGATAACTAGTACCGATGTGTCAACGTTATTGTGCCGTATATTTCTTTATCGGTAACTAGTACCGATGTGTCAACGTTATTGTGCCGTATGTTTGTTAATCGATAACTAGTACCGATGTGTCAACGTTATTGTGCCGTATATTTCTTAATCGATAACTAGTACCGATGTGTCAACGTTATTGTGCCGTATATTTCTTAATCGGTAACTAGTACCGATGTGTCAACGTTATTGTGCCGTATATTTCTTAATCGATAACTAGTACCGATGTGTCAACGTTATTGTTCCGTATATTTCTTAATCGATAACTAGTACCGATGTGTCAACGTTATTGTGCCGTATATTTCTTAATCGATAACTAGTACCGATGTGTCAACGTTATTGTGCCGTATATTTCTTAATCGATAACTAGTACCGATGTGTCAACGTTATTGTGCCGTATATTTCTTAATCGATAACTAGTACCCATGTGTCAACGTTATTGTGCCGTATATTTCTTAATCGATAACTAGTACCGATGTGTCAACGTTATTGTGCCGTATATTTCTTTATCGGTAACTAGTACCGATGTGTCAACGTTATTGTGCCGTATATTTCTTTATCGGTAACTAGTACCGATGTGTCAACGTTATTGTGCCGTATATTTCTTTATCGGTAACTAGTACCGATGTGTCAACGTTATTGTGCCGTATATTTCTTTATCGGTAACTAGTACCGATGTGTCAACGTTATTGTGCCGTATATTTCTTTATCGGTAACTAGTACCGATGTGTCAACGTTATTGTGCCGTATATTTCTTTATCGGTAACTAGTACCGATGTGTCAACGTTATTGTGCCGTATATTTCTTTATCAGTAACTAGTACCGATGTGTCAACGTTATTGTGCCGTATATTTCTTTATCGGTAACTAGTACCGATGTGTCAACGTTATTGTTCCGTATATTTCTTAATCGATAACTAGTACCGATGTGTCAACGTTATTGTGCCGTATATTTCTTAATCGATAACTAGTACCGATGTGTCAACGTTATTGTGCCGTATATTTCTTAATCGATAACTAGTACCGATGTGTCAACGTTATTGTGCCGTATATTTCTTAATCGATAACTAGTACCGATGTGTCAACGTTATTGTGCCGTATATTTCTTTATCGGTAACTAGTACCGATGTGTCAACGTTATTGTGCCGTATATTTCTTTATCGGTAACTAGTACCGATGTGTCAACGTTATTGTGCCGTATATTTCTTTATCGGTAACTAGTATCGATGTGTCAACGTTATTGTGCCGTATATTTCTTTATCGGTAACTAGTACCGATGTGTCAACGTTATTGTGCCGTATATTTCTTTATCGGTAACTAGTACCGATGTGTCAACGTTATTGTGCCGTATATTTCTTTATCGGTAACTAGTACCGATGTGTCAACGTTATTGTGCCGTATATTTCTTTATCGGTAACTAGTACCGATGTGTCAACGTTATTGTGCCGTATATTTCTTTATCGGTAACTAGTACCGATGTGTCAACGTTATTGTGCCGTATATTTCTTTATCGGTAACTAGTACCGATGTGTCAACGTTATTGTGCCGTATATTTCTTTATCGGTAACTAGTACCGATGTGTCAACGTTATTGTGCCGTATATTTCTTAATCGATAACTAGTACCGATGTGTCAACGTTATTGTGCCGTATATTTCTTAATCGATAACTAGTACCGATGTGTCAACGTTATTGTGCCGTATATTTCTTAATCGATAACTAGTACCCATGTGTCAACGTTATTGTGCCGTATATTTCTTAATCGATAACTAGTACCGATGTGTCAACGTTATTGTGCCGTATATTTCTTTATCGGTAACTAGTACCGATGTGTCAACGTTATTGTGCCGTATGTTTGTTAATCGATAACTAGTACCGATGTGTCAACGTTATTGTGCCGTATATTTCTTAATCGATAACTAGTACCGATGTGTCAACGTTATTGTGCCGTATATTTCTTAATCGGTAACTAGTACCGATGTGTCAACGTTATTGTGCCGTATATTTCTTAATCGATAACTAGTACCGATGTGTCAACGTTATTGTTCCGTATATTTCTTAATCGATAACTAGTACCGATGTGTCAACGTTATTGTGCCGTATATTTCTTAATCGATAACTAGTACCGATGTGTCAACG
The DNA here is from genome assembly GCA_963556195.1 of Sepiola atlantica. Lineage (NCBI taxonomy): Eukaryota > Metazoa > Mollusca > Cephalopoda > Sepiida > Sepiolidae > Sepiola > Sepiola atlantica. Next base: position 12,772,766 of record OY744546.1, read on the forward strand.
TTATTGTGCCGTATATTTCTTTATCGGTAACTAGTACCGATGTGTCAACGTTATTGTGCCGTATGTTTGTTAATCGATAACTAGTACCGATGTGTCAACGTTATTGTGCCGTATATTTCTTTATCGGTAACTAGTACCGATGTGTCAACGTTATTGTGCCGTATGTTTGTTAATCGGTAACTAGTACCGATGTGTCAACGTTATTGTGCCGTATATTTCTTAATCAATAACTAGTACCGATGTCTCAACGTTATTGTGCCGTATATTTCTTAATCGATAACTAGTACCGATGTGTCAACGTTATTGTGCCGTATATTTCTTAATCGATAACTAGTACCGATGTGTCAACGTTATTGTGCCGTATATTTCTTAATCGATAACTAGTACCGATGTGTCAACGTTATTGTGCCGTATATTTCTTTATCGGTAACTAGTACCGATGTGTCAACGTTATTGTGCCGTATATTTCTTTATCGGTAACTAGTACCGATGTGTCAACGTTATTGTGCCGTATATTTCTTTATCGGTAACTAGTACCGATGTGTCAACGTTATTGTGCCGTATATTTCTTTATCGGTAACTAGTACCGATGTGTCAACGTTATTGTGCCGTATATTTCTTTATCGGTAACTAGTACCGATGTGTCAACGTTATTGTGCCGTATATTTCTTTATCGGTAACTAGTACCGATGTGTCAACGTTATTGTGCCGTATATTTCTTTATCGGTAACTAGTACCGATGTGTCAACGTTATTGTGCCGTATATTTCTTTATCGGTAACTAGTACCGATGTGTCAACGTTATTGTGCCGTATATTTCTTTATCGGTAACTAGTACCGATGTGTCAACGTTATTGTGCCGTATATTTCTTTATCGGTAACTAGTACCGATGTGTCAACGTTATTGTGCCGTATATTTCTTAATCGATAACTAGTACCGATGTGTCAACGTTATTGTGCCGTATATTTCTTAATCGATAACTAGTACCGATGTGTCAACGTTATTGTGCCGTATATTTCTTAATCGATAACTAGTACCCATGTGTCAACGTTATTGTGCCGTATATTTCTTAATCGATAACTAGTACCGATGTGTCAACGTTATTGTGCCGTATATTTCTTTATCGGTAACTAGTACCGATGTGTCAACGTTATTGTGCCGTATGTTTGTTAATCGATAACTAGTACCGATGTGTCAACGTTATTGTGCCGTATATTTCTTAATCGATAACTAGTACCGATGTGTCAACGTTATTGTGCCGTATATTTCTTAATCGGTAACTAGTACCGATGTGTCAACGTTATTGTGCCGTATATTTCTTAATCGATAACTAGTACCGATGTGTCAACGTTATTGTTCCGTATATTTCTTAATCGATAACTAGTACCGATGTGTCAACGTTATTGTGCCGTATATTTCTTAATCGATAACTAGTACCGATGTGTCAACGTTATTGTGCCGTATATTTCTTTATCGGTAACTAGTACCGATGTGTCAACGTTATTGTGCCGTATGTTTGTTAATCGATAACTAGTACCGATGTGTCAACGTTATTGTGCCGTATATTTCTTTATCGGTAACTAGTACCGATGTGTCAACGTTATTGTGCCGTATGTTTGTTAATCGGTAACTAGTACCGATGTGTCAACGTTATTGTGCCGTATATTTCTTAATCAATAACTAGTACCGATGTCTCAACGTTATTGTGCCGTATATTTCTTAATCGATAACTAGTACCGATGTGTCAACGTTATTGTGCCGTATATTTCTTTATCGGTAACTAGTACCGATGTGTCAACGTTATTGTGTCGTATATTTCTTAATCAATAACTAGTACCGATGTGTCAACGTTATTGTGTCGTATATTTCTTAATCGATAACTTGTACCGATGTTTCAACGTTATTGTGCCGTATATTTCTTAATCGATAACTAGTACCGATGTGTCAACGTTATTGTTCCGTATATTTCTTAATCGATAACTAGTACCGATGTGTTAACGTTATTGTGCCGTATATTTCTTAATCAATAACTAGTACCGATGTGTTAACGTTATTGTTCCGTATATTTCTTAATCGATAACTAGTACCGATGTGTTAACGTTATTGTTCCGTATATTTCTTAATCGATAACTAGTACCGATGTGTTAACGTTATTGTGTCGTATATTTCTTAATCGATAACTAGTACCGATGTTTCAACGTTATTGTGCCGTATATTTCTTAATCGATAACTAGTACCGATGTGTTAACGTTATTGTTCCGTATATTTCTTAATCGATAACTAGTACCGATGTGTCAACGTTATTGTGCTGTATATTTCTAAATCGATAACTAGTACCGATGTGTCAACGTTATTGTGCCGTATATTTCTTAATCGGTAACTAGTACCGATGTCTCAACGTTATTGTGCCGTATATTTCTTAATCGATAACTAGTACCGATGTGTCAACGTTATTGTGCCGTATATTTCTTTATCGGTAACTAGTACCGATGTGTCAACGTTATTGTGTCGTATATTTCTTAATCAATAACTAGTACCGATGTGTCAACGTTATTGTGTCGTATATTTCTTAATCGATAACTAGTACCGATGTTTCAACGTTATTGTGCCGTATATTTCTTAATCGATAACTAGTACCGATGTTTTAACGTTATTGTTCCGTATATTTCTTAATCGATAACTAGTACCGATGTGTTAACGTTATTGTGCCGTATATTTCTTAATCGATAACTAGTACCGATGTGTCAACGTTATTGTGCCGTATATTTCTTAATCGATAACTAGTACCGATGTTTCAACGTTATTGTGCCGTATATTTCTTAATCGATAACTAGTACCGATGTGTTAACGTTATTGTTCCGTATATTTCTTAATCGATAACTAGTACCGATGTGTCAACGTTATTGTGCCGTATATTTCTTAATCGATAACTAGTACCGATGTGTCAACGTTATTGTGCCGTATATTTCTTAATCAATAACTAGTACCGATGTGTCAACGTTATTGTGCCGTATATTTCTTAATCGATTACTAGTACCGATGTTTCAACGTTATTGTGCCGTATATTTCTTAATCGATAACTAGTACCGATGTGTTAACGTTATTGTGCCGTATATTTCTTAATCGATAACTAGTACCGATGTGTCAACGTTATTGTGCCGTATATTTCTTAATCGATAACTAGTACCGATGTTTCAACGTTATTGTGCCGTATATTTCTTAATCGATAACTAGTACCGATGTGTCAACGTTATTGTGCCGTATATTTCTTAATCGATTACTAGTACCGATGTGTCAACGTTATTGTGCCGGATATTTCTTAATCAATAACTAGTACCGATGTGTCAACGTTATTGTGCCGTATATTTCTTAATCGATTACTAGTACCGATGTTTCAACGTTATTGTGCCGTATATTTCTTAATCAATAACTAGTACCGATGTTTCAACGTTATTGTGCCGTATATTTCTTAATCGATTACTAGTACCGATGTGTCAACGTTATTGTGCCGTATATTTCTTAATCAATAACTAGTACCGATGTTTCAACGTTATTGTGCCGTATATTTCTTAATCGATAACTAGTACCGATGTGTTAACGTTATTTTGCCGTATATTTCTTAATCGATAACTAGTACCGATGTGTCAACGTTATTGTGCCGTATATTTCTTAATCGATAACTAGTACCGATGTGTCAACGTTATTGTGCCGTATATTTCTTAATCGATAACTAGTACCGATGTGTAAACGTTATTGTGCCGTATATTTCTTAATCGATAACTAGTACCGATGTGTCAACGTTATTGTGCCGTATATTTCTTAATCAATAACTAGTACCGATGTTTCAACGTTATTGTTCCGTATATTTCTTAATCGATAACTAGTACCGATGTGTCAACGTTATTGTGCCGTATATTTCTTAATCAATAACTAGTACCGATGTTTCAACGTTATTGTGCCGTATATTTCTTAATCGATAACTAGTACCGATGTGTTAACGTTATTGTGCCGTATATTTCTTAATCGATAACTAGTACCGATGTGTCAACGTTATTGTGCAGTATATTTCTTAATCAATAACTAGTACCGATGTTTCAACGTTATTGTGCCGTATATTTCTTAATCGATAACTAGTACCGATGTGTTAACGTTATTGTGCCGTATATTTCTTAATCGATAACTAGTACCGATGTGTCAACGTTATTGTGCCGTATATTTCTTAATCGATAACTAGTACCGATGTGTCAACGTTATTGTGCCGTATATTTCTTAATCGATAACTAGTACCGATGTGTAAACGTTATTGTGCCGTATATTTCTTAATCGATAACTAGTACCGATGTGTCAACGTTATTGTGCCGTATATTTCTTAATCGATAACTAGTACCGATGTGTCAACGTTATTGTGCCGTATATTTCTTAATCGATTACTAGTACCGATGTGTCAACGTTATTGTGCCGTATATTTCTTAATCAATAACTAGTACCGATGTGTCAACGTTATTGTGCCGTATATTTCTTAATCGATTACTAGTACCGATGTTTCAACGTTATTTTGCCGTATATTTCTTAATCGATAACTAGTACCGATGTGTTAACGTTATTGTGCCGTATATTTCTTAATCGATAACTAGTACCGATGTGTCAACGTTATTGTGCCGTATATTTCTTAATCGATAACTAGTACCGATGTGTCAACGTTATTGTGCCGTATATTTCTTAATCGATTACTAGTACCGATGTGTCAACGTTATTGTGCCGTATATTTCTTAATCAATAACTAGTACCGATGTGTCAACGTTATTGTGCCGTATATTTCTTAATCGATTACTAGTACCGATGTGTCAACGTTATTGTGCCGTATATTTCTTAATCGATAACTAGTACCGATGTGTTAACGTTATTGTGCCGTATATTTCTTAATCGATAACTAGTACCGATGTGTCAACGTTATTGTGCCGTATATTTCTTAATCAATAACTAGTACCGATGTGTCAACGTTATTGTGCCGTATATTTCTTAATCGATTACTAGTACCGATGTTTCAACGTTATTGTGCCGTATATTTCTTAATCGATTACTAGTACCGATGTGTCAACGTTATTGTGCCGTATATTTCTTAATCGATAACTAGTACCGATGTGTCAACGTTATTGTGCCGTATATTTCTTAATCGATAACTAGTACCGATGTGTCAACGTTATTGTGCCGTATATTTCTTAATCGATAACTAGTACCGATGTGTCAACGTTATTGTGCCGTATATTTCTTAATCGATTACTAGTACCGATGTGTCAACGTTATTGTGCCGTATATTTCTTAATCGATAACTAGTACCGATGTGTCAACGTTATTGTGCCGTATATTTCTTAATCGATAACTAGTACCGATGTGTCAACGTTATTGTGCCGTATATTTCTTAATCGATTACTAGTACCGATGTGTCAACGTTATTGTGCCGTATATTTCTTAATCAATAACTAGTACCGATGTGTCAACGTTATTGTGCCGTATATTTCTTAATCGATTACTAGTACCGATGTTTCAACGTTATTGTGCCGTATATTTCTTAATCGATAACTAGTACCGATGTGTTAACGTTATTGTGCCGTATATTTCTTAATCGATAACTAGTACCGATGTGTTAACGTTATTGTGCCGTATATTTCTTAATCGATAACTAGTACCGATGTGTCAACGTTATTGTTCCGTATATTTCTTAATCGATAACTAGTACCGATGTGTCAACGTTATTGTTCCGTATGTTTCTTAATCAATAACTAGTACCGATGTGTCAACGTTATTGTTCCGTATATTTCTTAATCACTAACTAGTACCGATGTGTCAACGTTATTGTGCCGTATGTTTCTTAATCCGTAACTAGTACCGATGTGTTAACGTTATTGTGCCGTATATTTCTTAATCGATAACTAGTACCGATGTGTCAACGTTATTGTGCCGTATATTTCTTAATCAATAACTAGTACCGATGTGTCAACGTTATTGTGCTGTATATTTCTTAATCAATAACTAGTACCGATGTGTTAACGTTATTGTGCCGTATATTATTTAATCAATAACTAGTACCGATGTGTTAACGTTATTGTGCTGTATATTTCTTAATCAATAACTAGTACCGATGTGTCAACGTTATTGTGCCGTATATTTCTTAATCAATAACTAGTACCGATGTGTTAACGTTATTGTGCTGTATATTTCTTAATCAATAACTAGTACCGATGTGTTAACGTTATTGTGCCGTATATTTCTTAATCAATAACTAGTACCGATGTTTCAACGTTATTGTGCCGTATATTTCTTAATCAATAACTAGTACCGATGTTTCAACGTTATTGTGCCGTATATTTCTTAATCGGTAACTAGTACTGATGTGTCAACGTAATTGTGCCGTATATTTCTTAATCGATAACTAGTACTGATGTGTCAACGTTATTGTTCCGTATGTTTCTTAATCAATAACTAGTACCGATGTGTCAACGTTATTGTTCCGTATATTTCTTAATCACTAACTAGTACCGATGTGTCAACGTTATTGTGCCGTATGTTTCTTAATCCGTAACTAGTACCGATGTGTTAACGTTATTGTGCCGTATATTTCTTAATCGATAACTAGTACCGATGTGTCAACGTTATTGTGCCGTATATTTCTTAATCGATAACTAGTACCGATGTGTCAACGTTATTGTGCCGTATATTTCTTAATCGATAACTAGTACCGATGTGTCAACGTTATTGTGCTGTATATTTCTTAATCAATAACTAGTACCGATGTGTCAACGTTATTGTGCTGTATATTTCTTAATCAATAACTAGTACCGATGTGTTAACGTTATTGTGCCGTATATTATTTAATCAATAACTAGTACCGATGTGTTAACGTTATTGTGCTGTATATTTCTTAATCAATAACTAGTACCGATGTGTCAACGTTATTGTGCCGTATATTTCTTAATCAATAACTAGTACCGATGTGTTAACGTTATTGTGCTGTATATTTCTTAATCAATAACTAGTACCGATGTGTTAACGTTATTGTGCCGTATATTTCTTAATCAATAACTAGTACCGATGTTTCAACGTTATTGTGCCGTATATTTCTTAATCAATAACTAGTACCGATGTTTCAACGTTATTGTGCCGTATATTTTTTAATCGATAACTAGTACTGATGTGTCAACGTAATTGTGCCGTATATTTCTTAATCGATAACTAGTACTGATGTGTCAACGTTATTGTGCCGTATATTTCTTAATCGATAACTAGTACCGATGTGTCAACGTTATTGTGCCGTATATTTCTTAATCGATAACTAGTACCGATGTGTCAACGTTATTGTGCCGTATATTTCTTAACGGTAACTAGTACCGATGTGTAAACGTTATTGTGCCGTACATTTCTTTATCGATAACTAGTACCGATGTGTCAACGTTATTGTTCCGTATATTTCTTAACGGTCGTAAATTCCAAGCTAACAATTAATAAATAAAAGAACTCGTTAAACAGCGGAAAGTTTTGAAAACGTTAGAAATCCCAAGTTCTGAAATGTAAGTACAACATTTGCCAATTTGAATGAAAATTACATGTTTTCTGTGACGCTATTATCGTATGTAGTTGACTTTACAAGTGAAAATCAGAACTGCATTGTCACTATTAACGTATCCAATTACATTTCTAAATGAAAATGTTAGATGTCTTTTTTCACTCATAAACCACAAATGAACAATTTACTTTTTCCACAACACTTCGTCACATAAAACAAAAAAGTAACAAGTGACTTTTTGAACACCACTGTGTCACACCGAAGCAATAAAAAACAAAAAAACAGAAGGGAAAGATGGTCGGTTTGATGGAAACAACGTGCTCGCCACTGGAACTTTTTTACGTGGTTACTCTTCTCAGGTGACACCGTATTCACTGCAACAAAATGTTTGCCACTAGATCTTTATCAGGTAGTAGACTTTTTTATGACAACACCATTTCTAATACTGGACTTGGGAACAATGTGCTTGTTACTGGAACTTCGTTGTGTGGTAAACGTTTCTTAGGCGATACTGTATCAAATTCAACAACGTGTTTGTTACTTGATCTTTATAACGTAGGGTACATTACTCCAACAACACCGGTTTCAATACTGATCTCAGAAACAATGTGCTCGCCACTGGAAATTCTTTACGTGGTATACTTTTATCCGGTGACACCGTATTCAATGCAACAGCGTGTTTACTAGTAGATTTTTTATCACGTAGTAGACTGTTCTCTAGCAACACTGTTTTCAATACTGAAGCTAGGAATAATGTGCTCGCCACTAGAACTTCGTTACGTGGTATACTTTTCTCGAGCAACACCGTCTTCAATACAGATCTCTATCGTTCAATGGTGTTAGCCATTCTAGTGCTAAAACGCCTCTAACAACTTTAATTATGCTTTTTTTATGGATGACAAAGCACGCTGGTCACACATGGTCGATGCGCATAAATACTCTCATTCCGGAGTGCATTTGTTCTTTCTCGCATCCAGTTTCTGCACGCCAAGCATAGGGGAGTCCTTTTTAATGTTGGCGATAAGGTAAGTCCAGACTATTTCCACCACTCGATTTGGGTTCTGGCTCATCACGTCCGTCACAGTCACATAACATACAAATGAACAATTAACTGTTTATGATAGAAATGGTGAACCAGAACTGAACGGTGAAGAGGACTTACCATATTCGGGACCGAAGATAGTTCGTTCTTGTCTGGTATGCCGGGCATTGGTTTTATAGAAAACGAAAGCACACTGAGACTAGGACATATATGCACAATGATCACATGCGTTCAATCTATAATATTAAGGGCAACTGCGTATGTGTGTGTGTGTGTCTAGCTAAAAGTAATAAAAAAATATATAAAACAAAGACCCACAAAGTCTGTATATTCTTGATCAGCGTTGCCCGGAATGGATAATATCAAAAATTTATAAAAAGTTATTCATTTTTGGGAGGGTCAACTGACCCAGATTTCGTTAGATGGGGGGAACTTGTTTTTTGCAGTGATTTTATTCAGTCATTTTATTTACTAAAGGGAAATAACTCTGATTTTTTTATCCAAAGGTTAATTCCTTTATGCCAACTAATTCCTCAAAAAATCTAGATAAAGGAGAGTTGTCTGTGTGTATGTCCAGCTAGAGTTGAATGGACTGTGCCGATGAGAAAGAGGGGTTGGGGAGAGGAAAACGGGGGAGGGGAAGAGAGAAAGCTAGAGAGGAGACTAGAAAGAGATAGAAGTTTCAATAGAAATATGTTATACTTTTTCCCCAGGCAACGCCGGGTAGCCCTGCTTGTCAAATATGAGGAGTTCGTGATAAATGAGTGCAGTCTTTTATGTACTAATGCGTCACGGCTGATCAAGGCCTAAAAGACCACGCAGGGATAAGGGTTAATAAGTTTGTCCGGAGGATTGGTAATGATGGTTGGGACTGGGCAGAGTTTGATTATTGAAGAGGAGATGGCTCAACAAAAATTTAACATTGGACTTAAAAACGAGCACGTTGTAGTCAGCTAGGAAGCAGCCCCGTGGTATTGTATTCCACAGACGGGTAGTTCTTAGAAATAAACTTTTCTTGTTCTGTTTAGTTTTGGGTACACAGAGGAAGAACGGAAAATTATTTTCAGTGGTTGTAGCTAGACGAGTTGTTATTGTGAATGCACCCGAGGATGAAGAATGTGTTTTATTTGTAAGGAGAAATTGAATACATGGGTTCATTTCGGCTCTCGCCGCGTTCGTTTACCTATGTGTAAATGGGATAGGGATGTAGATTTATGTGTGTATATTAGTGTGCTTGATTTGTTAGTGAGGAAGTATGTGTATTAAGTTGTGTGTGAGAGAATTCAGTTAGCAGTGCGTATATTGCTGGTGCTGTGTTTAGTAGTTCGTGGAAGTTTCTCTGTACGTCTGCAGCTACTTTCCGAGAATGTGGTATATGCACGTGTGTTGTCTCTGAAAGAAAAAGAAGAAAGAAAAGAAGACAGCTGCGTGTTTGTGTTTTTATAGTACGCGTGAAATTTGGGGATTGAATATTTTTTGAACTGGGATTGGTTGAAAAAAAAAACTGTAGAGTCGATACGAAAGAAAAACATTAACTGCCGCTACTACTTCGAACAAGCCCTTTATTCAATACACGGGGGCATATTGTTCTCGTTCCGTCAGCCATTACCTGGTAATAGTGTCAATGAAGTATGGTATCATTCTTAGTGATTATTCGCCGGCGGTAAGGATCGAACCTACAGCCCTCATTTTGTCGGGAGCTCATTTTTTTTTTTTTTTTAACTTTCTCTGCTCTTGTTTCCTGTTGATAATAAATGAACAGTTCCCTGAGGAGCAACATATTGGGGGGAGAATACTACGTATTCCCCTTAATTTCTGCCGCAAAACGCGCGTAGGAAATGATAATAGCATTCAATTTAGAAGAAATAAACATTAAAAAAAAGTTTTAAACAAAAAATATAGTTTTAAACATATTTTTAAATAATCTTTTTTGTTTGTCGGTGGGACAAAGAGGAATTACAGATATTCCCGGATATTGAAAGTATTGATGGAATGTTTGGGTGTGGCGTTAGATGACAGGTGAAGAAATTAGAAAATCAGATGAAAAGTATGGCGATGGATTGACGTTTCTTTTAATCATTGGAATGCACATAATATATATATATATATATATATATATATATAACATAGATCTATGTAAACACCTTTACACGATCAACTTGTGTTCCAAGTAATCAACAAAGAATAGAATAATGTAAGATCGTTTCAGAGACCATGTATTTTATTATTATTATTATTATTATTATTATTATTATTATTATTATTATTATTATTATTATTATTATTATTATTATTATTATTATTATTATTATCTGATCTCATCGTCAGCACCGGGTATAGAGACACAATTAAAGGCATGACGACAGCATCTATTGAATAGCACACCAACGTCCTCATTTACACAACAAGTTAGAAAAAGAGGAAGAAGTTGAAGTATGCATTATTCAAATTGTAGCAGACACATTGAAATATAGTTCAAGAATATATATAAGGGTTCAAAGTTAAAGTATGCATTATTCAAATTATAGCAGACACACTGAAACATAGTTCAAGAATATATATAAGGGTTCAAAGTTAAAGTATGCATTATTCAAATTATAGCAGACACACTGAAATATAGTTCAAGAATATATATAATGGTTCAAAGTTAAAGTATACATTATTCAAATTATAGCAGACACACTGAAACATAGTTCAAGAATATATATAAGGGTTCAAAGTTAAAGTATGCATTATTCAAATTATAGCAGACACACTGAAACATAGTTCAAGAATATATATAAGGGTTCAAAGTTAAAGTATGCATTATTCAAATTATAGCAGACACACTGAAACATAGTTCAAGAATATATATAAGGGTTCAAAGTTAAAGTATGCATTATTCAAATTATAGCAGACACACTGAAACATAGTTTAAGAATATACATACTGGTTCAAAGTTAAAGTATGCATTATTCAAATTATAGCAGACACACTGAAACATAGTTCAAGAATATATATAATGGTTCAAAGTTAAAGTATGCATTATTCAAATTATAGCAGACACACTGAAACATAGTTCAAGAATATATATAATGGTACAAAGTTAAAGTATGCATTATTCAAATTATAGCAGACACACTGAAACATAGTTCAAGAATATATATAATGGTACAAAGTTGAAGTATGCATTATTCAAATTATAGCAGACACACTGAAACATAGTTCAAGAATATACATCAGGGTTCAAATTTTAAGTATGCATTATTACAAATTATAGCAGACAAACTGAAACATAGTTCAAGAATATATATAAGGGTTCAAAGTTAAAGTATGCATTATTAAAATTATAGCAGACACACTGAAACATAGTTCAAGAATATATATAAGGGTTCAAAGTTAAAGTATGCATTATTCAAATTATAGCAGACACACTGAAACATAGTTCAAGAATATATATAAGGGTTCAAAGTTAAAGTATGCATTATTCAAATTATAGCAGACACACTGAAACATAGTTCAAGAATATATATAAGGGTTCAAAGTTAAAGTATGCATTATTCAAATTATAGCAGACACACTGAAACATAGTTCAAGAATATATATAAGGGTTCAAAGTTAAAGTATGCATTATTCAAATTATAGCAGACACACTGAAACATAGTTCAAGAATATATATAAGGGTTCAAAGTTAAAGTATGCATTATTCAAATTATAGCAGACACACTGAAACATAGTTCAAGAATATATATAATGGTTCAAAGTTAAAGTATGCATTATTCAATTTATAGCAGACACACTGAAACATAGTTTAAGAATATACATACTGGTTCAAAGTTAAAGTATGCATTATTTAAATTATAGCAGACACACTGAAACATAGTTCAAGAATATATATAATGGTTCAAAGTTAAAGTATGCATTATTCAAATTATAGCAGACACACTGAAACATAGTTCAAGAATATATATAATGGTACAAAGTTAAAGTATGCATTATTCAAATTATAGCAGACACACTGAAACATAGTTCAAGAATATATATAATGGTACAAAGTTGAAGTATGCATTATTCAAATTATAGCAGACACACTGAAACATAGTTCAAGAATATACATCAGGGTTCAAATTTTAAGTATGCATTATTACAAATTATAGCAGACAAACTGAAACATAGTTCAAGAATATATATAAGGGTTCAAAGTTAAAGTATGCATTATTAAAATTATAGCAGACACACTGAAACATAGTTCAAGAATATATATAAGGGTTCAAAGTTAAAGTATGCATTATTCAAATTATAGCAGACACACTGAAACATAGTTCAAGAATATATATAAGGGTTCAAAGTTGAAGTATGCATTATTCAAATTATAGCAGACACACTGAAACATAGTTCAAGAATATATATAATGGTACAAAGTTGAAGTATGCATTATTCAAATTATAGCAGACACACTGAAACATAGTTCAAGAATATACATCAGGGTTCAAATTTTAAGTATGCATTATTACAAATTATAGCAGACAAACTGAAACATAGTTCAAGAATATATATAAGGGTTCAAAGTTAAAGTATGCATTATTCAAATTATAGCTGACACACTGAAACATAGTTCAAGAATATACATAAGAGTTCAAAGTTAAAGTATGCATTATTCAAATTATAGCAGACACACTGAAACATAGTTCAAGTATATACATCATGGTTCAAATTTTAAGTATACATTATTACAAATTATAGCAAACAAACTGAAACATAGTTCAAGAATATATATAAGGGTTCAAATTTAAAGTATGCATTATTCAAATTATAGCAGACACACTGAAACATAGTTTAAGAATATACATAAGGGTTCAAAGTTAAAGTATGCATTATTCAAATTATAGCAGACACACTGAAACGTAATTCAAGAATATATATAAGGGTTCAGAAGTTAAAGTATGCATTATTCAAATTATAGCAGACACACTGAAACATAGTTCAAGAATATATATACGGGTTCAAAGTTAAAGTATGCATTATTCAAATTATAGCAGACACACTGAAACATAGTTCCAGAATATATATAAGGGTTCAAAGTTAAAGTATGCATTATTCAAATTATAGCAGACACACTGAAATATAGTTCAAGAATATATATAAGGGTTCAAATTTAAAGTATGCATTATTCAAATTATAGCAGACACACTGAAATATAGTTCAAGAATATATATAAGGGTTCAAAGTTAAAGTATGCATTATTAAAATTAGAGCAGACACACTGAAACAGTTCAAGAATATATATAAGGGTTCAAAGTTAAAGTATGCATTATTCAAATTATAGCAGACACACTGAAATATAGTTCAAGAATATATATAAGGGTTCAAAGTTAAAGTATGCATTATTCAAATTATAGCAGACACACTGAAACATAGTTCAAGAATATATATAAGGGTTCAAAGTTAAAGTATGCATTATTCAAATTATAGCAGACACACTGAAACATAGTTCAAGAATATATATAAGGGTTCAAAGTTAAAGTATGCATTATTCAAATTATAGCAGACACACTGAAACATAGTTCAAGAATATATATAAGGGTTCAAAGTTAAAGTATGCATTATTCAAATTATAGCAGACACACTGAAACATAGTTCAAGAATATACATAAGGGTTCAAAGTTAAAGTATGCATTATTCAAATTATAGCAGACACACTGTAACATAGTTCAAGAATATACATAAGGGTTCAAAGTTAAAGTATGCATTATTGAAATTAAAGCAGACACACTGAAACATAGTTAAAGAATATATATACGGGTTCAAAGTTAAAGTATGCATTATTTAAATTATAGCAGACACACTGAAACATTGTTCAAGAATATATATAAGGGTTCAAAGTTAAAGTATGCATTATTGAAATTAAAGCAGACACACTGAAACATAGTTCAAGAATATATATAAGGGTTCAAAGTTAAAGTATGCATTATTCAAATTATAGCAGACACACTGAAACAGTACAAGAATATATATAAGGGTTCAAAGTTAAAGTATGCATTATTCAAACTATAGCAGACACACTGAAACATAGTTCAAGAATATATATAAGGGTTCAAAGTTAAAGTATGCATTATTCAAATTATAGCAGACACACTGAAACAGGGTTCAAGAATATATATAAGGGTTCAAATTAAAGTATGCATTATTCAAATTATAGCAGACACACTGAAACATAGTTCAAGAATATACATCAGAGTTCAAATTTTAAGTATGCATTATTACAAATTATAGCAGACAAACTGTAACATAGTTCAAGAATATATATAAGGGTTCAAAGTTAAAGTATGCATTATTCAAATTATAGCAGACACATTGAAACATAGTTCAAGAATATATATACGGGTTCAAAGTTAAAGTATGCATTATTCAAATTATAGCAGACACACTGAAACATAGTTTAAGAATATACATAAGGGTTCAAAGTTAAAGTATGCATTATTCAAATTATAGCAGACACACTGAAACATAGTTCAAGAATATATATAAGGGTTCAAAGTTAAAGTATGTATTATTACAATTATAGCAGACACACTGAAACATAGTTCAAGAATATATATAAGGGTTCAAAGTTAAAGTATGCATTATTCAAAATATAGCAGACACACTGAAACATGGTTCAAGAATATATATAAGGGTTCAAAGTTAAAGTATGCATTATTCAAATTATAGCAGACACACTGAAACAGTTCAAGAATATATATAAGGGTTCAAAGTTAAAGTATGCATTATTCAAATTATAGCAGACACACTGAAATATAGTTCAAGAATATATATAAGGGTTCAAAGTTAAAGTATGCATTATTCAAATTATAGCAGACACACTGAAACATAGTTCAAGAATATATATAAGGGTTCGAAGTTAAAGTATGCATTATTTAAATTATAGCAGACACACTGAAACATAGTTCAAGAATATATATAAGGGTTCAAAGTTAAAGTATGCATTATTCAAATTATAGCAGACATACTGAAACATAGTTCAAGAATATATATAGGGGTTCAAAGTTAAAGTATGCATTATTCAAATTATAGCAGACACACTGAAACATTGTTCAAGAATATACATAAGGGTTCAAAGTTAAATTATGCATTATTCAAAGTATAGCAGACACACTGAAACATAGTTCAAGAATATACATCAGGGTTCAAAGTTAAAGTATGCATTATTGAAATTAAAGAAGACACACTGAAACATAGTTCAAGAATATATATACGTGTTCAAAGTTAACGTATGCATTATTCAAATTATAGCAGACACACTAGAAACATTGTTCAAGAATATATATACGGGTTCAAAGTAAACGTATGCATTATTCAAATTATAGCAGACACACTGAAACATAGTTCAAGAATATATATACGGGTTCAAAGTTAAAGTATGCATTATTCAAATTATAGCAGACACACGGAAACATAGTTCAAGAATATATATAAGGTTCAAAGTTAAAGTATGCATTATTCAAATTATAGCAGACACACTGAAACATAGTTCAAGAATATACATAAGGGTTCAAAGT
Organism: Sepiola atlantica; assembly: GCA_963556195.1. Taxonomy (NCBI): domain Eukaryota; kingdom Metazoa; phylum Mollusca; class Cephalopoda; order Sepiida; family Sepiolidae; genus Sepiola; species Sepiola atlantica. Next base: position 12,788,907 of record OY744546.1, read on the forward strand.
TAAAGTATGCATTATTCAAATTATAGCAGACAAACTGAAACATAGTTCAAGAATATACATAAGGGTTCAAAGTTAAAGTATGCATTATTCAAATTATAGCAGACACACTGAAACATAGTTCAAGAATATATATAAGGGTTCAAAGTTAAAGTATGCATTATTGAAATTATAGCAGACACACTGAAACATAGTTCAAGAATATACATAAGGGTTCAAAGTTAAAGTATGCATTGTTCAAATTATAGCAGACACACTGAAACATAGTTCAAGAATATATATAAGGGTTCAAAGTTAAAGTATGCATTATTCAAATTATAGCAGACACACTGAAACATAGTTCAAGAATATACATAAGGGTTCAAAGTTAAAGTATGCATTATTCAAATTATAGCAGACACACTGAAACATAGTTCAAGAATATATATAAGGGTTCAAAGTTAAAATATGCATTATTCAAATTATAGCAGACACACTGAAACATAGTTCAAGAATATACATAAGGGTTCAAAGTTAAAGTATGCATTATTCAAATTATAGCAGACACACTGAAACATAGTTCAAGAATATACATAAGGGTTCAAAGTTAAAGTATGCATTATTCAAATTATAGCAGACACACTGAAACATAGTTCAAGAATATACATAAGGGTTCAAAGTTAAAGTATTCATTATTCAAATTATAGCAGACACACTGAAACATAGTTCAAGAATATATATAAGGGTTCAAAGTTAAAGTATGCATTATTGAAATTATAGCAGACACACTGAAACATAGTTCAAGAATATACATAAGGGTTCAAAGTTAAAGTATGCATTATTTAAATTAAAGCAGACACACTGAAACATAGTTCAAGAATATATATACGGGTTCAAAGTTAAAGTATGCATTATTCAAATTATAGCAGACACACTGAAACATAGTTCAAGAATATACATAAGGGTTAAAAGTTAAAGTATGCATTATTCAAATTATAGCAGACACACTGAAACATAGTTCAAGAATATACATAAGGGTTCAAAGTTAAAGTATGCATTATTCAAATTATAGCAGACACACTGAAACATAGTTCAAGAATATATATAAGGGTTCAAAGTTAAAGTATGCATTATTCAAATTATAGCAGACACACTGAAACATAGTTCAAGAATATATATAAGGGTTCAAGGTTAAAGTATGCATTATTCAAATTATAGCAGACACACTGAAACATAGTTCAAGAATATATATACGGGTTCAAAGTTAAAGTATGCATTATTCAAATTATAGCAGACACACTGAAACATAGTTCAAGAATATATATAAGGGTTCAAGGTTAAAGTATGCATTATTCAAATTATAGCAGACACACTGAAATATAGTTCAAGAATATACATAAGGGTTCAAAGTTAAAGTATGCATTATTCAAATTATAGCAGACACACTGAAACATAGTTCAAGAATATACATAAGGGTTCAAAGTTAAAGTATGCATTATTCAAATTATAGCAGACACACTGAAACATAGTTCAAGAATATATATAAGGGTTCAAAGTTAAAGTATGCATTATTCAAATTATAGCAGACACACTGAAACATAGTTCAAGAATATATATAAGGGTTCAAGGTTAAAGTATGCATTATTCAAATTATAGCAGACACACTGAAATATAGTTCAAGAATATATATAATGGTTCAAAGTTAAAGTATGCATTATTCAAATTATAGCAGACACACTGAAACATAGTTCAAGAATATATATAAGGGTTCAAAGTTAAAGTATGCATTATTCAAATTATAGCAGACACACTGAAACATAGTTCAAGAATATATATAAGGGTTCAAAGTTAAAGTATGCATTATTCAAATTATAGCAGACACACTGAAACATAGTTCAAGAATATATATAAGGGTTCAAAGTTAAAGTATGCATTATTCAAATTATAGCAGACACACTGAAACATAGTTCAAGAATATATATAAGGGTTCAAAGTTAAAGTATGCATTATTGAAATTAAAGCAGACACACTGAAACATAGTTCAAGAATATATATAAGGGTTCAAAGTTAAAGTATGCATTATTCAAATTATAGCAGACACACTGAAACATAGTTTAAGAATATATATAAGGGTTCAAAGTTTAAAATAAAAAAAGAAATCGATGCTATATTACATGTAAGGAGTAGTACACCTTGGGAAACAGCAAAACATTGATCAAATCATAACAAACTATAAAGTTGCTAAAAGGAAATATCATCTACATATATTATCTTACAATTAGAAAAAGGTTATATCGGGTACTGAAGTTTATTATCAGTGGTAGAACAATTGGTAAAACATAGAATTCAGTAAGAAGCTCGGTTAAACCCCGTCCAACTTCGCCAGGAGTGGTAAAAACGATTAACTAAAGGATAAAGAATATGGTAGAATTAGCCATAGAAATAGTTAATATTGTGTCACTAAGTTGAAAAGCTTGCAAATAAAAATTAAAGTTTTACTTTTAATGCGATTTTTGAAACTAAGTCACGGCGTCCAATATAGATTGCATATATATTTACTGCCGACCTAATCTATTATTTATAATTGATGGTGTCCATTTTGTATTGCATGTTAAAGTGTAGTATCTGTTCAGATGGATACTACACCCCATAGACTGATAGCGTCTCGACCCTCGGGCCTTGGTTCCGCCAGTCTGTGGGTTTGTCCTGTGCGGTTCTAGGAGGTCCACCCTCCCAGGCTTTGCCTCCCCTCTTTGGGAGGAGTTAGTTTATTGCTTACTGTCTGAGGCGCCCCTACCGGGGAATGCCGACGGGGCTGCCCAGGCAATTTTTAAATGGCCAGAGTGCTCACCTCTCGAGCGCTGGCTTTTCAAACCCCACTTTCTCGACCCGATCTTGGGTCATATCTTACTTGTGGGAGTAAGATAAAACTGGCCTTGTGCCTAACTCCTGGGGAGGAGTAAATAAAACCTCCTTAAGCACAACTGCTCTCTCTACAATCTAGTCTAACCCGAAAAGGTAAACACCCACCCATACACACAAAATAGAAACTTTTAACAAACACACATGTTTCGGTGCTTATATATGAAAATGTACAGGTGAAATATGGCGGTTAACAGTAAATTAACAGAAAAACTGTTCGATACACTTACGTATCAGGCCAAAGTATGTATCTACGCCAAAAATTATGGAAAATTATCGAGTAGAATTTTAATAAAAATATAAATCAGTTTTATCGTATTTTTCCGATTCTCCATTGATTATGACTTGGCGAAATGACAGACTGACTTATTTCCCATGTTTTACGTAACTCTTCAAATGTATTTATGCTCTTATCACTGGAGAATCGGAAAAATACGATAAAACTGATTTATATTTTTAATTAAAATTATACTCGATAATTTTCCATAATTTTTGGTGCATATACCTACTTTTTCCTGATACGTAAGCGTATTAAAGAGTTTTCCTGTTAATTTATTTTGAACTTTCATCAGGGTGACTAAAAAAACGGGCCCCGTGTACACTTTATGTGATATCTCCTTTATTTATTCACCGATTGCCCTTATTTTACAGGACATGGCATAATCAACAACCGTGAGTACACCAAGACCTCAGTGGGAGCTGGGACAAAGAATACACTGTGTTAAATTTTACTACAAGACAGGCTCATTTAAGAAAACCCAGGACAGTTTCATGCATCAGTTCGGATGTGAAAAGGCTCCACCCAAAAGCAGAATTCAGAACTGGGTGGACCACTTCGAGAAGTATGGGATCGTGGAGAACCTCAATGCTGCCAGTGAGAACCGTCCAAGCCACTCGGCACGTCCCAAGAAGCGGACAGCCGAGCTGGTCGAAAGTGTGAGAGAGTCTCTCCAGGAGAGTCCAAAACGCTCTGTGAGTAAGCGAAGTCAGTCCCTCGGTATCTCCCGTGAGACTTGCAGGAGAGTGCTGGTGAACAATATCAGGGCTTACCCATACAGAATACAGACGCTGCAGACCCTTACAGCCTCAGACAAGAAGCAGAGGAGCGCTATGGCAGTTAAGATGCTCGATAAGATCGAGGAGACACCAGGTTTCCTTAACCTCCTTTGGACCTCAGATGAAGCCCACTTCTATCTTGACGGAAAGGCGAACTCCAAGACAAATATCTTCTGGTGGTCCTCCAGACCCAATGAAGTAGCCACCAAGCCCCTGCACTCTCCTAAGTGCACGGTGTGGGCTGCAATCTCGGTCAGAGGCATCATCGGAACAATCTTCATCGAAGAATCTGGCGCAGCAGTGACAGTCACCAAGGAGTGGTATGTGGAGGTCCTCAAAACCTTCAAGAGTGAGCTCCAGACCCTCTACCCGTCGCTCATGAGCAAGTGCTGGTTCCAGCAAGACGGAGCAAGTTCTCACACCTCAAACCTGTCCTGAGATTGGCTGAAAGAGAACTTCGGAGGCCGAGTGATCAGTCTTAAGACTAATTTTGAGTGGCCACCCCATAGCCCGGACCTAAGCCCCCCAGATTATTTCCTTTGGGGCTATCTTAAGGACAGAATGTACGCAAGGAAACCCAGAACCATCACAGAACTCAAGGAAGCCATCAGGGAGGAGATGAGAGCCATTACAAATTCAGTCTGTAAGAACGTCATCGACAACTTCGTTCTGCGCCTCAAGAAATGCACGGAGCTTAAAGGAGTCCATCAACAACACATGCTGTAGAACGGAGAAAAATAGGCCAAATACCCTAGTGTTTTGATATGATGTTGTGAATATAATAAACTAGTTATGCCCCAAAATTCATTTCATTCGGACGAAACACTAAGAAACAGGGCCTAATTAGATTTGGGGCCCATTTTTTTTTTTGGGGGGGGGGTCACCCTGTGTGTATATATATATATATATATATATATATATATATATATATATATATATATAAGCACCCATGTTTCTAATGCACATGTCTTTTCTTTATTCTACACGCACTAGAAATGGTGTTACTAGATCGGCTGTCTTCCTGGCCCAAAATGCACCAAACATTGATGTTATTGTTTTTTCTTTTATCTTTGAAAACTCAATTATGTTCTGCAAAGTAAATAAACAAAAACAAAAGTTTTCCTCTACAAAACAACCAAACCAAACACCATGAATACATATTTGAAAATATAAAGAACTTGAAGCATAAAAACTTTTACCAAAATGACTGGATTTGGCATTAAATAACCCGAAAAGGGTTGATATGCCGTAAAACAAAACAAACAAACCAAACCAAGCGCTAGAACTTTCAACTTTCCCAACGGACTATTTACTCATTCCAAATATATTTCACATAACGGACTATTTACTCATTCCAAATATATTTAACATAACGGACTATTTACTCATTCAAAATATATTTCACATAACGAACTATTTACTCATTCAAAATATATTTCACATAACGGACTATTTACTCATTCAAAATATATTTAAAATAACGGACTATTTACTCATTCAAAATATATTTTAAATAACGGACTATTTACTTATTCGAAATATATTTCAAATAACGGACTATTTACTCATTCAAAATATATTTCAAATAACGGACTATTTACTTATTCGAAATATATTTCAAATAACGGACTATTTACTCATTCAAAATATATTTAAAATAACGGACTATTTACTCATTCAAAATATATTTTAAATAACGGACTATTTACTCATTCAAAATATATTTCACATAATGTCTGTAAAACTTTTAATATATAAATATGCTTTATTTGTTAACCTTTTTTCTCTAGTTAATTCACAGCAGTCTGTTGTTGAATTTAGCACTTGCTATTCTCAATAATTCATAAGATGAATGTCCATTTTTCTCATTCGTCACTTGATAGCATTAAATTGCCAGCGCGGGTCTTTGTATATTTTTTCTAGAGACGCCACAGTCGTCAATACTCTGTCCAAGCTAGGAGCCACGCTACAGTATCCTACGCCTTTGTTTGTGTTCGACTTCTGGACAACCACTGTATGTGTTTTCAAGTTTCATCATATCGAGTCGCTAACATGATGTCCGGCCAACGGACGCAGATGACCACACAACTAAACTTAACTACTTCAATAAAAACACAAAGCGCGGACAGTTTTTTCCCCCATTTCTTTATCCGGAGGTGATGACATTTGGTGATAAATATATCAGTCGCGCGACGTGACTCGCATTCACGAATGCGGCGAGAACAAAAAACATAAACCAATACTGATAGGTTACAATTGTCCAGATTTCACAGGGCGATTAGTCATAAAACCAATGACATTCAAAGCTAAAAGACCGGATCGAAATCGAACGAAGAATGAATAGTGAAATTCTAACAAGAACCGATATGCCATTCAGTCCGCACGTTTGGTGATGGAAATGCGATTTCAAATATAAACGTGGCAGACCAACGAAAATGCTATTTCGGACTGACGCGTTACAGACACCCTAAAATTATATTTTAAACATAAACGTAACAGACTTAAGAGAATTCTATTTCGAGTATAAACGTGACAGACCTACGAAAACGCTATTTAAATTTACGCGTGACAAACTGACGAAAATGGCATTTTTAATATAAACGTCACAGACCAAAAAGAATGCTATTTCAAATATAATCGTGATAGACCAAAGATAATTCTATTTCAAATATAATTTGAACGTGACAGAAAAAAACAGAATGCTATTTCAAATATAAACGTGACAGACCTACGAAAACGCTATTTAAACCTTACGCGTTACAGACAGACGAAAATAATATTTCTAATATAAACGTCACAGACCAAAGATAATTCTATTTCAAATATAATCGTGGCAGACCTAAAAAAAATGCTATTTAAACCTTACGCGTTACAGACAGACAAAAATGATATTTCTAATATAAACGTCACAGACCAAAGATAATTCTATTTCAAATATAACTGTGGCAGACCTAAAAAATGCTAGTTAAACCTTACGCGTTACAGACAAACGAAAATGCTATTTAAAATTTAAACGTCACGAACCAAAGAGAATGCTATTTTAAATATAAACATGACAGACATAGGAAAATGCTATTTCGGACTTCCGCATGACAGACAGACAAAAATGCTATTTCAAATATAAATATGACTGACTGAAAAGAATGCTATTTTAAATATTATCGTGACAGACCGAAGATAATTTTATTTCAAATATAATCGTCACGGACCAAAGAGAATGCTATTTCAAATATTTACGTGAAAGACCAAATATAATTCTATTTAAAATATAATCGTGACAGACGAAAGATAATTTTATTTGAAATATAATCGTCACGGACCAAAGAGAATGCTACTTCAAATATTTACGTGAAAGACCAAATATAATTCTATTTAAAATATAATCGTGACAGACGAAAGATAATTTTATTTGAAATATAATCGTCACGGACCAAAGAGAATGCTACTTCAAATATTTACGTGAAAGACCAAATATAATTCTATTTAAAATATAATCGTGACAGACGAAAGATAATTTTATTTCAAATATAATCGTCACGGACCAAAGAGAATGCTATTTCAAATATTTACGTGAAAGACCAAATATAATTCTATTTAAAATATAATCGTGACAGACGAAAGATAATTTTATTTCAAATATAATCGTCACGGACCAAAGAGAATGCTATTTCAAATATTTACGTGAAAGACCAAATATAATTCTATTTAAAATATAATCGTGACAGACGAAAGATAATTTTATTTCAAATATAATCGTCACGGACCAAAGAGAATGGTATTTCAAATATTTACGTGAAAGACCAAATATAATTCTATTTAAAATATAATCGTGACAGACGAAAGATAATTTTATTTGAAATATAATCGTCACGGACCAAAGAGAATGGTATTTCAAATATTTACGTGAATAGCCAAATATAATTCTATTTAAAATATAATCGTGACAGACGAAAGATAATTTTATTTGAAATATAATCGTCACGGACCAAAGAGAATGCTATTTCAAATATTTACGTGAAAGACCAAATATAATTCTATTTAAAATATAATCGTGACAGACGAAAGATAATTTTATTTGAAATATAATCGTCACGGACCAAAGAGAATGGTATTTCAAATATTTACGTGAAAGACCAAATATAATTCTATTTAAAATATAATCGTGACAGACGAAAGATAATTTTATTTGAAATATAATCGTCACGGACCAAAGAGAATGGTATTTCAAATATTTACGTGAAAGACCAAATATAATTCTATTTAAAATATAATCGTGACAGACGAAAGATAATTTTATTTGAAATATAATCGTCATAGACCAAAGAGAATGCTATTTCAAATATTTACGTGAAAGACCACATATTATTCTATTTAAAATATAATCGTGACAGACGAAAGATAATTTTATTTACAATATAATCGTCACGGACCAAAGAGAATGCTATTTCAAATATTTACGTGAAAGACCAAATATAATTCTATTTAAAATATAATCGTGACAGACGAAAGATAATTTTATTTCAAATATAATCGTCACGGACCAAAGAGAATGCTATTTCAAATATTTACGTGAAAGACCAAATATAATTCTATTTAAAATATAATCGTGACAGACGAAAGATAATTTTATTTCAAATATAATCGTCACGGACCAAAGAGAATGCTATTTCAAATATAATTGTGGCAGACCAAAGGGAGTGCTATTTCAATTATAATCGTAGCAGACCTACGAAAACGCTTTTTAAAACTTATGCACGACAGACTGACGAAAATGATATTTCAAATCTAAACTTAGCGAACCAACGAAAATGATATTTCAAATATGAACGTAACAGACCAAAGAAAATGCTATTTCGAACTTAACGCGTGAGAGATTGGCGAAAATGATATTTCAAATTTAAACGTGATAGACCAACGAGAATACGATTTCAAACTTGAACGTGGAAGACCTATTAAAATGCTATGTCAAGCTTGCCCGTAACAGACTAAAGAAAATGATATTTCAAATTAAAGCGTGACCGACCAAGGGGAATACTATTTTAAATTTAAGCGTGGCAGACGTACGAAAATGCTATTTCAAATTTAAGTGTTACAGAATTGTGAAAAAGTTACTTCGCATGAAAGCATCATGGACAAACGGAAATACTATTTCAAACTTAAGCATGACAGACCAACTAAAATGCTATTTCAAACTTAAATGAGTCAAATTTAAAAAGAAAATTGTATTTAAAACCTATATATGACAAACAGTCAGAAATGCTATTTCAAATTTAAGCTTAACGGACCAACGAGAATGCTTTTTCAAGCTTAGACGTAGTAGATCTATGAGAATGATATTTCAAATTAAAGATTGATGGAGCAATGAAAATGCTATTTAAAATTTAAGCGTGATAACCTATGAAAATGCTATTTCCAACTTATGTATGGCAGGCCTATCAAAATGTTATTTGAAACTTAGCGTGACAGACGGACAAAATTATATTTCAAATCTAAGCGTGACGTACCAACAAACATACTATTTCAAACTTAAGCCTGGCAGACCTAAAAAAATGTTTTATAAAACTTATGCTTGACAGACCGACGAATTCAAATTTAAGCGTAATGAACTAAAGAGAATGCTATTTAAACTGAAGCATGGTAGATCGTCGAGAATGATCATCCAATTTTAAGCGTGATAGACAGACTTACAAAAATGTTATTTAAAACTAACAAATTTAAACCTAAACGTGACGGACCAACGAGAATGCTATTTCTAACTTAAATGAGGCAAACTTACGAAAATGCTATTTAAAACTTACGCATGATAGACCGACAGAAATGGTATTTTAAATTTAAGCGTGACAGACCAACGAAAATGCTATTTCAAAATTAAGCGTGACAGACCAACGAAAATGCTATTTCAAAATTAAGTGTAACAGACCAACGAAAATGCTATTTCAAAACTAAGCGTGACAGACCAACGAAAATGCTATTTCAAAATTAAGCGTGACAGACCAACGAAAATGCTATTTCAAAATTAAGCGTGACAGACCAACGAAAATGCTATTTCAAAATTAAGTGTGACAGACCAACGAAAATGCAATTTCAAAATTAAGTGTGACAGACCAGCGAAAATGCTATTTAAAAATTAAGCGTGACAGACCAACGAAAATGCTATTTCAAAATTAAGTGTAACAGACCAACGAAAATGCTATTTCAAAATTAAGTCTGACAGACCAACGAAAATGCTATTTCAAAACTTACGCAGGATAGACCGACGAAAATGTTATTTTAAATTTAAGCGGTACAAACTGGCGAAAATGCTATTTCCGATCTAAGGATGACGGACCAATGAAAATGTTTTTTAAAACTTACGTGTGACAGACGGACGAAAATGATATTTTATATGTAAGCGTGATGGACAAACAAGAATGCTATCTCAAACTTAAGCATGGAAAATAGACGAAAATTCTACCTATAACGTATGCGTGATATACCAACGTCAATGTTATTCAAAGCGTGACGAACCAGCAGGAATGCTATTTCAAATTTAAGTGTGATGTTCCACCGAAAATATTATTACAAACTTAAGTTCGACGTTCCGATCAAAATGCTATTTCAAGCTTAACTGTGACGTTCCGACGAAAACTCTATTTATCACACTTAATTTTGAAATAGTATTTTCGTTGGTCTGTCACGCTTAATTTTGAAATAGTATTTTCGTTGGTCTGTCACGCTTACATTTTGAAATAGTATTTTCGTTGGTCTGTCACGCTTAATTTTGAAATAGCATTTTCGTTAGTCTGTCACGCTTAATTTAGAAATAGACTTTTTCGTTGGTCTGTCACGCTTAATTTTGAAATAGTATTTTCGTTGGTCTGTCACGCTTACATTTTGAAACAACATTTTCGTTGGTCTGTCACGCTTAATTTTGAAATAGTATTTTCATTGGTCTGTCACGCTTAATTTTGAAATAGTATTTTCGTTGGTCTGTCACGCTTACATTTTGAAACAACATTTTCGTTGGTCTGTCACGCTTAATTTTGAAATAGTATTTTCGTTGGTCTGTCACGTTTAATTTTGAAATAGCATTTTCGTTGGTCTGTCACGCTTAATTTTGAAATAGCATTTTCGTTGTCTGTCACACTTAATTTTGAAATAGTATTTTCGTTGGCTGTCACACTTAATTTTGAAATAGAATTTTCATTGGTCTGTCACGCTTAATTTTGAAATAGTATGTTCGTTGTTCTGTCACGCTTAATTTTGAAATAGAATTTTCGTTGGTCTGTCACGCTTAGTTTTGAAATAGCATTTTCGTTGGTCAGTCACACTTAATTTTGAAATAGCATTTTCGTTGATCTGTCACGCTTAATTTTGAAATAGTATGTTCGTTGTTCTGTCACGCTTAATTTTGAAATAGTATTTTCGTTGTTCTGTCACGCTTAATTTTGAAATAGTATTTTCGTTGGTTTGTAACGCTTAATTTTGAAATAGCATTTTCGTTGGTCAGTCACACTTAATTTTGAAATAGCATTTTCGTTGATCTGTCACGCTTAATTTTGAAATAGTATGTTCGTTGTTCTGTCACACTTAATTTTGAAATAGTATTTTCGTTGTTCTGTCACGCTTAATTTTGAAATAGTATTTTCGTTGGTTTGTAACGCTTAATTTTGAAATAGTATTTTCGTTGGTCAGTCACACTTAATTTTGAAATAGCATTTTCGTTGATCTGTCACGCTTAATTTTGAAATAGTATTTTCGTTGGTCTGTCACGTTTAATTTTGAAATAGCATTTTCGTTGGTCTGTCACGCTTAATTTTGAAATAGCATTTTCGTTGTCTGTCACGCTTAATTTTGAAATAGCATTTTCGTTGGTTTGTAACGCTTAATTTTGAAATAGCATTTTCGTTGGTCAGTCACACTTAATTTTGAGATAGCATTTTCGTTGATCTGTTACGCTTAATTTTGAAATAGTATGTTCGTTGTTCTGTCACGCTTACATTTTGAAATAGTATTTTCGTTGGCTGTCACACTTAATTTTGAAATAGTATTTTCGTTGTTCTGTCACGCTTAATTTTGAAATAGTATTTTCGTTGGTCTGTCACACTTAATTTTGAAATAGTATTTTCGTTGGTCTGTCACGCTTACATTTTGAAATAGTATTTTCGTTGGCTGTCACACTTAATTTTGAAATAGTATTTTCGTTGTTCTGTCACGCTTAATTTTGAAATAGTATTTTCGTTGGTCTGTCACACTTAATTTTGAAATAGTATTTTCGTTGTTCTGTCACGCTTAATTTTGAAATAGTATTTTCGTTGGTCTGTCACGCTTACATTTTGAAATAGTATTTTCGTTGGTCTGTCACGCATACATTTTGAAATAGTATTTTCGTTGGCTGTCACACTTAATTTTGAAATAGTATTTTCGTTGTTCTGTCACGCTTAATTTTGAAATAGTATTTTCGTTGGTCTGTCACACTTAATTTTGAAATAGTATTTTCGTTGTTCTGTCACGCTTAATTTTGAAATAGTATTTTCGTTGGTCTGTCACGCTTACATTTTGAAATAGTATTTTCGTTGGTCTGTCACGCTTACATTTTGAAATAACATTTTCGTTGGTCTGTCACACTTAATTTTGAACTAACATTTTCGTTGGTCTGTCACGCTCAATTTTGAAATAGCATTTTGGTTGGTCTGCCACACTTAATTTTGAAATAGCATTTTCGTTGGTCTGTCACGCTTAATTTTGAAATAGCATTTTCGTTGGTCTGTAACGCTTAATTTTGAAATAGCATTTTCGTTGGTCTGTCACACTTAATTTTGAAATAGCATTTTCTTTTGTTTGTTACGCTTAAGTTTTAAATAGCATTTGCTTTGTTTATCACACTTAATTTTGAAATAACATTTTCGTTGGTCTGTCACGCTTAAGTTGGAAAAAGCAGTTTCATTGGTCTGTCCGTTCCATACTCCATTCCAAATTTTTAGATCAACTTGCTTAGGAAAACGTCTATCTTTGTGCATATTTTATCCATTTTTCCCCTTCGTCATTTTATAACCATATATTAAATTGTCAGCATGGTTCTTGGTACACTTGTGGTGGATCGAAATGCGAGTCGGACGAATGCCAAAAAAGCGAATGGCTTGATTAGCTACCCTCTTTCTTTTCTCTGGGTTGTTTGGAAACACTCTCCTCTTCACTTTCGAAAACAAGTGAGTGTTCACAGGAAGGTGCGAACTTTTTTTTATTTTTCAACCAGTGAAAATGGTTCCCCACTCGTTTCAAACAGCAAATGTCAAATTAACAAGCCGATGCGAACTGAGAAACCCCTATAAGAGACAGTGAAATAAACAGGCAAGACAGATCAAACCCGGCGCGTCTCAAAAAGAACCATAAGAATGTACGCTTACCCCCCCCCCCCCTCCCGGCCTTTGGTTAGGGAGGCGAGAAGAAAAGGACACTTTAAAACTCATGTACAGGCTTTCTCGCTTCGCGCATATCTGAACCAATACGTAGATAAGTACGCTATATATAATTTCAGGCTTTAGCTAACATTTGCTTATTCCATTTCACCTTGACACAAAACCGCCAAACCAAATTTCGGTGTTTATGTATTATTGACGCAGATGAATTTTCATTTTCATTTTAGAAGAGTCAGTTGAAAGGGGAGATAATTCAAACTGTTTGTCTTTTTGTTGTAACTATAAACCATAAGGAAAATCAAAAAAATTAGTAAGAAAATAAATTTTAAAAAAGGGTACTTATGCAGTTTACAGACCGTGCTGAAATAATAACGTTATAATTAAGAAAACCATTCTTAACATGTGGAGATGTAGGGGAGGGGGGTTAACTATTCTGTACTTTCACCTAACAATTTAATAAACAGACTAGTTAATCTGCCCCCACCTCCCCCATGTTAAGATTGGCTTTCTAAATTTTAACATTATTTCAGTCCGGTCCGTAAACTGCGTAAGTACCCTTCTTTTTTTTAATTTATTTTCTTACTAATTCTCTAGATTCTCCTTATGGGTTCTGTTTAACACAGCAACAACAAAAAAACAGTTTGAATTATCTCCCCTTTCAACAGACTCTGCTTAAATTAGCGATAAAATTTCATCTGCCCCAATAATACAGAAGCACCAACATTTCTTTAGCAACTTTGTTCCTATTATTCACTGTTTTTACCAACCAGTTAATCTTTTTGGAGTTACTTAGTAAGTCGGTCTATTGGGGGTTGTCTGGTCCTGTGCAGTTCTAGGAGGTCCACCCTCCCAGGCTTCGCCTCCCCTCTTTGGGGAGAAGTAAGTTTATTGCTTACTGTCTGAGGCGCCCCTACCGGGGAATGCCGACGGGGCTGCCCAGGCAATTTTTAATGGCCAGAGTGCTCACTTTCTCGAGCGCTGGCTTTTCAAATCCCACTTTCCCGACCCGATCTTGGGTCACATCTTACTTGTAGGAGTAAGATAAAACTGGCCTTGTGCCTAACTCCTGGAGAATAGTAAATAATACTTCATTTGTTGTCTATTCCTCTTGGCCTTTTGGCTAAGATCAAAGTGTAGTATCTGTTCCGATGGATACTGCACCCCATAAACTGGTATTGTCTTGGCCTTCGGGGCTTGATTTACGCCGGTCTATGGGTCTGTCCTGTGCAGTTCTAGAAGGTCCACCCTCCCAGGCTTCGCCTCTCCTCTTTGGGGAGGAGTAAGTTTATTGCTTACTGTCTGAGGCGCCCCTACCGGGGAATGCCGACGGCGCTGCCCAGGCAATTTTTAAACCCCACTTTCCCGACCCGACTTTGGGTCACATCTTACTTGTGGGAGTAAGATAAAACTGGCCTTGTGCCTAACTCCTGGAGAGGAGTAAATCAATATTCCTTTAAACGACTTATCGGATGGTCGTAAAAATCCCCGCAATGTTTTGAAAAATAAATTATTGCGAAGGGGGGGGGTGAAATACAGTTATATCATAGCAAATTTGATCGAAAGTGAGCGCTCTCGTATAAGCAGTTACCGATCTGAGGGAGATAACTTTATTTTCTTAGCCGCTACTATTTCGAATTCGCTTATACTTTGGCAAGGGAGATAACTTTGTTTATCGCAGCATGAAAGAAAATAACTTTTCTTTTTATGTTTATATAAAGTGTATATAATTTGTGGCATGTAAATAAAAGTGCTTAAAGTTATTTTGAACGGGTTAGGGTTAAGGGTTTAGGGGTTAGGTTTTTTAATGCATTTCAAAACCGTAACATGTTTTTTATTAATAAACAAAGTTATCTCCCTTGCCAAAGTATAAGCGAATTCGGAATGGCGGCGGCTAAGAAAAATAGAGTTATCTCCCTCAGATCGGTTACTGCTTATACAAGAGCGCCCGAAAGTGTTCTTGTCTTTATGATTTTGTCGCCATAGAAAGAGTTGTAAATATCGACTACAAAATTGACGTAACATCGATAAAAGGAGACAATACAAAACGGAGATTAACCGAAACGAAATTACTCCAGTGTAAGAAAGTTCAATAACACCAAAAATGCGCTGTTATCTCTCATCCCCTCCACACACACCCTTTAGAAACTGTCTTGCTTGTTTTCGGCTCTTGAAACAACCCGGAAAACAGTGAGCAACTCAAACCTAGATAGATTTGGGAAGGGTCTTACTAATCACCACACTTAGCATCTTATTTTCATCAATCTCTGTTGTGTTAAGCACCCCCACCCCCACTCCCACCCAACCGATGAATTTGTACATATATATATATATATATATATATATATATTATCTTCCTCCCACAAGG
The DNA here is from genome assembly GCA_963556195.1 of Sepiola atlantica. NCBI lineage: Eukaryota > Metazoa > Mollusca > Cephalopoda > Sepiida > Sepiolidae > Sepiola > Sepiola atlantica. Next base: position 12,804,624 of record OY744546.1, read on the forward strand.
TAAGATGTGACACAAGGTCGGGAAAGTGGGGTTTGAAAAGCCAGCGCCCGAAAGGTGAGCAATCCGGCCATTTAAAAATTGCCTGGGCAGCCCCGTCGGCATTCCCCGGTAGGGGCGCCTCAGGCAGTAAGCAATAAACTTACTCCTCCCCAAAGAGGGAAGACAAAGCCTGGGAGGGTGGACCTCCTACAACTGCACAGGACAGACCCATAGACCGGCGTAAATCAAGCCCCGAAGGCCAAGACAATACCAGTCTACGGGGTGCAGTATCCATCGGAACGTCAAACCATTGGGGATAATGTTAAGTTGGTTTTACCCATAGAGTGAATATGGTATTTTGGTGACTGGAATAGACCAAGAGGATGACAGCCGACCCGTATATCACTCCATCCAATTTCGGTCTTGTGCCACATCTTATTTTAGAAAGAAAATGTGGTGCTTCTTTACTTTCACGGCGACATGTTAGGCCTCTCTTAGGCTAAAAAAATGTATAAACTTCGTTATGTACTTACGTGGTAGCTGAAAAGAAGACTGTACACCAAAAATTACGCAAAATCATGCAGTATTTATTAAATTAAAAATAGCAAACGATTTTATTTATTGGTCGCCATTTTGATTTTTTCCGAAAACAAAATTTGAGTTATATCCCTCGCTTAATTAGTAAGAAAAATGTCTGCCGATACGTAAGATTGTTTTTTTTTTCTTATAATTTAATAAACACCGGATGAATTTGCGTAATTTTTTCAGTACAATCTTATTTTCAGCTACCACGTAACTACATAACAAAGTTTATACATTTCTTTAAATAGTTTCATGTCTGCCGATACGTAAGATTGTTTTTTCTTCTTTTTCTAATAATTTAATAAATACTGGATGAATTTGCGTATTTTTTTCTGTACAATCTTATTTTCAGATAAAACGTAAGTATATAACAAAATTTATACATTTCTTTAAATATTTTAATGTCGTCGTAAATGTAAAGAAGCACCGAAAATTTGCTATACTGTGAACTTTTTTGTAAAATTTTAAAGATAAATAAAATCTCTCATTCGACATGGCTTTTTTTTATATATAAAACTAGGTCGACTTTCATGAAAACGAATTTAGCCGCATGCCACCATCGCTAACATAGTGTCCGGCGAACGGACGCAGGTGACCAAACGACTACACTTAGCCACTTCAATAGAAACACGAAAAGCGAACATGGGCGGGCCGGGGATTTCCTTTTTCTTTATCCGGAGATCACGACGTTTGGTGATAAATCTATCAGCCGACATACGTGACTTTCATTCCCGAATAGACGAACAATAGACAAACAAAAAATGATAATAGTTTACAAGTGTACGGATTCTGAAAAACATCATTGTTGTTATTGTGTTATTTATAACTTTAAAAAAAATATTTGGCGCTCTTGTATAAGCAATAACCGATCTGAGGGAGATAACTATTTTTCTTAGTCGCCGCTATTCCGAATTCGCTTATACTTTGGCAAGGGAGATAACTTTGTTTATCGCAGCATATTTGTGGCATGTAAATAAAAGTGCTTAAAAGTTATTTTGAACGGGTTATGGTTATGGTTAGGGTTTTTGACGCATTTAAAAACTGTAACATGTTTTTTTTATTAATAAACAAAGTTATCTCCCTTGCTAAAGTATAAGCGAATTCGGAATAGCGGCGGCTAAGAAAAATAGAGTTATCTCCCTCAGATCGGTTACTGCTTATACAAGAGCGCCAAATATTTTTATATTTATTTTATTTTATTATTGTTATTTGTATGTACAAAATATTTTTTAACGTTTTGTTATAAATACCAATTCACTATTATTTCCTAATATTCTCCACTCTATAATAAAGAACAATGTGTATTTATTTGTAAATATATATATATATATATATATATATATATATATATATATATATATATATATATATATATATATATTATTGTTGAATAGAAGAGACAACTCATGTTTAGATATCCTTTGGTAGATCCTTTCAAGAGTCCGAATCAGGATCTATAGTTTTTACCTATTACATAATTCCCGTCAAAACCTTCTATAATACTAACACATGGTATGTACCTGATTAACCTCATTCCCATGAAGATGGACGCGGGTGTGTCTGAAAGTACTTGGGACACAAATCAAAACTATAGCAAATTCATCAGCCAATTCCCCTCCGAAACTAAGATCCTGATTCGGATGATACAAAGGATCTACCAAAGGATATCTAGACATGAGTTGTCTCTTATATTCAACAATACTTGCCTGCAAGAGAAGATGCTGCCTATATCTATTAATAATGGAGTTTATGTATCTGTCTGTCTGAAGCCGAAACTCCATCAGAGTACTATGACTATTTATTAAGCTGCCAGCTTCATTATATACTATTAAAAAAACCGACATAAACACTATGCGCATTTCCCAATTTACATAATCAATTGCTTTTGAACTTCTAATAAATTAGTATTTGCAAATATACACTCATGATTGTTCTCTTTAGATTTCAACATGTATTTACGCCATTTTTCTCGCTAATAATCTGACTTATAAATTATAATTATTTCTTTTATTATTTATTTATAAAATGAGTTACGTAGTTATTTCCTCTACGCCCAACTGATTGAACAGCGTACCTCCCTCTGAACGGGCGCGTTAATACTTTACTGATTTATTTTATTAAAACGTTCTGAGTTTGTTTATTTTCTCAATCTTATTAGCCATTATGTTTTAAAACACAAATTTATTGAATCAAATTGTTTAATTAAAATAATAATTGATAAACACACACACATTATAAAGAATTCAGTTTAGCTAAACTCTTTTTTTTCGAAAGTTATCGCGGGTCCTGCAGTAAAAGAGTACCGATTTTTTTATTGATAATTTTCAGATACACCTTTTTTTCCGATTTGAAAATTAATGTTCGCTGTATTTAGTTTTTTAAATTGTTGATTTTACCAAATTTATTGAATTAAATTGTTTAATTAAAGTAATAATTGATTAAAAAATTACTATTTAAAAAAACACACACACATTATAATGAATTTAGTTTTTTTTGTCAACAAAAAACACAACACAATGTACTGGAAAACTACATAACTGATTTTAGAATAGTTTTCGCTGTATTTTGTTTTTTTTAATTGTTGATTTTAATTTACGTACACCTTTTTTCCGCTTTGAAATACATAAAATATTACTTATTATATTCTGACGTGGATTTGGCGCAAAACGATTGAATGTAAAGAAAAGCGAGCAGACGATAACTTGGGGGGGGGGGGCACCTTTTACTGGGCAAGTAAATAACTGTTTTTAGAATCGTATTCGCTGTATTTTTTCATTGTTAATTTTATTTTAGGTACACTTTTCTTTTTTCTCTTTGAAAAACTAAAACTATTATTATTTATTATTTTGTAAATTCTTACGTGGATTTGGCGCAAAACGATTGGGTGGAAAGAAAAGCGAGCAGCCGATAACAATGCAAACTTAATTTTTCTGTTTATTAATGTTGTTATTTATCATGTGCAATATATTATTTAAATCAATTGTAGTGATAAAAAGCTCTACCCAAATTACATACTAGCGTCATTTCTGACGCGGCACCCTATATATATATATATATATATATATATATATATATATATATATATATATATATATATATATATATATATATATATATATATATATATATATATATATATATAGCGAGTGTCAAGTTATATTAAAAAAGAAATCAATAAAGTTTTCGATCGCAGAAGAGTGAGAGTTGATACAAATAATTTATTTGAAAATTATATGTTACATATTTCAAAATCGTACCGCGGTTTCATCCAGATGGGCTGACTTTTTAATTAAAAAAAAGTCTATAACCATAGGGAATTGTCACCGTACTGAAACGAGAGCAAACAAAATACAATGAGAAATGGCGTCTCTGTTCAGACCGATGAACATAGACGCCATTTCTCATTGTGTGTGTTTTTTTTTTCGCTCTTGTTTCAGTACGCTGACTATTCCCTATGTGTATAGACTTTTTTTTAATTTAAAAAGTCAGTCCATCTGGATGAAACCGCGGTACAATTCTGAAATATGTAACATATAATTTTCAAATAAATTATATATATATATATATATATATATATATATCCGTCCCGTCACACAAAAGTCTTCCTGGCGAAGGGGGAAGGCACATCTATTGCCATAATGAGGCGGTTTCTTTCTGTTTTCTATACCGATCTATACGTTTTTGTTTTTTGTTTTTTCTTTTTTAAACTTCACCGTTTTGGTATGGTAGTTTGGTAGTTTTGTTTTACGGCATATCAACCCTTTTTGGGTTATTTAATGCCGAATCTGGTCTTGTTTTCTTCTCTTTTTTGTTTCTTTCCCCTTTTAATATCTGTTTCTATTTAACCCATAGTTGGGACCCTAACAGGTACTACCACTCCGGGTCAGGGTGGACCTGGGAGCAATGGTAATTAAGAGGAGGCTCCACATTCCCCAAAGTCCGTAAGCCGGATCTCACCATCGGATGTAGTTTAAGGTCATATCCAGGACCGGGAGTAGGGTAGGAAAAATAAAAATAAAAAAGGGGAGGGAGAAAGGGAGAGGGGCTGTTGTTTTTGTTTTTGGTTTTGTAGAACATATTCACCGTTTTGGATGGTTTTGTTTCTTTAAGTGAGCGACGTTTTTTCTCTTTCAATATCATTTTTAACTTTTAACGTTTTTGATGTTTTTAATATCCGACGTTATTTTTTTTGTTAATATCTAGCCACCGCCTCCCAACAATCAAAAGAAGAAAATCAAAAAAGTTATGTCTGATGGGTTGGTTTTTTTAGGCTATCAGAAATGACTCACGTTTTTTTAACTCGCGATAGTTCAGTCCTATCTTATTGAGAAAAGAAAGCGTCAGAAAAACTTGTATTAAAAACCAAATAGCAAGTCAGACAACCCCTGTCGTCTGAAATGAATTCGGAATGAAATCTCCAACTCTAAATAAAACAAAATTCAACGGTAGGTGTTTTCTTTTTCTTTAGGGTATCAGAAATTATAATAATCATTTATATATGAAAAAATAATTTTTTTTTATGAAAATCACTCCAGACAAGGCATGAAGCCAGTTGATGTAAGGAGCTAACAAGAACAAATATGGTTTTCACTGACGTAATTCTATGATTGTATATAAACATAAGAACACTGGCAAAACATAATTTTTTCATCATTTTTATGGAGAGTGTACCTTAGTCTTAATATAATGGAGATCTGGTGTCTATCTGTAACGGGGATTAATTCTTAATTCTCATAGATATTACGTCATATTTTCAAATTCTGGTTCTAGATTAAATATTATTATTATATTATTATATAGTAGCGAGAACCGTGTGAAATCCGGCGTTGTCCAGGAAAAATGATTAACCTGTAGAGCCGGGGGAACCAAACTGTAGCAGCGTTTAAGATGTTTCTTTTGTTTCGTCTTAAAAAAGGTGCTAAGATCCATGTTGCAAATTAAATTGTTAGTAAATGTTTGAAAATAGTTAAAAAAAAAAGATAAAAGGCCTGGCACAGCTTGAGTATTGATTTACTCCTCTCTAGGAGGTTAGGCACAAGGCCAGTTTTATCTTACTCCCACAAGTAAGATGTGACCCAAGGTCGGGTTGGGAAAGTGGGGTTTGAAAAGCCAGCACCCGAGAGGTGAGCACTCTGGCCATTAAAAAAGCAATAAACTTACTCCTCCCCAAAGAGGGTAGGCAAAGCTTGGGAGGGTGGACCTCCTAGGACTGCACAGGACAGGCGTGCAGTATCCATCGGAACAGATACTACACTTTGATCTTAGCCAAAAGGCCGTTATTTAACACCTACCCACAATAGGAGTATGTGACACAAGGTCGGAAAGTGGGATTTGAAAAGCCAGCGCCCGAGAAGGTGAGCGCTCTGGCCATTAAAAATTGCCTGGGCAGCCCCGTCGGCATTCCCCGGTAGGGGCGCCTCAGACAGTAAGTAATTAACTTACTCCTCCCCAAAGAGGGGAGGCGAAGCCTGGGAGGGTGGACCTCCTAGAACTGCACAGGACAAACCCATAGACCGGCGTCATCAAGCCCCGACGGACAAGACAAATGGGGTGTAGTATCCATCGGAACAGATACTACACTTTCATCTTGGCCAAAAGGCCAAGAACAGCTTGAGTAGCTGTGTGTACCACTCGTGTATACGTCCTTGATAATCAGTCAGACAGTGGATCTGTTGTTGTCGGACTGAGGTATGGTTCTGTTCACTTCTAGAGGGATCCACCCTCCCAAGCTTTACCGTCTCTCTGGGAAGAGGATAGTTTATTTCTAATCGCATGAGGCGCCCCTACCAGGGAATACTGATGGGATCGCTCAAGCATATTTTGTAGGCCTGAGTGCGCTGGCTTTTCAAAAACACTTATGAATAAAATTCACTAAACTTACGCATGAAGCCCTAATTGTTTTGGGGGGAGGGGCAGGCGATGTTCATACAATTTTAACAACAAATCTTGATTTGTGGGGTCGATATTTATACGTTTTGTACAAAATACCTTGGACTTACTCCACGCTATACACTCGCACCAAAATACCGCATTTACTCTATGACTTAATCGTTACTTACTTTGCGAAGCGATAGCGAGCTGGAACCGTCTTTCTGCCATTGTTGGAGATAAATTCTGTGCGTTGCTACAGCAATTTCTCTCGCATGTTTATGGGTGCTACTTTGGCTTGATATCTACAAGGAAAAAATATCTATACCGTACACCTCTCACTTTTGTTTCAACATATGAATCTTCGTGTCAAGCCATTATCTTTCAATTTCGTTTTGTATTTGCTCCGGTGTTGGGATCGACAATATTTTGCTGATGATTTACGGAAAAATAGCGAAAATTGATTTGGTTTCAATTGCCGTAAGTTCTCCATTCGTCGGAATAGATAACTGAACCTTTAGCAACTTCTCGTTGAATAATTGGCTTGAGTTGCACACGGTCTCTTATTTAGGGTTAGGGTTCCAGGCTCTCTAACCACGCATTCTTTCAGAACCAACTTGGAGAAATGTTTTTCTTTGCCCTTGTACTATGTTGAATACTTACCTGGTCTTTTGGCTAGGAAGAAAGTGTAGTATCTGTTCCGATGGATACTGCACCCCATAGACTGGTATTGTCTTGGCCGTCGGGGCTTGATTTACACCGGTCTATGGGACGATCCTGTGCAGTTCTAGGAGGTCCACCTTCCCAGGCTTTGCCTCCCCTCTTTGGGATTGCTTACTGCCTGAGGCGCCCCTACCGGGGAATGCCGACGGGGCTGCCCAGGCAATTTTTAATGGCCAGAGTGCTCACTTTCTCGGGCGCTGGCTTTTCAAGTCCCACTTTCCTGACCCGACCTTGGGTCACATCTTACTTGTGGGAGTAAGATAAAACTGGCCTTGTGCCTAACCTCCTGGAGAGAAGGTAAATAAACATGACACGTGGATAACAAGCCAAAGCAGCTCTCGATCATGAAGTCTTATGAACTGCTGCTATAATATTTCTATGGGTAAAGGGAGATAACTCTTTGGTATCCTAAAATTATCTCCCTTTTCAAGCAACATATAGAAGACATTTTGAAGCAGGATTTATCTGCCCTTGAAACACAGTGGGGGGGGGGATGAAGTATGATGACGATCATGGCTAACCACAAACAATTAATCCCGCCTCATTTATAGTAACTCCTTCAGTTGTAAAATTGTTGAATAAATCATTTTATATTGTTGAATCTTTTACATTGTTGAATCTTTTTGAAAAATCTTTTTGAATCTTTTAAAATCTTTTTGAATCTTTTTTTAATCTTTGAATCTTTTTGAAAAATCTTTTTGAATCTTTTTAAATCTTTTTGAATCTTTTTTTAATCTTTGAATCTTTTTGAAAAATCTTTTTGAATCTTTTTAAATCTTTTTGAATCTTTTTTTAATCTTTGAATCTTTTTGAAAAATCTTTTTGAATCTTTTTAAATCTTTTTGAATCTTTTTTTAATCTTTGAATCTTTTTGAAAAATCTTTTTGAATCTTTTTAAATCTTTTTTAATCATTTTTTAATCTTTGAATCTTTTTGAAAAATCTTTTTGAATCTTTTAAAATCTTTTTGAATCTTTTTTGAATCTTTGAATCTTTTATATTGTTGAATGCTTTTTTTTTTTACTTATGGGTCACCACATATCAAGACCGAGAGGCCACTCAAGGATAATGGTTAAGGAGATCGTCAGTTGAACGATGATTGCAACCACGAGAGGGCCGAAAACAATGGATAGAATGGGCAGATTAATTATAAAGAATTGATTATCCAAGAGAACGGTTCAACAAATATTTGTTCACATTAGACTTGAAGACGACCATGTAGTAGTCAGTTGGGAAGCAGACTCATGGTATCTTGTTCCACAGATGGGATGTTCGAGGAAAGAAACTTTGTTCATGGAGGTTCTGTTTGGTTTTTGGTACGGAGAGAGGGAAAGGAAAGTTCTTTGCTGTAGCTAGGTGGATTCTTGTTGTGAATGTTTTACAGGGGGGTGCCAGGGGTTTGGAGCTCAGTCGAGCACCTACCATGAATATAAGGATACAGTAGAGAGAGACTAGCAACATCTCTTCTGTGTAAAATAGGATGTAGGGTTGAGAACAGATGACTCCCCCACTAGATTGCGAAGTCGATTTTGTATTTTGTTAAGACAAGAAAGAGTGCTCCGAGTAGCCCCCCCCCCCCCCCCAATATGGCAGCAGTACCCAATCTTAGGACGCGTCTGGCTCTTATACAGGTAGAACACTGGAGCAGTAG
>OY744546.1:12820925-12958425 GCA_963556195.1 Sepiola atlantica
TTATTATTATTATTATTATTATTATTATTATTATTATTATTATTATTATTATTATTATTATTATTATTATTATTATTATTATTATTATTATTGTTATTTTTATTATTATTATTATTATTATTATTGTTATTTTTATTATTATTATTATTATTATTATTATTGTTATTATTATTATTATTATTATTATTATTATTATTATTATTATTATTATTATTTTTATTATTATTATTATTATTATTTTTATTATTATTATTATTATTATTATTATTATTATTATTGTTATTTTTATTATTATTATTATTATTATTTTATTATTATTATTATTATTATTATTATTATTATTATTATTATTATTATTATTATTATTATTATTATTATTATTATTATTATTATTATTATTTTTATTATTATTATTATTATTATTATTATTATTATTATTGTTATTGTTATTTTTATTATTATTATTATTATTATTATTATTATTATTATTATTATTATTATTATTATTATTATTATTATTATTATTATTATTATTATTATTATTATTATTATTATTATTATTATTATTATTATTATTATTTTTATTATTATTATTATTATTATTATTATTATTATTATTATTATTATTATTATTATTATTATTATTATTATTATTATTATTATTATATACATTTTAATCGCCAATTTAATTTAAATAGCTAGTTATTGGAATAGTTTCGATAATTTCATAATTAACCCCTTTTTATCAGTTTGTGCTGCCCTTATTTACTGCGAGCCTTAGGACTCAAACATGAAATGGGAATGGGATCAAGTGACAAATAACGTTTTTCTCCTCATTCCAACTACTATCGGCAGATGAAACAAGAAATTAGGACTTTCACCTTTTTAGAATTTGTCCATTTCTTTCCATTTCTATTGAAATGTATTCTCTTGTCCCTTTTTTTTTAATGTTATTTTTTTTAATGTTATTTTTTTTAATGTTATTTTTTTTAATGTTATTTTTGTTTTCCTTTTATAGTTTTCGCGGTGATTCTTGAATGAAATGAATAACATCAGTATGAAACGTCAACCCCTTTTTCGTTCATGGCCGGCAGGTAGTTACAAGGGCTGATATAATTGGTTAGGAAGAAAGTGTAGTATCTGTTCCGATGGATACTGCACCCCATAGACCAGTGTCGTCTTGTCCTTCGGGGCTTGATGACGCCGGTCTGTGGGTTTGTCCTGTGCAGTTCTAGGAGGCCCACCCTCCCAGGCTTGGCCTCCCCTCTTTGGGGAGGAGTAAGTTTATCGCTTACTGCCTGAGGCGGCCCTATCGGGGAATGCCAACAGGGCTGCCCAGCAATTTTTAATGGCCAAAGTGTTCACCTTCTCGGGCGCTGGCTTTTCAAGTCCCACTTTCCCGACCCGACCTTTGGTCACATCTTACCTTGTGAGAGTAAGATAAAACTGGCCTTGTGCCTAACTCATGGAGAGGAGGTAAATAAAAAAAATACATGCGTGAGGAAAGAAAAAGAGTCAAACTGGGTCTCAAAGTCAGATAAAATGAAAGAGGAGAGGGCCACTCACGGGGTTAGGGGTTTATGCATTACACGGGAGCGTTTTAGCTGACGGACATGCGTTGGATGCAAAGAAATGATATGAGAATCATACGATGGATGTGTAATGTGAGTCTTAAAGACAGACTTACTTCTGGCAACCTCAATGAAGATTAAATCTGGACGGTATAGGGAGATGTGTGTAGAACAGAAGACTTTGATGGTATGGCCATGTTGAAAGAATGGATGAGAGTTCTTGGGTTAGTAGATGTAGAACAGTTGAGGTAGCAGGGTCAGTTGGCAGGGGAAGGCCAAGGAAAAGATGGGAGGAAGTGATGAGGATGGACTGTAGAGAAAGAGGTATGTATAAAGACCTGGCCAGAGATAGGTTAGTTTGGAAGTCAATTTCTTAAAGCTATCCAACAGATGCCAGCATGTAAAACCGATGATGATGATGATGATGATGATGATGATGATGATGATGATGATGATGATGATGATGATGATGATGATGATGATGATGATGATGATGATGATGATGATGATGATGATGATGATGACGACATATACAGGCGATTAAGTCTGTAACAGATGTCGTCAATGGATGAATTGTTGCAGTTGTGTGAAATAAATAAACGAAAAACATTTTTCGTACAACTTAACAAAGTTTGTTTGTGTTTATTTTTATGGTGCTTATACAGATGAGGACACATATGAAAAAGAAATTTCCAAATAAAAATTATTGTTTATACTTGCGTATCAGGCAGAAATAAGTATCCTCACCATAAATTAGGAAAAATTATCGAGTAGAATTTTAATAAAAAATAAAAATTAGTTTTACCGTATTTTGACGACCGCCATTCATTCATTACTTGTTTATATGAAAGGATGAGTTATGTCCCCCCTGATTTGCGTGTTTTTCAATCAGATCAATGGCGGATACGTAAAATACGATAAAACTAATTTTTATTCTTAATTAAAATTCTACTCGATAATATTTAGCTAATTTTTCGTGTAGATACCTATTTTTGCCTGATACATAAGTATATCAGAGTTTTCCGGTTAATTTATTTTTAACTACGATTTTAATGTGTAACCGCGTTTTTCATATGTGCCCTCATATATACAAGCACCATTTTTTTTTTTATTTGTTGTCTAATTCAGACAACAGCAATCGAAACGATCAAAGGGAAATAACTCATCAAGTACTAAGAACAAACGGCATATTTTGGGACCCGAGTGACCTCCCTTAAACCAGTTTAATTTAACGAATAGGCTATATTGCCGGTCCCGGCAAAATAACGATTCCTGCGTTATTTTGCCGGTTCATGTATATTTAACTAAATTGTTAAACATACAGTGACGCCCGGCACAATAATGAGTCTTACGTTATTTTGCCCGCTCGTGTTTATTTAACTATAAATTACCTTTTTTTTTTATTATTTAAATTATTTTTTTTTTATTATTTAAAACTTTATCAAACGAAATTTTATTTATAATTTAAAACGTTGCCTGATTGTTTTTTTTTTTTGTTTTTTTTAATTTAAAACTTTGCCTGATTGATTTTTTTTGTTTGTTTTTAATTAATCTTTGCCTGATTGATTTTTTGTATAATTTAAAACTTTATTAAGCGACAATATATTTTTAAATAACGATAAAATTAATTTTTACTTCCGTTTGATTCGATTAGGAGTGAACTCTTCAAAATTACGACTTATTTTATGATTTCATTGAAAGAATATTTTAAAATAGAAACTGTTTAAATCCAGTGATTTTCTGTATATTTTAACATTATCGAAGTTTTTCTTCATAAAGAAAATCAGAATTTTACATTTTATATAAAAAAATCATTTATCAAAATAAATAATAAAATAAACAAATAAACTTATACAGGTAGGTAGAATAATAATTTATGTTGCCTTTGGTAACATTTATTTGTTGCTTATTTTTTTCTTTATATATAACTTATATATAACTTAAGGAAAATTTCAATTACTTAAATCGAGAGCAGACTTAGTAATGTTGGGAAAATTCATCAACATTAATTCTATTATGAAAAGTAAGCAGATATTTCTTTAACCGACACAATAGGGCAGGTCGATTTTTTTTTTTTATTTCTTTAACCGACACAACTGATGATGAAAACAAATTGTTTTTAAATATTTGCCCTTATTTATTTAATTACCTTTTCTTTCGCAAGGCCATAACAATTAGGTTTTTAAAAATAATGAACCGGCATAATAACGATCCCTTTACATTAGTAAATAATTATTGTGCCGGGCGTCACTGTATGTTTAACAATTTAGTTAAATATACATGAACCGGCAAAATAACGCAGGAATCGTTATTTTGCCGGGACCGGCAATATAGCCTCTTCCTTAATTTAACGCTACAATTCTCAAAGTGATGAAAACACTCACAAGGATAATTGTCGTTTACGAGCAAATCACGATATTTTTTTATGAAATTTGTGTGCATGAGGTGTAAGACTAAGTCGTGTTAGAATGAACAGCACATTTAGTGACAGCTTTAATGTCAAAGTAGGAGTTCATCAGGGCTCAGTACTGAGTCTATGAGAGCTGTTCTTAGAAGAAAGTGTTAATACCAACTCCCGCATATTATTAGTAAGTAACGAAACCTGTCGCACGAAAGGAAGAACAAAGGCGCTTATGGAGACGTTGTTGAAATATTAGAAGGAAATAACTACGTTTGACTTAAAAAATCAAATGCATGTACGGATGGACAGAAGGGTAAAAATTAACATTATTTTTTTTAGATTACGTGTGCTTTTACAACCTGGAACCACTGTTATCTTAGGCAATTTTGAACTAAATGTCCAGCTAAAGTCTTTAATTTCCAGAGGAGTGAAGACATGGTTCACTATAGGGTCAGTATTTAACCGATCACGTCCTAAACTATACATGCTGTTCGGCTTTAAGAAATCGTATTAATCAATAATTATGTAGCGAAAGGGTGAAAATATTAAATTTCAATAGCCAATGAAAAACTTGTATCTCTTTTGAAGATCCAATGATGATGAAGTTGTTTTCCGATTAGCCAATGAAAAATGTGTATATACTTAGAAAAAAAAAACTTACACTATTTTAAAAAAATTATTTAGCACTCCCCCCCCCCAAAAAAAAATTAATGTCATTAATTAACAAATTTTATTCTTCCAGTTTATAATTAACGTTATTTTCATCTAACATTGTTTCATTTTTAGTTCGTTAATTAACTTGTTTCATTTTTCGATTTATTATGTTTTTACTAATTAAAGGTAAATATACGTTTAACAATATGTAGTGGTTGTAAAAGCACACGTAATTACCTAAAAAAGTAGAATCCCCCCCCCCTTCTAAAAAAATCATAGTGGTTCCAGGTTGTAAAAGCACACGTAATTACCTAAAAAAGTAGAATCCCCCCCCTTCTAAAAAAAATCATAGTGATTCCAGGTTGTAAAAGCACACGTAATTACCTAAAAAAGTAGAATCCCCCCCCCCTTCTAAAAAAATCATAGTGGTTCCAGGTTGTAAAAGCACACGTAATTACCTAAAAAAGTAGAATCCCCCCCCTTCTAAAAAAAATCATAGTGATTCCAGGTTGTAAAAGCACACGTAATTACCTAAAAAAGTAGAATCCCCCCCCCCTTCTAAAAAAATCATAGTGGTTCCAGGTTGTAAAAGCACACGTAATTACCTAAAAAAGTAGAATCCCCCCCCTTCTAAAAAAAATCATAGTGGTTCCAGGTTGTAAAAGCACACGTAATTACCTAAAAAAGTAGAATCCCCCCCCTTCTAAAAAAATCATAGTGGTTCCAGGTTGTAAAAGCACACGTAATTACCTAAAAAAGTAGAATCCCCCCCCTTCTAAAAAAAATCATAGTGGTTCCAGGTTGTAAAAGCACAGGTAATTACCTTAAAAAGTAGAATCCCCCCCCCTTCTAAAAAAATCATAGTGGTTCCAGGTTGTAAAAGCACACGTAATTACCTAAAAAAGTAGAATCCCCCCCCTTCTAAAAAAAATCATAGTGGTTCCAGGTTGTAAAAGCACACGTAATTACCTAAAAAAGTAGAATCCCCCCCCTTCTAAAAAAATCATAGTGGTTCCAGGTTGTAAAAGCACACGTAATTACCTAAAAAAGTAGAATCCCCCCCCTTCTAAAAAAAATCATAGTGGTTCCAGGTTGTAAAAGCACAGGTAATTACCTAAAAAAGTAGAATCCCCCCCCTTCTAAAAAAATCATAGTGGTTCCAGGTTGTAAAAGCACACGTAATTACCTAAAAAAGTAGAATCCCCCCCCCCCTTCTAAAAAAATCATAGTGGTTCCAGGTTGTAAAAGCACACGTAATTACCTAAAAAAGTAGAATCCCCCCCCTTCTAAAAAAAATCATAGTGATTCCAGGTTGTAAAAGCACACGTAATTACCTAAAAAAGTAGAATCCCCCCCCCTTCTAAAAAAATCATAGTGGTTCCAGGTTGTAAAAGCACACGTAATTACCTAAAAAAGTAGAATCCCCCCCCTTCTAAAAAAAATCATAGTGATTCCAGGTTGTAAAAGCACACGTAATTACCTAAAAAAGTAGAATCCCCCCCCCTCCTAAAAAAATCATAGTGGTTCCAGGTTGTAAAAGCACACGTAATTACCTAAAAAAGTAGAATCCCCCCCCTTCTAAAAAAAATCATAGTGGTTCCAGGTTGTAAAAGCACACGTAATTACCTAAAAAAGTAGAATCCCCCCCCTTCTAAAAAAATCATAGTGGTTCCAGGTTGTAAAAGCACACGTAATTACCTAAAAAAGTAGAATCCCCCCCCTTCTAAAAAAAATCATAGTGGTTCCAGGTTGTAAAAGCACAGGTAATTACCTAAAAAAGTAGAATCCCCCCCCTTCTAAAAAAATCATAGTGGTTCCAGGTTGTAAAAGCACACGTAATTACCTAAAAAAGTAGAATCCCCCCCTTCTAAAAAAATCATAGTGATTCCAGGTTGTAAAAGCACACGTAATTACCTAAAAAAGTAGAATCCCCCCCCTTCTAAAAAAATCATAGTGATTCCAGGTTGTAAAAGCACACGTAATTACTTAAAAAAGTAGAATCCCCCCTCTTCTAAAAAAATCATAGTGATTCCAGGTTGTAAAAGCACACGTAATTACCTAAAAAAGTAGAATCCCCCCCCTTCTAAAAAAATCATAGTGATTCCAGGTTGTAAAAGCACACGTAATTACCTAAAAAAGTAGAATCCCCCCCCTTCTAAAAAAATCATAGTGATTCCAGGTTGTAAAAGCACACGTAATTACCTAAAAAAGTAGAATCCCCCCCCTTCTAAAAAAATCATAGTGATTCCAGGTTGTAAAAGCACACGTAATTACCTAAAAAAGTAGAATCCCCCCCCTTCTAAAAAAATCATAGTGATTCCAGGTTGTAAAAGCACACGTAATTACCTAAAAAAGTAGAATCCCCCCCCTTCTAAAAAAATCATAGTGATTCCAGGTTGTAAAAGCACACGTAATTACCTAAAAAAGTAGAATCCCCCCCCTTCTAAAAAAATCATAGTGATTCCAGGTTGTAAAAGCACACGTAATTACCTAAAAAAGTAGAATCCCCTCCCTTCTAAAAAAATCATAGTGATTCCAGGTTGTAAAAGCACACGTAATTACCTAAAAAAGTAGAATCCCCCCCCTTCTAAAAAAATCATAGTGATTCCAGGTTGTAAAAGCACACGTAATTACCTAAAAAAGTAGAATCCCCCCCCCCTTCTAAAAAAATCATAGTGGTTCCAGGTTGTAAAAGCACACGTAATTACCTGAAAAAGTAGAATCCCCCCCCCTTCTAAAAAAAATCATAGTGATTCCAGGTTGTAAAAGCACACGTAATTACCTAAAAAAGTAGAATTTCCCCCCCCCCCCTTCTAAAAAAAATCATAGTGATTCCAGGTTGTAAAAGCACACGTAATTACCTAAAAAAGTAGAATCCCCCCCCCCCTTCTAAAAAAAATCATAGTGATTCCAGGTTGTAAAAGCACACGTAATTACCTGAAAAAGTAGAATTCCCCCCCCCCCTAAAAATAATAATGTTAGTTTTTTCCCCTCGGTCCATCCGTACATGCATTTGATTTTTTTTAAGTCAAACGTGGGTATCTCCATTGGATTTTGAAAAAGTTATTTCCCTCTAAAATTGCAACAATGTCTCCATAAGCGCCAGTTGGACAGTGTCCGAGTGAGGCAAGGAAAGGTAGAAAGTTTTTTGGGTTGCCGAAAGTCTGTGAGCAGTTATCTTCAGGCGAAGATAGTCGATGCTTGAGCGTCCAGTGGAAAGGAACAAGAGAGAGAAAGGGAGCGTCTTTCCTCGTTGCTTTCAGGGATCTCTCTGCTGACCGACCGTTATTCCCAAAGGGGCTGAAGTAGTTCTTCAGGGGACAGATAAAATAAAATGCACCCTGCAGGCTGATTGGTCAGTGTGTGACCAAATTGCATAACAGGGACATTTCTTTGAGAGAGAAAATAAGTCTTTGTTTATGACTGCTACAAGTCCGTTGCTTTTCATTTGTGTCTTAGAACCATTATCCAGGGAGTTTAGTACAGATTGTCTGCAAGAGATGCTGCATGCTGATGCTTTAGTACTTGCCTATGAAACAATGGAAGACCTACTTGTTACGTTAAAGACTGTGAGGATTGCCATGGAAAGTAAAGATCTGAGAATGAATGTTACTAAGACTACAGCGATTATCAGTGGTTGTAGTTTTCCCCTGCTAAGTTTGTGGAACGGGAGTCAGATGCAATTCAATCTTTGGTGCTACTTGTAAGCATTGGGTACACAAAAATCGCAGTGGAATTATTGGTATGGTTGAGAGATGATAACCATTTTATGTGCAAGAAGTGTAAGACAATGGAGATGAATGAGAAAGTATATTTGGATGGCGAAGCTATTAAGGTTGTTGAGAAGTTTTTGTACCTTGGTAATACCATTTGAGCACAGGGTGGAGCAGGTGCTAGTGTGACTGCAAGAATTAGGAGTGGATGGAGGAAGTTCAAGGGAATTTATGCCTTTACTAACCAGCAGAGCGTTACCACTGTTGACCAAGGGAAGAGTCTATCAGGCATTTGTATGCAATGTGATGATGTATGGAAATGAAACGTAGCCAATGAGGGTTGAGGACATGCGTTGCATGGAGAGAAATGATATGAGAATGATACGTTGGATGTGTAATGTGAATTTTAAAGACATGCTTAGTTCTGATGAGCTCAGAGGAAGATTAAATCTGGACAGTATAGAGAGATGTGTGCAAAACAGGGAGACTTTGATGGTATGACCTCGTTGAAAGAATGGATGAGAGTTCTTGGGTTGGTAGATGTAGAACAGTTGAGGTAACAGGTCCAATTCACAAGGGAAAACCAAGGAAAAGATGAGAGGAAGTGATAAAAATAGACCTGAGAGAAAGAGGCATGAATAAAGACCTGGACAGAGATAGGTTCGTTTAGAAGTCAATTTCTTAAAGCCGTCCAACAGATGCCAGTATTTAAAATGGACGTTAAACCGATGATGATGACAATTACACACCTTTGACTTTTGACTTTTTTTTTACTTGTTCAGCTAGTATACTTCTGATCATTTTCGTTTTTGCTTCTTCATCATTTTTTTTTTTCATCTTTTGCGCTATTTGGTGAATTATTATCTTAGTTGACTTTGTGGGGATCACTTTGATCTTCAGATCTTCAGCTTCTTTTCTCTTTCAATTTGAAGACTTCGATTATATCTTCCACATGCTAAAATCTGAAATCCCGGAATTCCGAGAAAACCCGGAACACTTTCATCACTGTGTAGATAGACTTTGACATTCCTATCTTTGATAGTACCTTTCTTTGATAGTACCTTTCTTTGGTAGTACTTTTCTTTGATATTACCTTTCTTTGATATTACTTTTCTTTAATATTACTTTTTTTTGATATTACCTTTCTTTGGTAGTACCTTTCTTTGATAGCACCTTTCTTTGATAGTACCTTTCTTTGGTAGTACTTTTCTTTGATATTACCTTTCTTTGATATTACTTTTCTTTAATATTACCTTTCTTTGATATTACCTTTCTTTGATAGTACCTTTCTTTGGTAATACCTTTCTTTGATAGTACCTTTCTTTGTAGTATCTTTCTTTGATATTACCTTTCTTTGATAGTACCTTTCTTTGATAGTACCTTTCTTTGATATTACCTTTCTTTGATAGTACCTTTCTTTGTAGTATCTTTCTTTGATATTACCTTTCTTTGATAGTACCTTTCTTTGATAGTACCTTTCTTTGTAGTATCTTTCTTTGATATTACCTTTCTTTGATAGTACCTTTCTTTGTAGTATCTTTCTTTGATATTACCTTTCTTTGATAGTACCTTTCTTTGTAGTATCTTTCTTTGATAGTACCTTTCTTTGTAGTATCTTTCTTTGATATTACCTTTCTTTGATAGTACCTTTCTTTGATAGTACCTTTCTTTGTAGTACCTTTCTTTGATATTACCTTTCTTTGATAGTACCTTTCTTTGTAGTATCTTTCTTTGATATTACCTTTCTTTGATAGTACCTTTCTTTGATAGTACCTTTCTTTGTAGTATCTTTCTTTGATATTACCTTTCTTTAATATTACCTTTCTTTGATAGTACCTTTCTTTGATAGTACCTTTCTTTGGTAATACCTTTCTTTGATAGTACCTTTCTTTGTAGTATCTTTCTTTGATATTACCTTTCTTTGATAGTACCTTTCTTTGATAGTACCTTTCTTTGATATTACCTTTCTTTGATATTACCTTTCTTTGATAGTACCTTTCTTTGATAGTACCTTTCTTTGACACACCTTTCTTTGATATTACCTTTTCTTTGACATTCCTTTCTTTGATATTACCTTTTCTTTGACATTCCTTTCTTTGATATTAATTTTTCTTTGACATTTCTTTCTTTGATATTACCTTTTCTTTGACATTCCTTTCTTTGATATTACCTTTTCTTTGACATTCCTTTCTTTGATATTACCTTTTCTTTGACATTCCTTTCTTTGATATTACCTTTTCTTTGACATTCCTTTCTTTGATATTACTTTTTCTTTGACATTCCTTTCTTTGATATTCCTTTCTTTGATATTACCTTTTCTTTGACATTCCTTTCTTTGATATTACTTTTTCTTTGACATTCCTTTCTTTGACATTCCTTTCTTTGATATTACCTTTTCTTTGACATTCCTTTCTTTGATATTACCTTTTCTTTGACATTCCTTTCTTTGATATTACCTTTTCTTTGACATTCCTTTCTTTGATATTACTTTTTCTTTGTACATTCCTTTCTTTGATATTACCTTTTCTTTGACATTCCTTTCTTTGATATTACCTTTTCTTTGACATTCCTTTCTTTGATAGTACCTTTCTTTGACATTCCTTTCTTTGATATTTCCTTTTCTTTGACATTCCTTTCTTTGATAGTACCTTTCTTTGACATTCCTTTCTTTGATAGTAACTTTCTTTGACATTCCTTTCTTTGATAGTACCTTTCTTTGACATTCCTTTCTTTGATATTACCATTTTCTTTGACATTCCTTTCTTTGATAGTACCTTTCTTTGATATTCCTTTCTTTGATAGTACCTTTCTTTGACATTCCTTTCTTTGATATTACCTTTTCTTTGACATTCTTTTCTTCTATAGTACCTTTCTTTGACATTCCTTTCTTTGATAGTACCTTTCTTTGACATTCCTTTCTTTGATATTACCTTTTCTTTGACATTCCTTTCTTTGATATTACCTTTTCTTTGACATTCCTTTCTTTGATATTACCTTTTCTTTGACATTCCTTTCTTTGATAGTACCTTTCTTTGACATTCCTTTCTTTGATATTACCATTTTCTTTGACATTCCTTTCTTTGATAGTACCTTTCTTTGATATTCCTTTCTTTGATAGTACCTTTCTTTGACATTCCTTTCTTTGATATTACCTTTTCTTTGACATTCTTTTCTTCTATAGTGCCTTTCTTTGACATTCCTTTCTTTGATAGTACCTTTCTTTGACATTCCTTTCTTTGATAGTACCTTTCTTTGACATTCCTTTCTTTAATATTACCTTTTCTTTGACATTCCTTTCTTTGATATTACCTTTTCTTTGACATTCCTTTCTTTGATATTACCTTTTCTTTGACATTCCTTTCTTTGATATTACCTTTTCTTTGACATTCTTTTCTTTGATATTACCTTTTCTTTGACATTCCTTTCTTTGATATTACCTTTTCTTTGACATTCCTTTCTTTGATATTACCTTTTCTTTGACATTCCTTTTATTGATATTACCTTTTCTTTGACATTCCTTTCTTTGATAGTACCTTTCTTTGACATTCCTTTCTTTGATAGTACCTTTCTTTGACATTCCTTTCTTTGATAGTACCTTTCTTTGACATTCCTTTCTTTGATAGTACCTTTCTTTTACATTCCTTTCTTTGATAGTACCTTTTCTTTGACATTCCGTTCTTTGATAGTACCTTTCTTTGACATTCCTTTCTTTGATAGTACCTTTCTTTGACATTCCTTTCTTTGATAGTACCTTTCTTTGACATTCCTTTCTTTGATAGTACCTTTCTTTGACATTCCTTTCTTTGATAGTACCTTTCTTTTACATTCCTTTCTTTGATAGTACCTTTTCTTTGACATTCCGTTCTTTGATAGTACCTTTTCTTTGACATTCCTTTCTTTGATAGTACCTTTCTTTGACATTCCTTTCTTTGATAGTACCTTTCTTTGATAGTACCTTTCTTTGACATTCCTTTCTTTGATAGTACCTTTCTTTGACATTCCTTTCTTTGATAGTACCTTTCTTTGACATTCCTTTCTTTGATAGTACCTTTCTTTGACATTCCTTTCTTTGATAGTACCTTTCTTTTACATTCCTTTCTTTGATAGTACCTTTTCTTTGACATTCCTTTCTTTGATAGTACCTTTCTTTGACATTCCTTTCTTTGATATTACCTTTTCTTTGACATTCTTTTCTTTGATAGTACCTTTCTTTGACATTCCTTTCTTTGATAGTACCTTTCTTTGACATTCCTTTCTTTGATAGTACCTTTCTTTGACATTCCTTTCTTTGATAGTACCTTTCTTTGACATTCCTTTCTTTGATATTACCTTTTCTTTGACATTCTTTTCTTTGATAGTACCTTTCTTTGACATTCCTTTCTTTGATAGTACCTTTCTTTGACATTCCTTTCTTTGATAGTACCTTTCTTTGACATTCCTTTCTTTGATAGTACCTTTCTTTGACATTCCTTTCTTTGATATTACCTTTTCTTTGACATTCTTTTCTTTGATATTACCTTTTCTTTGACATTCCTTTCTTTGATATTACCTTTTCTTTGACATTCCTTTCTTTGATATTACCTTTTCTTTGACATTCCTTTCTTTGATATTAATTTTTCTTTGACATTCCTTTCTTTGATAGTACCTTTCTTTGACATTCCTTTCTTTGATAGTACCTTTCTTTGACATTCCTTTCTTTGATAGTACCTTTCTTTGACATTCCTTTCTTTGATAGTACCTTTCTTTGACATTCCTTTCTTTGATAGTACCTTTCTTTTACATTCCTTTCTTTGATAGTACCTTTTCTTTGACATTCCGTTCTTTGATAGTACCTTTCTTTGACATTCCTTTCTTTGATAGTACCTTTCTTTGACATTCCTTTCTTTGATAGTACCTTTCTTTGACATTCCTTTCTTTGATAGTACCTTTCTTTGACATTCCTTTCTTTGATAGTACCTTTCTTTTACATTCCTTTCTTTGATAGTACCTTTTCTTTGACATTTTGTTCTTTGATAGTACCTTTTCTTTGACATTCCTTTCTTTGATAGTACCTTTCTTTGACATTCCTTTCTTTGATAGTACTTTTCTTTGATAGTACCTTTCTTTGACATTCCTTTCTTTATAGTACCTTTCTTTGACATTCCTTTCTTTGATAGTACCTTTCTTTGACATTCCTTTCTTTGATAGTACCTTTCTTTGACATTCCTTTCTTTGATAGTACCTTTCTTTGACATTCCTTTCTTTGATAGTACCTTTCTTTTACATTCCTTTCTTTGATAGTACCTTTTCTTTGACATTCCTTTCTTTGATAGTACCTTTCTTTGACATTCCTTTCTTTGATATTACCTTTTCTTTGACATTCTTTTCTTTGATAGTACCTTTCTTTGACATTCCTTTCTTTGATAGTACCTTTCTTTGACATTCCTTTCTTTGATAGTACCTTTCTTTGACATTCCTTTCTTTGATAGTACCTTTCTTTGACATTCCTTTCTTTGATATTACCTTTTCTTTGACATTCTTTTCTTTGATATTACCTTTTCTTTGACATTCCTTTCTTTGATATTACCTTTTCTTTGACATTCCTTTCTTTGATATTACCTTTTCTTTGACATTCCTTTCTTTGATATTAATTTTTCTTTGACATTCCTTTCTTTGATAGTACCTTTCTTTGACATTCCTTTCTTTGATAGTACCTTTCTTTGACATTCCTTTCTTTGATAGTACCTTTCTTTGACATTCCTTTCTTTGATAGTACCTTTCTTTGACATTCCTTTCTTTGATAGTACCTTTCTTTTACATTCCTTTCTTTGATATTACCTTTTCTTTGACATTCCGTTCTTTGATAGTACCTTTCTTTGACATTCCTTTCTTTGATAGTACCTTTCTTTGACATTCCTTTCTTTGATATTACCTTTTCTTTGACATTCCTTTCTTTGATAGTACCTTTCTTTGACATTCCTTTCTTTGATATTACCTTTTCTTTGACATTCCTTTCTTTGATAGTACCTTTCTTTGACATTCCTTTCTTTGATAGTACCTTTCTTTGACATTCCTTTCTTTGATAGTACCTTTCTTTGACATTCCTTTCTTTGATATTACCTTTTCTTTGACATTCCTTTCTTTGATAGTATCTTTCTTTGACATTCCTTTCTTTGATATTACCTTTTCTTTGACATTCCTTTCTTTGATAGTACCTTTCTTTGACATACCTTTCTTTGATAGTACCTTTCTTTGACATTCCTTTCTTTGATAGTACCTTTCTTTGACATTCCTTTCTTTGATAGTACCTTTCTTTGACATTCCTTTCTTTGATAGTACCTTTCTTTGACATTCCTTTCTTTGATAGTACCTTTTCTTTGACGTTCCTTTCATTGATAGTACCTTTCTTTGACATTCCTTTCTTTGATCTTACCTTTTCTTTGACATTCCTTTCTTTGATATTACTTTTTCTTTGACATTCCTTTCTTTGATAGTACCTTTTCTTTGACATTCCTTTCTTTGATAGTACCTTTCTTTGACATTCCTTTCTTTGATATTACTTTCCCCCCTAGAAACTTTGATGGTAACTCTTCTCTATTCTTCTCGAAAACAATTGCTCAAATTTTAAGCACATATCATCATTGTTGCCTCAAAAAGGGATTGAACGACTCGATTATGCTCATCAAATATGATTTCTCCTCGGGACACGCATCAAGTCAAAATTCTTCACAACTTAATGACAAAGCAGCATGTGATCACGAATGTCACAAGCATTCGTCTTTCCTGTAAGCATATTAACATGAACAAAATGTAGTATCTGTTCTGATGCATACGAACAACTATTGTCAGGTTTCTAGGGGGAATCCCGGTTACATGTTCATAATACAAGCAATCTCACATGCAAGGTAAAATAATAATTCACAGGCAATAGGTTGTTTAAATAAAGCGTTTATTGAACGTATGTAACGACAATGAAACAGAGTACATTAATACGTATTCAGTGTGTTTGTGGAATGATGAATGCTGTGTGTATATATGTATGTATGTATAATGTGTGTGGAGTTGAAATAGTTCATATGATTGAAACACACATGGGAAAATATGTTCAATAAAGAAATTGTGTACGTGAAAATAAAATGTTCTAAAGAAATTGTCTCTGTAGGAATATGAATGCGTGTGTGAAGAAAAATCTCTTACCGAGAAAAACGTGTTTATTAATTTGAATACGTGTGATTTTGTGGGTCAGACAAGGAGACGAGCAGCGTCTCCGATGACTGCCGTCTGCCGTGGACGGAACTGAAAAAGAGAGCCTGTCTGACGTTGTGCACCGGTTTATATAATCAAGCAAGGGCAGAAAACTCTGTGTCGTCTTCCAGCGCCACCTGACGGTGAAAAGCGACACTTACTGGCAAACCAGTGCAATTATGTTTGAGGGGGGAAGATAACTGCTACACTATAAAACTTTGCATACAATTGAAGAGTTCAGATGCAAGATACGATAAACGACATTTTCAAGATTACGAAGATATCACTACTAAAACTGTTGCATTTCAACACCCGAACAGACCCCAAAATCAGTAAGACTGAAAGGTTTTAATGTTTATATACTTAGGAAAGATTCATATTTATTCATATTTAGATTAGATTAGATTGGAATATTAGATTAGCTAAATGAAGTAGTCTCCATTATTTCGCAATGTATTTATTACATTTAAAAAATGTTGACTGATGAATGGACAGACAGACAAACAAAATTCCTATTTATATAAGACTAACGGGTAGCAATTACTGAAGCTGTAGTCTTCTTTACAGAAACCAAAGAAATAATTTTCATTTGACATTTTGTTAATTTAGAAGAAAACAAAAAAATGATGATTGTCGTAGTGTTATTTGATATATTCCAATGTGGGGGGAATATACTGTGTATGAACATCGTCCAAGTTTGTTTTTTAGGAAAAAACAACAAAAAGGTTAAATGATATGATCTTAAGAAAACAACAAAATGATGATTATCGTAGTGTTATTTGATGTTAATATACATTGGAAAGATTCGCATTTATTCATATTTAGATTAGATTAGATTGGAATATTAGATTAGCTAAATGCAGTATTCTCCATTATTTCGCAATGTATTTATTAAAAAATGTTGACTGATGAATGGACAGACAGGCGAACAAAATTCCTATTTATATAAGACTAACGGGTGGCAATTACTGAAGCTGTAGTCTTCTTTACAGAAACCAAAGAAATAATTTTCATTTGACATTTTGTTAATTTAGAAGAAAACAACAAAATGATGATTGTCGTAGTGTTATTTGATGTTAATATACTTTGAAAAGATTCGCATTTATTCATATTTAGATTAGATTAGATTGGAATATTAGATTAGCTAAATGTATTATTCTCCATTATTTCGCAATGTATTTATTACGTTTAAATAATTGTGACGGACAGACAAAATCCCTATTTATATAAGATATGAATTATTATTATTATTATAATTTTTGATGATCTAAAGAAGAAAGAAAACACTCACTGTTGACGTTTTTTATTATCGAGTGGAAGATTTCTTTCCGGATTTATTTCGTTTGTCTGACTTGATATTTGCTTTCTCGCTCCCTTCACCGCTTGAAATGGTTTTGTCCTGGGGTTACTCACTAACTTTTGCGTGACGGGATGGACGTACATAAATTTATTTATATACAAAAAAATGCACATATATCTTTATTACAGAGCGGAGGATAGAACAGCGGAGGATAGAACAGCGAGAAAATAATTGTCATTTCCTGTACAAATAATTAACAAGTAATATATAACACAAGATTATACAAATAAGAACGGTGGAATATTTTTTTTTAATTCTTCTTTTTTTATTTATTTAATAATAATTATTATTATTATTATTATTATTATTATTATTATTATTATTATTATTATTATTATTATTATTACTATGATGATGATGATGATGATGATGATGATGATGATTTTGGCCTACAATCTCCTCAATAGTTATTACGATATACCTCAGGACCTATTATTCACGCTTGCACCAGAAAGAGGTCAATGCGGACACCACAAGAAACTATTACACCGACGATTTCGATTGAACCGAACGAGGGCCGATTTCTCAATCAGGATCCCTGACCAACTCGACAATCAGCTGAATCCCATCCATTCACTGTGGAGGTCCCCAGATGCCAGAGAGCCTTCTACTCCAATAGCTTCTTTCCTCATGCTGCTGGCCTCTGGAACTCCCTCTCTGCCCCCTGTTTCCCCGACAGTAGCGACATGCAGAGGTTTAAAACTAATGTAAACAGACATCTCGTTGTACAGCTCCCAACTTAGAATGACACCTTAAACCTACTCCCTAATTCTCAGTAGCCCCTTACGTCTACAGTGGCGTGCTGCCTTGTTTGGGGTGAAATATCATTAAAAACAAAACAACAAATAAAAAAACAACCTTGGAATAGACTTCCAAGAGAGGTAATAAATGCGCCAACAACGCAGCAGTTCAAGGTGAATTTGGACAGGTGTTAGGCTACTGTATCCTCTTCTGTGTAAACTTCTACCACCCTTTCCTTACATGGAAACTGAAGCATGCTTTTTTTATTTTTTGCCAAATTAATTGAATTGAATTCAATCGTAGATGTTCCCCTTTTCCTGCCCGAGATTCTCATGGATGACTCTGCTCTTTGAAGAGAAATTGACTCTGAAACTTCGTGGTCTTTCTCTTTCATCAAATCTTCCTTGGAGCTCATACATTAGATCCCTTGCTCTTTCTGCTTCTCATAAAGTCGGTTCTCTGAGGCTATTCTCTATCTCTACAAATCTACCATCAGACCATATATGGAGTACTGTTGTCATATTTGGGCCGGTGAATCTCTCTCCCATTTGAGGGTTCTTGATTAGGTGCAGAAACATATCTGTAATTTGATTGGTCCCGCCCTTTCTTCTTCTCTGCCCCCTCTCTCTCACAGACATGATGCTGCTAGTCTCAGTCTTTTCTATAAATACTATTATGGCATTGTTTTTCAGAATTGTCTGATCTATTCTCTGCTTCTTTTGTTCCAGCTCGTTTGACTCGCTGGTCTAATGGTCTCCATCAATTTTCTGTTTTGATACCTAGTTGTAATACAGCTTCCTATTCCAGTAGCTTATTTCCAAAGAACTGCAGACTTGTGGAACTCTCTTCCTGCTGACTGTTTTCCTCCTACCTATAGCCTTGGTCTCATCAAGACTAAAGCCAATAGGCATTTTCTGTCTTTGCGATAATCATATTTCGTTCTTGTTAGCACCTTACATCAAGTGGCTTCATACCTTGTCTGGAGTGATTTCCATAAAAAAATTTAATGAGTAACAGTTTTTTTTAATCCTTATACTCGAGTGGCCCCCTATCCTTGATAAACGGTGACGAATCAGTAAAAGAAAATACTTTTATCATCATATTCATGCGTGTGAACTTTGCACACAAGAAAATGAATGATTTAACCCTCTTAGCAAAGCACCTCTAATAGCAGACGGTTTTATTTGCAATATAAGACACAACAGCACAAATATGCACAATAAATTCAGCAATTGACTAATTATTTGCTGGAGAAAATGACAATTTTCCATAAGCAGATGGTCAACCTCGTTATAAATTCAAGATGGCCGCCATCACAATATGCAAATTAGTCAAATTTTACAATTTATTTTGATAGTCCTACTCAATATGCTACAAATGCCATACATATTGTGTGGGCATACAATGAAAAGTTAAGCTTACAGAGTCATTTATTTGCAATATAAGACACAACAGCACAAATATGCACAATAAATTCAGCAATTGACTAATATGTGCTGGAGAAAATGACAATTTTCCATGAGCGGATGGTCAACCTCGTTATAAATTCAAGATGGCCGCCATCACAATATGCAAATTAGTCAAATTTTACAATTTATTTTGATAGTCCTACTTATATGCTACAAATGCCATACATATTGTTTGGGCATACAATGAAAAGTTAAGCTTACAGAGTCATTTTAAAAATAGGTGTAAAAAATTATTATTCTACCCACACAAAAAAATTCAGCGCTCAGAGGGTTAATAATGAAGATTTAGTATCTGTCTGTCGTAATAAACGATTTAAACATACACATAAATATTTCTTTTGTAAACTCCTATCAAACGATTCTTGTTTTAACATGATTTCATTTTTGTACACAAATGAAAGTAATGATTTTTATCAATGGGATTAGATCAGTATTCATGGATATTAATACACTGAGAGTCAGATAAATTGCAAACAACATGAAGCGATTCTAATCCTCATTATATTAGATTTTGTAAATAAAAATCCAGACCGTATTCAATTGTTCTTGTAGTCTATTCTTAACTTCTAAAGATCTATTCAGGGACTCTATTGAAAAAAGGACGAGGTCCATTTCTAATATTTAAAACAACTTTATTGGGGCGATCTTCGTTAACATGTAAAGGAAAGTAATTAAGAAAGCTTGTTAGCTGCGTAAAGTCTATGCATAGTTTATCTTCCGGTGAAAATAACCAGTGCTCGGGAATCTAGTGGATAAAAGCAGGAGCGAGGAAAGGAGTTACTAGCAGAGAATAATATACCTAATAGTCTTTTAGAGAGTCCATGTGGTGTTGAATAAATGTCCCGTTAGTAGGGAAGAGAAAAGAGTTCATATTATGAGAAAGTCTGAATATACGCATGCGTTAAAGTCAGGCCGTGGTGTGCATGTAGGTATGTGTGTATGTGTGTGTATTTGTGTGTGAGTTACATTGTTAAGTATACACCACATTTCTTTCAGGATTCAGGGCAAAGTCTTTTCAGCCTGTGTTCGCTCCGCCATCTTGCATGGCAGTGAGACACGGGCCCCAAACACTTATGATTTGCAATGGCTTCGGCATAATGACTGTGCCATAATCAGGTGGATGCGCTGCAGCAAATTAGATGAAAGAATCCCTTCAGCTGTACTCAATCAGAAGCTAGGTATTGGTGGGATGTTGGATGCCATATGCGTTCGGCATCTTAAGTTGGTAGCTATGTACAGCATGCTACCTCAGACATCAACTGAATAGCACACATGGATACCCCAGACACAAGGGTGTGTGGAAGACCAAGGAAGACCTGGATTGACTTGATTGCTTGCATCATGATTGATATCAACATTTTGGATCGGACCGTATAGAGAGCAGGTGTGAGATGTTGCCTTGTGTAGCCCACCCCGGAGTCTGGGGCACTCGTAGCATCTTAAATACCAAAACAGAAGGAGGAGAATGATGATGACGATGATGATAATAGTGATGATGATGATGGTTATGATGATGATGATGACGACGATGATGACAATGATTTTGATGATGACGATTTTGATGATGATGATGATGATGATGATGACGATGATGATGATGACTATGATGATGATTTTGATGATGATAATTATGATGATGATGATGATGATGATGATGATGATGATGATGATGATGATGATGGTGATGATGATGGTGATGGTGATGATGATGATG
Source organism: Sepiola atlantica (assembly GCA_963556195.1). Lineage (NCBI taxonomy): Eukaryota > Metazoa > Mollusca > Cephalopoda > Sepiida > Sepiolidae > Sepiola > Sepiola atlantica. The sequence goes on from OY744546.1 coordinate 12,841,773, forward strand.
ATGATGATATTATGATGATGATGATGATGATGATGATGATGATGATGATGATGATGATGATGATGATGATGATGATGATGACGATGATGATTTTGATGATGACGACGTTGATGATGATGATGACGATGATGACGATGATGATGATGATGACGATGATGATGATGATGATGATGATTATCTTTATATTCTCGTTTTGGATGTGTAGTGTTACTCACAAGATAATTTTTCTACGTTAGAAGAATTAATGAAATCTTTTTTTATCTTTTTGCAGATTTTGCTGATGCTTTGCTCAATCCAATCGCTTACCAATCGGCACAAGACGCTAGAGCTGCAGCCTTGTGCGCTTTCGAAGATGTAAGTTTCATTCGCGTTTCACTTGGTTATCGAGACGAAAAAAAAACAAAAAAAACCCGCTATCATCATTTTTAATTTTAGGGAAAATTTATCCAAATTGTTTTGCGGTTAAAAAGTTTGGAAATATTTTCGATATTAAATGGACACTCGTAGCACCTTAAATACCAAAATCAGATGATGATGATGATGATGATGATGATGATGATGATGGTGATGACGATGATGATGAATGTCAGAAAATTAGCCATGAGGCTGACTCTATTATCAATAGACACACCTTGCTACAAATATGGTCTGTGTCATCTTTGTCCAAAGACAGTTTTGATGGCTTTTTGGTACAGGTATACTATTTCCATAATGGGACGTTTTCTTTCTTTTTTTTCTTTTCTCATTCTATACCGATTGATACGTTTTTTCTTTCTTTTTTTTCTTGTCTCATTCTATACCAATTGATACGTTTTTTTTTCTTTTTTTTCTTTTCTTATTCCATACCGATTGATACGTTTTTTATTTCTTTTTATCTTTTTTTTTCCTTTTCTCATTCTATACCGATTGATACGTTTTTTTTCTTTTTTTTCTTTTCTCATTCTATACCGATTGATACGTTTTTTCTTTCTTTTTCTCTTTTCTCATTCTATACCGATGGATACGTTTTTTTTCTTTCCTTTTATCTTTTTTTCTTTTCTCATTCTATACCGATTGATACGTTTTTTCTTTCTTTTTTTTTCTTTTCTCATTCTATACCGATTGATACGTTTTTTCTTTCTTTCTTTTTTTCTTTTCTCATTCTATACCGATTGATACGTTTTTTTCTTTTTTTTCTTTTCTCATTCTATACCGATTGATACGTTTTTTCTTTCTTTTTTCTCTTTTCTCATTCTATACCGATGGATACGTTTTTTTTCTTTCCTTTTATCTTTTTTTTCTTTTCTCATTCTATACCGATTGATACGTTTTTTCTTTCTTTTTTTTCTTTTCTCATTCTATACCGATTGATACGTTTTTTTTCTTTTTTTTTCTTTTCTCATTCTATACCGATTGATACGTTTTTTCTTTCCTTTTATCTTTTTTTTCTTTTCTCATTCTATACTGATTGATACGTTTTTTCTTTCTTTTTTTTTCTTTTCTCATTCTATACCGATTGATACGTTTTTTCTTTTTTTTTAAACTTTCAAATTTGAGACATTTACTTTATTATAAATTCGAGCCTCAAATTGACGCGACTGATGGCGACTCTGCCGAATAAATTATTTTCGTGGACGAGGATTTAAATTAAATTTACCACGTGGGGGGGGGACTTTGTTATCAATAGACATCTTTTACTAAAAATATGGTTTGCGTCATCTCTGTCCAAAGACCGTTTTGATGGCGTTTTGGTACAGGTATACGTATTCTTGGTCATTCTGTGTCGGGTTAACAATTGAATATGATCTAAACCCTTTTTCCCAAAGAGGATAGCTTCACCGTTTCTTACATTGTTATTTTGATTTTTAGTCATTTTATTTGTGATATTTTCTTTTTCTTTCCTTTGTTGGATAATGGCCATGTGGGGTCGGAAGCATCTTGAAGTGGACGCATGTGTGAGGGATCGTTTGGTTTGGCTTGCGCGATTTAGTGCGGGTCAACCCGTACAGTCGAGTGCAGAATAAATTGGTTCTCACAGTTGGAGCTCACAGACGTTGACGGGGCCACCACGTTGCCGAGACCTCAGATCAAGGGTCAAGGTGCACCTGCGCATGGGGGTTCTGTGACGTCACGGGCTTTTGTGTGGGAAACAGAGTTTTGCCAGTCTGGGTTTTGGAAGCAAGCCGAATGGACGATTTCTCTATGTAGTCTTCAAATGATTAGGGGAAATAAATTCGCTAAGAGAATACAAGCATGAGATTTCTTCTTCCCCCCTCCTCGAATGGCTAAGGACTTAAGCTAGGAAGTAACTACGATAAAGTAGGAATTTGGTCTCTCCCTCGACGTTGGTGAGGCATCTCCATCGACGGTAAACTGACGCCTGAAATAAACAGAATTAAAAGTTTAAAAGATTGTTTGCCTCGTGAATCGGTCATGAAGGTTTTGTTGCATACACAGCGAACGGCGATGTTCACGGCAGTACAGGAACGAAGAGAGAACTCAACCACTAGACGACACCCCTCCACCCGACGAAAGAAGAAAAGGTACGAGAAACTAAACGACATCGAGACGACACTCCTCCATGCGACGAGGAAAGAGAGAAGGTACGAGAAATTAAAAGTTATACATTTTTGGTGTTAAAAATGACCAGTTGTTTAAGCGAGAACTGCCACGGCCCATTCCGGGACGGGTACACCAAACGAGAACTGCCACGGCCCATTCCGGGACGGCTATGCAACACCTTTCCCTCGCTTCTTTGTTTTTCTAAAAGCAGATTCCCTTTAATTGCAAGAATAAATTTTAAGTGAAGAATGAGTCTTGAATAATAATAATAATAACATGTCAGTGTTCGTATACAGTATTTTTGTTTTTTTAAGTACATTAAAAAGGTAATGCCTATGAGGATCGTATTATGACTACAGAACAGATACTAGACCATCCTCCCCTCCCCCCCCCCTTGGAATTGAGCATTACAAGATAGTACAATAATACATTAATTGAAGTGATGGCATAGGTTCGGTTTCAGACAGACAGATACGAAATCTTCATTAGTGATGAATGAAGTATATTTTACATTTTTTTAACATTTTATGTGAATACAAATAAATAATTAGATAAGAAAATATTTATTTAGAAGCATGTACTTTAAACTGACCTTAAATAACTAGATAGATGAAAATATTTTTATTTTTATTTTGCTTTAACTATATTGTATAACTTTAACTGTATTGTATGTAGTTTTGTCACAATTAGGGAGCATATTTTGCTTAACGTAATGCATTTTTGTTCTGTGATGCCATCCAGCGTTGCTGAATTTAAATCGTCAACGAATTCCTGGAACAATGCGAAAAACGTTCTCTGCGCGTTTCTCTACACGTCTTTTTAAAAATGCTCTTCTTTCTCCAGCAAAAAAGGTCATTTGCTTTTGACACCTGAGGTATTCGACGAAGAATTGAAAACGTTCGTGAAATCTATGGAACATTTTATAATTTTTTTGATTTTAATACAAAAAAGACCATCAGAAAAATTGAAAAAAATTAAAAAAAGGTATAATTAAACGGACGAATTCTGTTATTTTTAACAATGTTTATTTATTTTGGTACAGAAAAATTAGTACAACATTCGTACCGTCGGTTTCAAGCACAGAAGGACTTAGCCATCCGGCTCTCTTCAGCTTCTGTTGTCATTACACAACAGAAGTTGAAGAGAGCCGGATGGCTAAGTCCTTCTGTGCTTGAAACCGACGGTACGAATGTTGTACTAATTTTTCTGTACAAAATAAATAAATATCACGCTCTTAATTTTTAATTTTTAACTTTAATTCTCAATTAATCGAGCACTCTGCTGGGATTTTTCCTGATATATATATATATATATATATATATATATATATATATATATATATATATATATATATAAAATGTATGAAAAAGCTCTGGAACACAATTACCATCAATCAACTAGTTTAATTTGACCATCAGGCCTGATTACACAACGTTCTCATACAAAAATGAACAATTCGCCCATTTAAAAATGTTAGCAATCTGAACAAAAGGAATCCTGAAGATTTGAATTGAAACCAAGTAGGAATCTCACCAATAAAACCTTCCCACATCTCTCAGGGTAACAACAGTTCTCCTGACTATTCGAAAGAAAATCGCTGTCACGTCCGTAGAAACATTAAGAAACTGAACTTTTATTGTTTAATAGTTAGCCAAAAAAAGAAATCTGCAGATTTCCGGATTTTTAGAGAGACGAGTCGTTCAGTCAAAGGGAGATAATCACGGCCAAACCTAAAACAAAAGACAAATCTCAGCTAGAAGGGAAATAGCTAAATCGAAGAGAAAACATATAAACTTACAGAAGCTGATTTAATACATGCAGTATTCATTGGTATCTGACGGACTAGATTTACGTCACCTTTCATCTATGTAACTTTGAGATCTTGCTTTCTTTGTCTAGTTAGGATATTATCAAAGTTAAAGTATTTGACTTTAGTTTTATATATCAAGGGAGGCGCGATAGCGCTCTATCCCTTAATAGACTTCAAAAACGACCTATGCTAGAAATCTCATTTCTTTGATCAGTCATAACTCAAAAACCAATAAACCAAATTATTTAAAACTTTGCACAAAATGTTCATTTGATAGGTTCTATAAGTGTGTCGAATTTCAGCATCATTAGTCAAGGCAACCCAGAAATCCAGAAAGGTCAGGAGTGATGTTGTGTTATCCGTGTGTACGTACGTACGTACGTACGTACGTACGTACGTACGTGTGTGCCACCCTGTATCTCATCAACTATTTGATGGATTCAGCTGAGTTTTTGCAGAGATAGAGGTTCTAGGGTCTAGTTGAGGGCATTTTAATTTCAGTTTACCATATACCTTAGTTTTCCAGAAAATTTTAAAAAAACTTTAAAATTACCATTGTCTTCAGGCATAGCCTTTACAAAAGTAGTGACATTCCATGATAAATGCCAGTATACTGAAATCATATGCCCTTAATAGGGTTAAGATGAAAATTCATATACACTAAATGTACAAAAGCAAGGAAATTCCCAAATTTTTACACTTTTATTGTCATTAATATGCGAGCACATACGTGATAATGAAATGGTTTAGTTGATATGTAGTCATACCCTTAATGACAATAAAAGTGTAAAAATTTGTGAATTTCCTTGCTTTTGTACATTTAGTGTATATGAATTTTCATCTTAACCCTATTAAGGGCATATGATTTCAGTATACTGGTATTTATCATGGAATATATATACATATATAGTATCGCCTATCAAGAAACTGTTTATTCATGCATAGAGATTTATACTGTAGCGATGTGATAATGAAATGGTTTGATTGATATGTAGTCATACCCTTAATGACAATAAAAGTGTAAAAATTTGTGAATTTCCTTGCTTTTGTACATTTAGTGTATATGAATTTTCATCTTAACCCTATTAAGGGCATATGATTTCAGTATACTGGCATTTATCATGGAATATCATGGAATATATATATATATATATATATATATATATATATATATATATATATATATATATATATATATAAAGATAGATGGACGAAGAGTGATAAACATGTACGAATAATAAACATAATTTTATTACAGAATATACTTTGCATTGAATAATCGAAGTTTGCAATAAATTTGGACATTCGTGCATGTTTATTACTCTTCGTCCATCTATCTTTATGATTTCTCTATCTCGTATATTGAGCTTTTACCATTTCACTATAGGTTCTATCTACTAAAAGTTTACTTTTAGTCTCATATTTATTCTATATATATATATATGACAACAGAAGCTGAAGAGAGTCGGATAGCCAAGTCCTTCCGGGTTTGAAACGGATGGTACGAATGTTGTACTAATTTTTCTGTACCAATATATATATATATATATATATATATATATATATATATATATATATAAAATTTCCGAAACAGTTTTTCATGGTAAACAACTGATGATCCCTTAAATAATTTTAAGACTAGTGTAAATTCTTGGAAGCAAACTAATATAGTGACTGTAAAAAGTAAATGTACTTACAAGAAAAGTGATTTTCCACCGAACGACTTGGGACTAAAGTATTGTTTTTTTTTTTGGGGGGGGGGGGGGGGGTCATATAGTTTTAATGGTTGAAAAACTTCCGAGACTATATATATATAAGTGGTGTCTGATCAATTCTACTGGAAAGCCATGAGATAAAATACTGTTTTGTTTTTAAATTCCTGAAACAGTTTTTCATGGTAAACAACTGATGATCCCTTAAATAATGTTAAGACTAGTGTAAATTCTTGGAAGCAAATTAATATAGTGACTGTAAAAAGTAAATTAACTTACAAGCAAAGTAGTTTTCCAACGAACGACTTGAGACTAAAAGTGTTTGTTTTTTTGTTTTTTTTCATATAGTTTCAATGAAAAACTTCCAAGACTATATATAATGTTAGTTAAGATCAATATAATTTGCATATTGTTCCAAGAATTCAAAACCAACGAGTATTCGGCGTAGAATCGTTTCCAATGTAAACTGGACCCCACTTGATCCTGCATCACGAAACCATTTGTAAAAGTACCCCGATCTCTTCGACACCATGGGTATCGTTGGCCACTCAGGCACAGGTGTTTGATATCCTGGTCGCGGTGCCAAGTATAACAGATACCCCACTCTGTTCCACGTCATGGCATCAGATATAACATATGACCCCACACGCTTCTGCGTCACGGAGTCCACTTATAACATGGGTACTCCACTCGTGTCTCTGTCTCTGTGCTCACGTCTCTGGTTTTCTACACAGAGATCTTACCAGACCGTGAACACTCTTCAGCCGATCGTTGTAGTGGCAACAAAAAATATGTCGATCGAAATTCCTCCAGGTCCGGATGATGATGATGATGATGATAGCTGGCTTTGTCGATCTCGTCTCTGTGAAGGCAAGGTCATTCAAGCAGAACAAATCAATAATAGAAATAATGTAACAGCATCGACGAGGTCTTTTTGTATGAAATAATTATTAACGAAGATAAAAGAATTATTTTAACTTTGAAGTAAAGTCTACCTTTTGGTAATATCTTTGGTGCTAAGCTATCTCGTCATCTCTCTGTGCGTGTGTGCGTATCCATTTATGATCGTATTTAGTCATAAGTTGAACTAACTTGTCTAATTAAAACGATGGGGAGAATACTTCAGCCAACGCGCTCCACCATCCAAACGAGAGGCCGAACGCACAACCTTTCTCGTTCGGTGGTCGTCCAAGTTTGATCTGTGTTCTGTTTTTTCGTACCAACCCAAAGTCCTTTCTCTTACTGAGAAGGTGTATGGTCACACTCTCCCTTTCCCAAACATATCTCTCGCTATCTTTCTTCCTCTCTCAGGGGTTCGGGGGCGGGGGTGTCTTTTCATTGATACAGATAATTTGGATTTCTCTTTTAGATTTTATTGCCATTATAAAAAAAACATTACTCGCTTTCTTTGTCTCTATTAAAAGGTCTCGTGATCTCCCAAGTGTTGATATGTTATCAGCCTATTGGTGATTAAGAGATCTTGCCCAAATTCTTGGCAACATATGTTTACCGTCGGATTTGTGTGTGGTTAAATGCCATTGACAAGCAACAGCACTTTTGCCAAGCAATGCGACGCTATTTTCTCTCTTTGTTTTGATAGTCGATTTCACGTTGAATATATGTACTAGTCTTATATTTCCACCTTGTTTCTACGTAGGGTCTAGCATCATCACCAAGATGCATACTTTTATAACATCACGTACAGAAGTTTCATGAAAAAAGCACCAGATTTCAGTACCAAAATTCAGCACGACTGGTAGGACCTTCGAAGCAGAAGAAAGGCAGCGAATTGATTAATGAATAAAAACATTCAAAACATTCAAAGCATTTAAAACATAAGTTACGTTTTTATTATTGTTTTTATTGGTGATAGTAACAACCAGCATTTGTATTTTTGTCAACTTCCTAAGCGGTAAAGATTAATGCAGAAGATTGCAGTTTTAGTCGCCCGTTTTATGACTCAGCACACCCAACAAAACCTGGATGTTTAATCATTGAACATCTTAGCCCTTGTCATGCCGACTCGGCACTACTAATAAAACTGGGCGTTTAATTGCTAAGTGCTTGAACCCGTGTGACAGAATTCCATAGCTGTCCAGGTTTCTCGTTTCCCCGAGCCTGTCGATCCAACCCTTCCTGCTGTCCAGGGTCCAGAAACGTCATCTCTGTTGATCCAACCCTTCCTGCTGTCCAGCGTCCAGAAACGTCATCTCTGTTGATCCAACCCTTCCTGCTGTCCAGGGTCCAGAAACGTCATCTCTGTTGATCCAACCCTTCCTGCTGTCCAGCGTCCAGAAACGTCATCTCTGTTGATCCAACCCTTCCTGCTGTCCAGCGTCCAGAAACGTCATCTCTGTTGATCCAACCCTTCCTGCTGTCCAGGGTCCAGAAACGTCATCTCTGTTGATCCAACCCTTCCTGCTGTCCAGGGTCCAGACTCGTCTGCTCCTGTCGATCCAGCCTTTTCTGCTGTCCAGTTACCAGAGACGTTATTCCTGTCCTTCCAGCTTTTCCTGCTTCCATAGACGTTACCAAACCAATTCCTTCGGTTCTTCTCCATTATTTCCTGTTGTACCTTTGCTGCAAAAATACAACAACCTCTACTTTACACGGTTCATCTGCGTTTGTCCTCTCATCTTTGACATTGCCGTACTCTTACCTGTGTTTACTTTTTTAGTTGTAAGACCGATCACCCAGGTGACCGGCCCTAGCAACAAGTTAAGATTGGCTCCTTCTACCGTGCTAGTAAACTCCTCACACCTGACATTATCCTGTATCTCTACAAAGCCACCATCCGCCCATGCATGGAGTATTGTTGCCACATCTGGGCTGGTGCATCATCTACTACTCTCTCTCTCCTTGACAAGGTCCAAAAAAGAGTCGCCAACCTAATAGGTCCCTCACTGTCAACCAAGCTCCAGTCCCTGTCCCATCGCCACAATGTAGCATCCTTGTGCTTGTTTTACAAATACTTCAATGGATTATACTCCGATGAACTGGCTACTCTCGTGCCCCCTCGACGTAAATTCACTAGACCAACTCGACAATCGACTAAATCCTATCCATTCACTGTGGAGGTCCCCAGATGCCGGAGAGCTTTCTACTCAAATAGCTTCTTTCCTCGTGCTGCTGGCCTCTGGAACTCCCTTCCTGCCTCCTGTTTCCCCGACAGTACTGACATGCAGAAATTTAAAACTAATGTGAACAGACATCTCGCTGCGCAGATCCCAATTTAGGTTGACCCCCCCCCCCTTTCCAACCTTCTCCACTTTTCTTTCTTCGCAGTAGTGGTGGCCTGCCTTGTTTGGGGTGAACTACGTTTAAAAAAAAAATATTCAGTGCAATCTTCCCAATTTTAGAGTGGGGTAGAGGCGGCAACTCATCACCAATGAATTATGTAAGCAACTAAGCAACTAAGCTACCAAGACAAAGCTCCTTTCCTTTAACAATTCTAAGAAACTTTTTCAACCACCGATTGCCATGGCTAATAACACCCTACCTGAAAGTGCATCATTCAAACTCTTCGACCTAACATTCACAGGTAACAGGAATTGAAACGAATACATAGAAGACATTGTCAAGGGTGTTGCAAAGAAAGTGGGCTCCCTCTACCGTGCTAGAAAACTTCTTACACCTGACAGTATCCAATATCTCTACGAAGCCACCATCCGCCCATGCATAGAGTATTGTTGCCACATCTAGGCTGAAGCATTACCACTACTCTCTATCTATCTATCTATCTATCTATCTATCTATCTATCTATCTATCTCTCCCTATTAGACAGGGTCCAAAAAGAGTGTCTAATCTAATAGTAAGTCCCATTTCGATTTATTATTTTTGTTCCTTCCAGCTTACAACCTACCCGGCACTTTACATTGCCCTCAGCCTTTTTAAAACATACTATTACTAATATATATATATATATATATATATATATATATATATATATATATATATATATATATATATATATGTTACTACTCATCACTCTCTCTCTTCCTCTCTCTCTCTCTCTCTCTCTCTCTCTCTCTATCTATCTATCTCTACTAGACAGGGTCCAAAAAAGAGTGTCTAATCTAATAGTTCTCACACTGTCAACCAAGCTACAACCCCTGTCTCAACAGCGCAATGTGGCATCCCTGTGCTTGTTTTACAAGTACTTCAATGGATTCTGGCATTGGTGCCCCCTTAACGTAAATATCATCGACCAAATCGACATGCATTAAAATCCCACCCCTTCACTGTAGAGGTCCGCAGATGCCAGAAGGCTTTCTACTCTAAAAGCTTCTTTCCTTGAACTACTAGCTATTGGAACTCCTTCTCTGTTCCCTGTTTCCCTGACCATGCATAAATTTAAATGTAATGTAATGTGAACAAACGTCTCGCTGTTCAACTCCCTACTTAGAGTGTCCCTGTAGGTATGGCCCCTAATTCAAAGTGACCCCTTACGTCTCAGTGGCGACGTGTCTCCTTGTTTAGGGTCAATTAAAGTAGAAAAAAAACAAACAAAAAATTATTAAATCGCAACTTTTGACAGATTTTTAGCAAAAGTAATGATGAGAAATGTTAGATCTTTTTGATATAACATATATTTTTTTCTAATGAGTCGCCACTTACTAAGAGCAAAAGCCACTCAAGGATAAGGGTCAATTAGATGAATAGATTGTCAGTTTAATGATGAAGAATATTAAGAGAGGATTGAAAATGATGAATAGAATGAACAAACTGATTACTAATGAAGACAATTTATGAAAGATATTTGTTAACATTGAATTTGAAGATGACCATATTGCAGCCAGCAGGGAAGTACTCCCGTGTTAATGTATTCCACAAATAATAGAAGTTCTTGGAAAGAAACTTTATTCATGGAAATTCAGTTTGATGTCAGGCACAAGGACAGTTCTTTGCAGTTGTGGTAGGAAAACGGGTTCTTGTGAATGGTTTGGTTTGGTAGTTTTGTTTTACGGCATATCAACCATTTTCGTATTATTTAATGCCGAATCCGGTCATTTTGGTAAAAGTTTTTATGCTTCAAGTTTTTTTTTATATGTTCAGATATTTATTCATGGTGTTTGGTTTTGTTGTTTTGTAGAGGAAAAATGTTGTTTTTGTTTTTGGCTTTGCAGAACATGATTGAGTTTTGCAAATGGAAAGGAAAAAAAAAACAATAACATCAATGTTTGGTGCATTTTAGGTCAGGGAAGCCGGTATCTTCAGGCAGCCTGATCTGGTAGCACCAGGTGCTGTGAATGGGTTACAATTGGAGGAACCAGATATTGAAGGTCAGTCGAGCACCTTCCATGAAAATAACGATAGAGTAGAGAAAGACTAGCAACTTTTCTTCTATAAGAACGGGGCTGTAGGAAACTCTGTCAAAGCAAGAAAGAGTGCTCTGAGCAATGTCTTCTCAGATGTCGCAACAGCACTACTCCATTTCACCCCAGACAAGGCAGGCCGCCACTGTAGACGCAAGGGGCTACTGAGAAGAAAGAAAAGGGGAGAAGGTTGGGGGGGGGGTCAACCTAAACTGTGATCTGCGCAGCGAGATGTCTGTTTACATTAGTTTTAAATTTCTGCATGTCAGTACTGTCGGAGAAACAGGAGGCAGGAAGGGAGTTCCAGAGGCCAGCAGCACGAGGAAAGAAGCTATTTGAGTAGAAAGCTCTCCGGCATCTGGGGACCTCCACAGTGAATGGATGGGATTTAGTCGATTGTCGAGTTAGTCTAGTGAATTTACGTCGAGGGGGCACGAGAGTAGCCAGTTCATCAGAGCATAATCCATTGAAGTATTTGTAAAACAAGCACAAAGATGCTACATTGCGGCGATGGGACAGGGACTGGAGCTTGGTTGACAGTGAGGGACCTATTAGGTTGGCGACTCTTTTTTGGACCTTGTCAAGGAGGGAGAGAGTAGTAGATGATGCACCAGCCCAGATGTGGCAACAGCGACCTATCTCAATCTTACAAATCGTAGAAATTATAATAAAACCCCGCAATAACAAAATACTTAATGGCAGTATTGAAGAGAGAAACGAAAATAAAACCCCGCAATAACAAAATACTTAATGGCAGTATTGAAGAGAGAAATGAAAATAAAACCCCGCAATAACAAAATACTTAATGGCAGTATTGAAGAGAGAAATGATAATAAAACCCCGCAATAACAAAATACTAAATGGCAGTATTGAAGAGAGAAATGATAATAAAACCCCGCAATAACAAAATACTAAATGGCAGTATTGAAGAGAGAAACGAAAATAAAACCCCGCAATAACAAAATACTAAATGGCAGTATTGAAGAGAGAAATGATAATAAAACCCCGCAATAACAAAATACTAAATGGCAGTATTGAAGAGAGAAATGATAATAAAACCCCGCAATAACAAAATACTAAATGGCAGTATTGAAGAGAGAAATTATAATAAAACCCCGCAATAACAAAATACTAAATGGCAGTATTGAAGAGAGAAACGAAAATAAAACCCCGCAATAACAAAATACTAAATGGCAGTATTGAAGAGAGAAATGATAATAAAACCCCGCAATAACAAAATACTAAATGGCAGTATTGAAGAGAGAAACGAAAATAAAACCCCGCAATAACAAAATACTAAATGGCAGTATTGAAGAGAGAAATGATAATAAAACCCCGCAATAACAAAATACTAAATGGCAGTATTGAAGAGAGAAATGATAATAAAACCCCGCAATAACAAAATACTAAATGGCAGTATTGAAGAGAGAAATGAAAATAAAACCCCGCAATAACAAAATACTAAATGGCAGTATTGAAGAGAGAAATGATAATAAAACCCCGCAATAACAAAATACTAAATGGCAGTATTAAAGAGAGAAATGAAAATAAAACCCCGCAATAACAAAATACTAAATGGCAGTATTGAAGAGAGAAACGAAAATAAAACCCCGCAATAACAAAATACTAAATGGCAGTATTGAAGAGAGAAATGATAATAAAACCCCGCAATAACAAAATACTAAATGGCAGTATTTAAGAGAGAAATGATAATAAAACCCCGCAATAACAAAATACTAAATGGCAGTATTGAAGAGAGAAATGATAATAAAACCCCGCAATAACAAAATACTAAATGGCAGTGTTGAAGAGAGAAACGAAAATAAAACCCCGCAATAACAAAATACTAAATGGCAGTATTGAAGAGAGAAATGATAATAAAACCCCGCAATAACAAAATACTAAATGGCAGTATTGAAGAGAGAAATGATAATAAAACCCCGCAATAACAAAATACTAAATGGCAGTATTGAAGAGAGAAATGATAATAAAACCCCGCAATAACAAAATACTAAATGGCAGTATTGAAGAGAGAAATGAAAATAAAACCCCGCAATAACAAAATACTAAATGGCAGTATTGAAGAGAGAAATGAAAATAAAACCCCGCAATAACAAAATACTAAATGGCAGTATTGAAGAGAGAAACGAAAATAAAACCCCGCAATAACAAAATACTAAATGGCAGTATTGAAGAGAGAAATGATAATAAAACCCCGCAATAACAAAATACTAAATGGCAGTATTGAAGAGAGAAATGATAATAAAACCCCGCAATAACAAAATACTAAATGGCAGTATTGAAGAGAGAAATGATAATAAAACCCCGCAATAACAAAATACTAAATGGCAGTATTGAAGAGAGAAATGATAATAAAACCCCGCAATAACAAAATACTAAATGGCAGTATTGAAGAGAGAAATGATAATAAAACCCCGCAATAACAAAATACTTAATGGCAGTATTGAAGAGAGAAATGATAATAAAACCCCGCAATAACAAAATACTAAATGGCAGTATTGAAGAGAGAAATGATAATAAAACCCCGCAATAACAAAATACTTAATGGCAGTATTGAAGAGAGAAATGATAATAAAACCCCGCAATAACAAAATACTAAATGGCAGTATTGAAGAGAGAAATGATAATAAAACCCCGCAATAACAAAATACTAAATGGCAGTATTGAAGAGAGAAATGATAATAAAACCCCGCAATAACAAAATACTTAATGGCAGTATTGAAGAGAGAAATGATAATAAAACCCCGCAATAACAAAATACTTAATGGCAGTATTGAAGAGAGAAATGATAATAAAACCCCGCAATAACAAAATACTAAATGGCAGTATTGAAGAGAGAAATGATAATAAAACCCCGCAATAACAAAATACTAAATGGCAGTATTGAAGAGAGAAATGATAATAAAACCCCGCAATAACAAAATACTAAATGGCAGTATTGAAGAGAGAAACGAAAATAAAACCCTGCAATAACAAAATACTAAATGGCAGTATTGAAGAGAGAAATGATAATAAAACCCCGCAATAACAAAATACTTAATGGCAGTATTGAAGAGAGAAATGATAATAAAACCCCGCAATAACAAAATACTTAATGGCAGTATTGAAGAGAGAAATGATAATAAAACCCCGCAATAACAAAATACTAAATGGCAGTATCGAAGAGAGAAATGATAATAAAACCCCGCAATAACAAAATACTTAATGGCAGTATTGAAGAGAGAAATGATAATAAAACCCCGCAATAACAAAATACTTAATGGCAGTATTGAAGAGAGAAATGATAATAAAACCCCGCAATAACAAAATACTTAATGGCAGTATTGAAGAGAGAAATTATAATAAAACCCCGCAATAACAAAATACTTAATGGCAGTATTGAAGAGAGAAATTATAATAAAACCCCGCAATAACAAAATACTAAATGGCAGTATCGAAGAGAGAAATGATAATAAAACCCCGCAATAACAAAATACTTAATGGCAGTATTGAAGAGAGAAATGATAATAAAACCCCGCAATAACAAAATACTTAATGGCAGTATTGAAGAGGGAAATGATAATAAAACCCCGCAATAACAAAATACTTAATGGCAGTATTGAAGAGAGAAATTATAATAAAACCCCGCAATAACAAAATACTTAATGGCAGTATTGAAGAGAGAAATGATAATAAAACCCCGCAATAACAAAATACTAAATGGCAGTATTGAAGAGAGAAACGAAAATAAAACCCCGCAATAACAAAATACTAAATGGCAGTATTGAAGAGAGAAATGATAATAAAACCCCGCAATAACAAAATACTAAATGGCAGTATTGAAGAGAGAAATGATAATAAAACCCCGCAATAACAAAATACTAAATGGCAGTATTGAAGAGAGAAATGATAATAAAACCCCGCAATAACAAAATACTTAATGGCAGTATTGAAGACAGAAATTATAATAAAACCCCGCAATAACAAAATACTAAATGGCAGTATTGAAGAGAGAAATGATAATAAAACCCCGCAATAACAAAATACTTAATGGCAGTATTGAAGAGAGAAATGATAATAAAACCCCGCAATAACAAAATACTTAATGGCAGTATTGAAGAGAGAAATGATAATAAAACCCCGCAATAACAAAATACTTAATGGCAGTATTGAAGAGAGAAATTATAATAAAACCCCGCAATAACAAAATACTAAATGGCAGTATTGAAGAGAGAAATGATAATAAAACCCCGCAATAACAAAATACTTAATGGCAGTATTGAAGAGAGAAATGATAATAAAACCCCGCAATAACAAAATACTTAATGGCAGTATTGAAGAGAGAAATGATAATAAAACCCCGCAATAACAAAATACTTAATGGCAGTATTGAAGAGAGAAATTATAATAAAACCCCGCAATAACAAAATACTAAATGGCAGTATCGAAGAGAGAAATGATAATAAAACCCCGCAATAACAAAATACTTAATGGCAGTATTGAAGAGAGAAATGATAATAAAACCCCGCAATAACAAAATACTTAATGGCAGTATTGAAGAGAGAAATGATAATAAAACCCCGCAATAACAAAATACTTAATGGCAGTATTGAAGAGAGAAATTATAATAAAACCCCGCAATAACAAAATACTTAATGGCAGTATTGAAGAGAGAAATGATAATAAAACCCCGCAATAACAAAATACTTAATGGCAGTATTGAAGAGAGAAATTATAATAAAACCCCGCAATAACAAAATACTTAATGGCAGTATCGAAGAGAGAAATGATAATAAAACCCCGCAATAACAAAATACTTAATGGCAGTATTGAAGAGAGAAATGATAATAAAACCCCGCAATAACAAAATACTTAATGGCAGTATTGAAGAGAGAAATGATAATAAAACCCCGCAATAACAAAATACTTAATGGCAGTATTGAAGAGAGAAATTATAATAAAACCCCGCAATAACAAAATACTTAATGGCAGTATTGAAGAGAGAAATGATAATAAAACCCTGCAATAACAAAATACTAAATGGCAGTATTGAAGAGAGAAACGAAAATAAAACCCGCAATAACAAAATACTAAATGGCAGTATTGAAGAGAGAAATGATAATAAAACCCGCCATAACAAAATACTAAATGGCAGTATTGAAGAGAGAAATGATAATAAAACCCCGCAATAACAAAATACTAAATGGCAGTATTGAAGAGAGAAATGATAATAAAACCCCGCAATAACAAAATACTTAATGGCAGTATTGAAGAGAGAAATGATAATAAAACCCCGCAATAACAAAATACTAAATGGCAGTATTGAAGAGAGAAATGATAATAAAACCCCGCAATAACAAAATACTAAATGGCAGTATTGAAGAGAGAAATGATAATAAAACCCAGCAATAACAAAATACTAAATGGCAGTATTGAAGAGAGAAATGATAATAAAACCCCGCAATAACAAAATACTTAATGGCAGTATTGAAGAGAGAAATGATAATAAAACCCCGCAATAACAATATACTTAATGGCAGTATTGAAGAGAGAAATTATAATAAAACCCCGCAATAACAAAATACTTAATGGCAGTATTGAAGAGAGAAACGAAAATAAAACCCCGCAATAACAAAATACTTAATGGCAGTATTGAAGAGAGAAATGATAATAAAACCCCGCAATAACAAAATACTAAATGGCAGTATTGAAGAGAGAAATGATAATAAAACCCCGCAATAACAAAATACTAAATGGCAGTATTGAAGAGAGAAATGATAATAAAACCCCGCAATAACAAAATACTTAATGGCAGTATTGAAGAGAGAAATGATAATAAAACCCCGCAATAACAAAATACTAAATGGCAGTATTGAAGAGAGAAATGATAATAAAACCCCGCAATAACAAAATACTAAATGGCAGTATTGAAGAGAGAAATGATAATAAAACCCCGCAATAACAAAATACTAAATGGCAGTATTGAAGAGAGAAATGATAATAAAACCCCGCAATAACAAAATACTTAATGGCAGTATTGAAGAGAGAAATGATAATAAAACCCCGCAATAACAAAATACTTAATGGCAGTATTGAAGAGAGAAATGATAATAAAACCCCGCAATAACAAAATACTTAATGGCAGTATTGAAGAGAGAAACGAAAATAAAACCCCGCAATAACAAAATACTTAATGGCAGTATTGAAGAGAGAAACGAAAATAAAACCCGCAATAACAAAATACTAAATGGCAGTATTGAAGAGAGAAATGATAATAAAACCCCGCAATAACAAAATACTAAATGGCAGTATTGAAGAGAGAAATGATAATAAAACCCCGCAATAACAAAATACTAAATGGCAGTATTGAAGAGAGAAATGATAATAAAACCCCGCAATAACAAAATACTTAATGGCAGTATTGAAGACAGAAATTATAATAAAACCCCGCAATAACAAAATACTAAATGGCAGTATTGAAGAGAGAAATGATAATAAAACCCCGCAATAACAAAATACTTAATGGCAGTATTGAAGAGAGAAATGATAATAAAACCCCGCAATAACAAAATACTTAATGGCAGTATTGAAGAGAGAAATGATAATAAAACCCCGCAATAACAAAATACTTAATGGCAGTATTGAAGAGAGAAATTATAATAAAACCCCGCAATAACAAAATACTAAATGGCAGTATTGAAGAGAGAAATGATAATAAAACCCCGCAATAACAAAATACTTAATGGCAGTATTGAAGAGAGAAATGATAATAAAACCCCGCAATAACAAAATACTTAATGGCAGTATTGAAGAGAGAAATGATAATAAAACCCCGCAATAACAAAATACTTAATGGCAGTATTGAAGAGAGAAATGATAATAAAACCCCGCAATAACAAAATACTTAATGGCAGTATTGAAGAGAGAAATTATAATAAAACCCCGCAATAACAAAATACTTAATGGCAGTATCGAAGAGAGAAATGATAATAAAACCCCGCAATAACAAAATACTTAATGGCAGTATTGAAGAGAGAAATGATAATAAAACCCCGCAATAACAAAATACTTAATGGCAGTATTGAAGAGAGAAATGATAATAAAACCCCGCAATAACAAAATACTTAATGGCAGTATTGAAGAGAGAAATTATAATAAAACCCCGCAATAACAAAATACTTAATGGCAGTATTGAAGAGAGAAATGATAATAAAACCCTGCAATAACAAAATACTAAATGGCAGTATTGAAGAGAGAAACGAAAATAAAACCCGCAATAACAAAATACTAAATGGCAGTATTGAAGAGAGAAATGATAATAAAACCCGCCATAACAAAATACTAAATGGCAGTATTGAAGAGAGAAATGATAATAAAACCCCGCAATAACAAAATACTAAATGGCAGTATTGAAGAGAGAAATGATAATAAAACCCCGCAATAACAAAATACTTAATGGCAGTATTGAAGAGAGAAATGATAATAAAACCCCGCAATAACAAAATACTAAATGGCAGTATTGAAGAGAGAAATGATAATAAAACCCCGCAATAACAAAATACTAAATGGCAGTATTGAAGAGAGAAATGATAATAAAACCCCGCAATAACAAAATACTAAATGGCAGTATTGAAGAGAGAAATGATAATAAAACCCCGCAATAACAAAATACTTAATGGCAGTATTGAAGAGAGAAATGATAATAAAACCCCGCAATAACAATATACTTAATGGCAGTATTGAAGAGAGAAATTATAATAAAACCCCGCAATAACAAAATACTTAATGGCAGTATTGAAGAGAGAAACGAAAATAAAACCCCGCAATAACAAAATACTTAATGGCAGTATTGAAGAGAGAAATGATAATAAAACCCCGCAATAACAAAATACTAAATGGCAGTATTGAAGAGAGAAATGATAATAAAACCCCGCAATAACAAAATACTTAATGGCAGTATTGAAGAGAGAAATGATAATAAAACCCCGCAATAACAAAATACTAAATGGCAGTATTGAAGAGAGAAATGATAATAAAACCCCGCAATAACAAAATACTTAATGGCAGTATTGAAGAGAGAAATTATAATAAAACCCCGCAATAACAAAATACTTAATGGCAGTATTGAAGAGAGAAACGAAAATAAAACCCCGCAATAACAAAATACTTAATGGCAGTATTGAAGAGAGAAATGATAATAAAACCCCGCAATAACAAAATACTAAATGGCAGTATTGAAGAGAGAAATGATAATAAAACCCCGCAATAACAAAATACTAAATGGCAGTATTGAAGAGAGAAATGATAATAAAACCCCGCAATAACAAAATACTTAATGGCAGTATTGAAGAGAGAAATGATAATAAAACCCCGCAATAACAAAATACTAAATGGCAGTATTGAAGAGAGAAATGATAATAAAACCCCGCAATAACAAAATACTAAATGGCAGTATTGAAGAGAGAAATGATAATAAAACCCCGCAATAACAAAATACTAAATGGCAGTATTGAAGAGAGAAATGATAATAAAACCCCGCAATAACAAAATACTTAATGGCAGTATTGAAGAGAGAAATGATAATAAAACCCCGCAATAACAAAATACTTAATGGCAGTATTGAAGAGAGAAATGATAATAAAACCCCGCAATAACAAAATACTTAATGGCAGTATTGAAGAGAGAAACGAAAATAAAACCCCGCAATAACAAAATACTTAATGGCAGTATTGAAGAGAGAAACGAAAATAAAACCCGCAATAACAAAATACTAAATGGCAGTATTGAAGAGAGAAATGATAATAAAACCCCGCAATAACAAAATACTAAATGGCAGTATTGAAGAGAGAAATGATAATAAAACCCCGCAATAACAAAATACTTAATGGCAGTATTGAAGAGAGAAATGATAATAAAACCCCGCAATAACAAAATACTTAATGGCAGTATTGAAGAGAGAAATTATAATAAAACCCCGCAATAACAAAATACTTAATGGCAGTATTGAAGAGAGAAATGATAATAAAACCCCGCAATAACAAAATACTAAATGGCAGTATTGAAGAGAGAAACGAAAATAAAACCCCGCAATAACAAAATACTAAATGGCAGTATTGAAGAGAGAAATGATAATAAAACCCCGCAATAACAAAATACTTAATGGCAGTATTGAAGAGAGAAATGATAATAAAACCCCGCAATAACAAAATACTAAATGGCAGTATTGAAGAGAGAAATGATAATAAAACCCCGCAATAACAAAATACTAAATGGCAGTATTGAAGAGAGAAACGAAAATAAAACCCCGCAATAACAAAATACTAAATGGCAGTATTGAAGAGAGAAATGATAATAAAACCCCGCAATAACAAAATACTAAATGGCAGTATTGAAGAGAGAAATGATAATAAAACCCCGCAATAACAAAATACTAAATGGCAGTATTGAAGAGAGAAATGATAATAAAACCCCGCAATAACAAAATACTAAATGGCAGTATTGAAGAGAGAAATGATAATAAAACCCCGCAATAACAAAATACTAAATGGCAGCATTGAAGAGAGAAATGATAATAAAACCCCGCAATAACAAAATACTAAATGGCAGCATTGAAGAGAGAAATGATAATAAAACCCTGCAATAACAAAATACTTAATGGCAGTATTGAAGAGAGAAACGAAAATAAAATGCGTAGAAAAACAGTCCGACAGGCTGAGGTATGGTTCTGTTCAGTCCTAGGAGGTCCACCCTCCCAGGCTTTACCTTCTCTTTGAGAATGGTTTAGTTTATTATTAATCATCTGAGGTGCCCCTATCAGAGAATGCCGACAGGGCTGCCCAGAGTGTGCTTATCCTAGTCCGCTGGCTTCTCAAAATCACAACTGACCTTGTGTCTAACCTTCTGGCAAGGAGGTAAATAATATAATGATAATAACAATAACAGAAAAGATGAAGTATAGTATCAGAACAGATACTACACTTTGTTCCTAGCCAAAAGGCCAAGGAATGTTCATGGTCATATATAATTTCATGCAAAATTTTGTCAAAAAACTAATGCATCAATTTAGCCTTTTGGCTACGAACAAAGTGTAGTATCTGTTCTGAAGCTATACTTCATCTTTTCTGTCGTCGGTCAGTGAAAGAGAAATCCTTCTAGTCTGAGGCAATTTTTAAAGTTTTTTCTTTTTTCAATCCAGAGTGGCCTATCTTGAGGAGCTGGATTTTCCACACATTAAAAACCGATCTTGTGTCTAACTCTGCTCTCGTGGGGAGGCAATTTTATAGGAACTAATGAATCTATGTTGAGAAAATCATGATATAACGGAGAATGACAAATGAGGCTCCTCCTACCGGGGAATGCCGAAGGGTCCAATCATGGCAACTTTTGTATTCATCTAGACTGCCCCCCCCTCCCCCGCTTTTTGGGGAGAGCTGGATATTCCACTATAAACTGATGTCCTTGTTGCAGTGGGAGGGGCAGCTAAGTTAACAGTGACAAAGATCCTTTCCGATGTTGGGTGGAGGGTGAAAACAATAGAGGAATAAAAGAAAGGGGGGGGAGAGAGAGAGAGGGGAGCAATGGAATTGAGGCAAAAAGGGGGAAATGAAAAAAAGGGGGAGGGGGGATAAATATAAGAAAGAGGGAGGGGGAAATGAAAGAAAGAGGGAGGGGGATAAATATAAGAAAGAGAGAGGGGAAATGAAAGAAAGAGGGAGGGGGATAAATAAAAGAAAGGGAGGAGAGAGAGAGGGGAGCAATGGAATTGAGGCAAAAAGGGGGAAATGAAAGAAAGAGGGAGGGGGGATAAATATAAGGAAGAGGGAGGGGGAAATGAAAGAAAGGCGGAGGGGGTAAATATAAGAAAGAGGGAGGGGGTAAATATAAGAAAGAGGAAGGGGGAAATGAAAGAAAGAGAGAGAGGGGGGGGGTAAATATAAGAAAGAGGGAGGGGGATAAATAAAAGAAAGAGAAAAAGGAGACATGAACGAGAAAGGGGTAAATATAAAAGTGAAAGAAATATAAAAAAAGAGGGGGAAGAAGATGAGAGGCGAATAAGAGAAAGAAAGGGGAGAGTGAAAGGGAGATGAAAGAGGTGCATATGGGAAAATAAGAGGGGAGCTGGAAGTAAGGTGTAGTGAGAGGAGAGGACTAAAAGAGAGACAGAAGAGATAAGTAAGAGAGAGAAAGAGAGAGAGGGAGGGCGAAGGAAAGAGAGAGAGAATCATATAAGAGAGAAAGAAGAAATAGAACAGAGTTTCGAGAAAAGAATCTTGAGACGGAGGGGGGGGGGGTAAAATAAAAGACAGAGAGAGAGAATAAATAGAAGATTGAGAGAAAGAGAGAGAAAGAAAGTAAGAGAGAGAGAGAGAGAGAAAGAAAGAGGGAGAGTGAGAGAGAAAGCGTGAGAGTGGGAGAGAGAGAAAGAGAAAGAGAGAGAGTGAGGAAGAGTGAGAGTGAGAGAGAGAGAAAGAGTGAGAGAGAGAAAGAGATAGAGAAAGAGGGAGAGAGAGAGAGAGAAAGAGAGAGATTGGGAGTGGAGAGAGAGAAAAAGAGGGAGAGGGAGAAAGAGAGAGACCTAAAAGAGAGAAGGGATAAATAGAATAGAGAGAGGGAGATAAGAGAGGCAGTGAGGAGAAATTAAAGAGAGAGACGGACTAAATAAGAGAGAGAGAGAGGGGGGGGTAAATATTAAAAAGGGAAAGTGGGTGAGAACTAAAAGTGAAGGATGGAAGTAAGGAGAGAGAGAGGTGGAGGGGGAGAGGGGGGGATAAATAAATAGAGAGAGACATAAAAGAAAGAAGGGAGAAATAGAATAGAGCGAGGGGATAAAAGAAACAGTGAGGAGAAATAAAAGAGAGACCGACGGAATAAATCCGAGAGAGGGGGAGGGGAGTATTAAAAAGGAAGATTGGGAGAAACGAAAAGTGAAAGGTGAATTACAAAGAGAGAGGAGAGAGGCGGGGTAAATAAATAAGAGGGAGTAAGACATAATAGAGAGAAGGGAGAAATAGAATAGACAGAGTGGTGAGAGAGATAGTGAGGAGAAATTAGAGAGAGAGACGGACTAAATTAAAGAGAGAGAGAGGGGAGAGAGAGATTAAAAAGGGAGAGTGGGAGAGAACTAAAAGTGAGGGGGGATGAAGTACAGAAAGAAATAGAGAGAGGGGGTTTCAATGTAAAAGTGAGAGAATCAGCGAACGGTATTTTTTTCTCTGACAAACAAAGCCGTAACAATGGCGTCGAGTCCCGTTGGAAGTTTCAAATATTTATTAAATGCCGTCGACTCTTGCGTGGACGAAAACCTTTCTGGCCAAGTGTGCGTTCACCCTGGACAACGGACACTGGCCGGAGAACCTCGGGTTGTTATTCGAGCTGATATTGAGCAGAAAATCATTGGACAAGGCAAAGTGTCCATCCTTTGCGGGGGTGGAGCAGGACACGAACCTGCGCACGCCGGTAAGCAAAAAAAAAAAAAAATAATAATAATATAAATAAATAAAAACACGCTGGATCGGCGTCATTACGTTTGCGTCATTTAAATTAAAATTTAATTTAAATTAAAATTTAATTTAATTAAGCGGACGTTTGCGACGGAGATCCTTCCCCTATCTACCCGTAATTAAAAGAAAAATAATTTTATCGTTGATAAAGCACATTATAACATTTTATATTTTTTAAAGCGTACCTGTTTTTTTTTGTTTTTTTTTTTTAACGTAAATAAGCCCCCCCCCTCTCCCCTTGGCCATTTGCATTTAATTTTCGCGTTTTGTGATTCAAGACCATTATTTTTCGTGAAATAAGTAAAGGTTACAGTAAAAAAATAACCCAAACGATTTGTGGATAATTAAATACCCTCGAGGAATTTGTAAATTTGACTTTAAATTTAAAAAAAAATTCAATAATAAAAAATAGAACGTCGGGGCAAATGCCGTAGACGTTCGTTCGCCATTTAAATTTTATTTTTTCGAAAATATCCGGCGTCGCTCAGGAATCTTTTTACTTTCATTTTTGTTTCGCTTTTTTGACATTATTATTTTTTTAAATAGTATTTTAAAAAATTAACTTAGTTATTACGGTATGGCCAGTAAATTATTAATCTAACCAAATTGTTATAAAACTATTAGTTCATGTAATATTCCTGTTTACTTGTCTTCTCGCGAGGGCAGAGTTAGACACATGGTCGGTTTTTAATCCAGGGAAAAACGAGCTCCCCCCAAAAGTGGCACTCTGGATTGAGATAGAAATAAAAATTAGCTTAGTCTAGAAGGATTTCTCCTTTACAGACGGAGGATAGAAAAGATGTGTAGTATCGGAAAAATGAGAACATATACTACACTTTGCTCGGAGCCAAAATGATTGGATGTTAATAGCTCCCGAAGCTTTCAATCTTTTAATACATTAGTATTTGCTAAAGAAAATTAAAGCCGGAAATGATATTCTATTCGACAGTTTAAATGCTTCAAAATTCCTGTCTAATTTCGAAAGGTCACGAAGTAATTCATTCCCATTTTTTTTTTCAACTATTAAAAAAATTAAAATGAGTGACTTGTTTACGAAGAAACCGAAATACATTATGATGGATTTGATTTCGTAATTAAATTATTTTTTTAATAAGATGTTTTAAGATTCGTTTTAATAATTGACGCTATTGCATTTTTGATTTCAATAAATAAGCAATTAATATATTTTTTTAAATGTATAAGTCACGCAGAGACGAGAAAAACACAATTTGATTAATACAGAAATTATTAAATTGGTATTTTTATAGAATCACTCCCGTCTCCAAAACGGTTTTCCTACGTATTTTGTGCCGCTAAAACGAATGTTATTTTTTTTTTTTTAATTGTGTAAGCTGATAAATTAAAAGGCAGTTTTTTTTGTAGCAGTTTTCACAAAGTCTGTTTGAGTAATTGTAAGTCATTAATATTAGTTAGTAATTAATGTTAGTAATTACTAAGTAACTAGCATGTTTGTCAATGTAGTAGTTGGTAGTTTCTTTAGTTAATAAACTACACATTATTTGATTTATTTTAATTTATTTCACACCCTAAAGGTCGCCTCTATATTATATGTCTAAATATATTTTTTAAAGATTTATTTAAATATTTATTTTTATTACAATTAATCGCTAAATTACAATATTATAAACACATTTGTGAAAAGATTATTTCCTCAAACCGCAAGCGGTGTTAAGCGAAAAATGTCCCGGGCTTAAATTAAGTCCGTTTCTTTGAGTTGGCAACTTCTTCGCCGTGTTGGTTGGCTGTGTAGTAGAAAGAGGCAAAGTAAAATGACAATGTCTATCCATACGTAATATATATAAACTTTTTTTACGTCTTGTTGAACAACCGAAAGTTTTTAGAAAATTAAGAAGAAAAAAAGGCACTTCTGTAGTATATATGAAGCAGCAGATTTTCTGTCCTTTCTACTGAAAATAAAGGGAGGTAATTCAACCGGAAGTGATTTTTTTACAACATAAAAAAAAATGCAAGACTGATTTGTTTTGGGGTAACAATTAACAATTTCTTTTTTTTATTATATGAAGTAAAAAAAAATTAAATAAAAAACCCTAACCCTAAGAAATCAGGCGGTGTGCCTGTAAAAAATCTATTGTTTTTTGCGGCTGGTTCATTATTACCAATGTCTCGAAGATTAATCTCATTTAACTCCATTTTCTAAATACTAAATTCAACTTCCGGTGAATTCTGAATGAATGGTACTTGGAGAAAAAAAAAACGGAACTCTTCAATTTCGATTTCTTAATCGGCAGCTGCTTCATATATACTACAGAAGTGCCGAAAAAAATTAAGAAAGGTGCTTATACAGATGAGGGTGTAAGAAAGAGGATATGTTATCCCCTATCTTATATTCAACTCACGAAATGAATTAACGAAACCTTTTTACAACAACAACAACAACGAAAGGGGTTTATTCGGATAAAAGGTTACCTATACCGTTTGGTATAGGTGGAAGAAATTTGGACAGTGTCCGAGAGAAGAAGAGGAAACTAAGATTTTAGGGGTCAGCAAATATGGGTATATGTTACGACGCTCAGCACAGTCGCGAACGGGGTCCAAAAAAAGAACGAGAAAGGGTTTAAAAGCATAAATTTGCAACAAGTGAAGTTGACCTGCGACGAGAATAGATATTTTTCTATTTACCTATGTAATTTGTTTTTATTTTTACGTATTATAAATGGGTTTTTATTAGATGTAAAAAAAAAAAAAATGTATTGTTTTTTTCCCAAAGGCTTGCACAAAATTCAAGATGGCGATTCACGTGCTTCCTTACCAAATGCCCCCCCCCCCAAAGCAGCCATGTTTTTCCCAAGTTACGGTGATAAAACTATTGATTTCTAATAAATAGCGGTTGTAACGGTCTAAAAATACAAACAAATGCTACAGGCAAGTTTGAAAATAACTTTTACAGCCTACAGTTACTTTTATTTGTTGTAATTTGTTTTTTTAGCGTTTTTACTCTGCTGAGTCTCGTAAAAGATGCCCGCAAATATTTTCAGGCGAAGATAGTAGTTGCTTCTTCATTCGTGTGAATCAGATGATTCTGGTGTTGGCATTAGTTTTCCCCGATGTTTTTCTAGTTTGAAATCTTTCTGAAAAGACATCGGCTACTTACGGGAAGGACCGCGAGAAGGTTGCCAACATCCCCAAGTGAAAGTAATACTGTGGAACCGACTGGATTCGAACTTGGAACACCCAGGTCTTCAGTCCATGTCGATATCCACTTAACCACTGTCACCTTCCATAGTAGGTGCTGCTGTGAGCGTCCAGTAGACAAAGATGCAGGGGAGAGAACGTGTTTCCTCGTTGTTTGTCGGAGTCTCTCTGAGGCAATCCTTATTGGCTGGAGCTCATCGTCTGCAATATCCTAAGGGAGCTCAAGTAGTCCCTTAGGGAACTAATGATATCAATACGCCCTGCGAGCTGATAGGCCAAACCAGCTCACAGAGACACTGATACGTGTAAATTTACAAAGTAAATCTAATTTATGACTGCTACATCTGCACATATGAAAATCGCAGTTCCAATTAAATTAACCGGAAAACTCATTGATATACTTATGTATCAGGCAAAAATAGGTATCTACACCAAAAATTATCGAGTAGAATTTTAATTAAAAATAAAAATCAGTTTTATCATATTTTACGTATCCGCCATTGATTAGAGCGAAAAGCACGTAAATCAAGGAGACATAACTCAGTCTGTCATAAACAAATAAAAATACATGAATCGCGGTCGACAAAATACGAGAATTCTTGGTGTAGATACATATTTTTGTCTGAGACATAAGTATATCAAAGAGTTTTCCGGTTAATTTATTTGGGTACTTCTATCGATCCTGACCCAATTTCCGTGAGCTTCACATCGGCTGCGTTCAGGCATGCTACGTAAACGCTCGAGAGATGACGAGCCGAATGGTGGAGAGATACCGAACGATTAGCCAATCAGTGATCAGCAACCAGCCGGCAGGTTTTTGCAAAGCAGTTTTCAGATCGATTAAAGACGCAGACAGCTGTTCGAAAGCCAGTGCAAACGATTTTTTTCAAAAAACTTTTTTGTATAAACGGAAAAAAAAAGGAACAAAAATAGTGAATTACGAAAGCTGTGTACCACAGTAAAATCGCGAGAAGGAGTCATTTCTTTTTGTCAAGAAAAAAAGTTGGTGGCCAAAAAGAAAACACACCCCAAATGCAACTACATGTGTCGCTTGGCTGAAAGGAAAGCTAGCAGGGACGGCTTTTCGTGGAGATGTACTAATACTGACTGTCGCTCCTGGAATTCCGTCAGAAAATACAACTAAAAATCTTAAGACGCAGCAACGTATCGAAATTGTCAGCTGCTAGCATTCAGCTCATCATCACTCGGACGTTTACGTTGCATGCCCGAACGCTTCCGGCGGGAAGCTCACAGAAATTGGGTCGGGATCAATAAAAGTACTTAACTTGAAACTGCGATTTTCACTTGAGTAACTGCACTTTTCATATGTGCCCTCATCTGTATAAGCACCGTAAGAAATGTTCAACGTGTAGTGGAAAAGGGATACGCTTGGTCACAAGTGAATTACAAAGACTAAATCCATAACAGTCACAATATATGATAATTTATTGGTCATAACATAGAAACATAGAAACATAGATGAATTCTGGTAGAAGGACATGAGTCGTCCTATGGCACCAGCTCCTTGTCTTCATCTTTGTATGCGTCCAGTGATGACAGCAGCCTTATAATTGAATTTGATTTCTTGGTCAATCCAGAACTTATTCAACCGCTTCTCAAATATCTTTACAGTTTCGGCTTCAATTACACTTGATGGCAATCTATTCCACAAATCAACACAGCGATGGCTGAATGAATATTTTTTCAGGTTCAAACGTGCCTGTTTCTTGTAAAGCATCTGACTGTGTCCCCTGTTGCCCACTCTTGTACTTTTTCTAGTCAATAATTTATCAGCATTGAAATCATATTTTCCAGAGAGCAATTTATAGCACTCAATCATGTCCCCACGTATTCTTCTATATGCCAAACTTGGCAATTTCAGAGCTTTCAACCTTTCTTCATAACTCTGATCGTACAGTCCTGGAACAAGTTTAGTAGCTCGCCTTTGTACATTTTCTATCATTTCAATGTGTTTCTTTTTATATGGTGCCCACACTTGATTAGCATATTCAATATGAGGCCTCACAAGCGCTTTAAACAATATAACCAATGAACTTCGATCGAGGTATTCAAAACATCTGCGGATTAAACCGAGAATTTTGTTGGCTTTGTTTACTTTCTCTTTCATGTGTTCTTCGAAATTTAGCCTATTGTCTATTACAACACCAATGTCTCCGGGGTTACTTCATATGAAAATCAAACCGGCAAAGTATAGGCTTATTCTCTGTTGAGCTGAGGTATGAACCTGTGTAGTTCTAGGAAGTCCACCCTCCCAGGCTTTACCTTCTGGCCCTTTGAGAAGGGGTTAGTTTATTGCTAATTGCCTGATGCGCTTCCTACTGGAAAATGCAGACGGGCTACCTAGGCATTTTTGGGGTCGGCCAAAGTGCTCTTCCTCTAGGGCGCTGGCTTTTCAAATCCCACTTTCTTGACCTTGTCACATCTTCACGCCGTGGGAGGGTGATAAATAATTTTGTGTTCAATAAGTAAATGACAGGTGTTAGTAATTAAGATGTTAAATGTTCATGCCTTGGCGGAGAAAGTTGATATTGAAACCCTTGAGTCAAGACAGAAAATGTTATTATAAGTCGATAAATCTGGACGAGACAAAGGTTATTATATGTTCACGAGTCCGGAGGAGTAAAATGGTATTAAGGGTCCATAAGAGGAGAATGTTATTCAAAAGTTTGTACATTCGTAGATAGGAATAAGAGTTAGTTTGTAAGGCTGGCAGAGTTCATGTTATTATTATTATTATTATTTGGAAGTAAGTCTGTGCTGAAATCTTAGGAAATTAAGTCCATGTGCCGACACCATTGGCTAAAGGCAGGTTTTGTTTGCGTGTCAAGAAAGAATTTTGTTTGTTGTTCTGAGTGATGTGGGTTCGTTGGATAACTTGGCCAATACAACAGCCAACTGATTGAAAAGCAAGAATGCAATTCTTTATATAACAACTGAGAAGAGGTGCTCGGCTCCAGGAAAAATTCTTTCTGATTGGTCAAAACCCGATATAGGGAACCAATCGAAATAGAGTATTTGTTCCAGTCAGTATCAAGCATTCAAGTCAGCAAATATCGTCATGTTTGTTGCTTTATGGGACATTTTATTTAATCTTAGTCTAACTACAAAAGCTTTATCCTCCGAACATTAACGAAGAGGCCAGCTTAGTTTTAGCTACAGTTACAGCATTATCTGCTGCGTTCACAGCTCCATCTAATCTAGATTAATGTGTCATTTTTTGCTGCTTTAGATGAGACATCTAATCATCAGCAGAAAATGACCTAATCTGCACCCGAAAGTATCTCCACCACTAGTTTCTGCTTTAGAGTTAAACACAGCTGGTGCTCAAAGTCCTTCACACTGAACAATGAAGCCTAGGGCTATTTAACTTTACACACAACTGGATAAGCCTATGGTCTGCATAACCTATATCATAGGAACTTGATGTTACTCACCATGTTGCCTAGAATATATATTCCAAAATTCACAATGATCCGTTCATTAGTTTAGGAGATTATCCTGTATAAATATATATATATATATATATATATATATATATATATATATAAATTCCCGAAACAGTTTTTCATGGTAAACAACTGATGATCCCTTAAATAATGGTAAGACTTATGCAAATTGTTGGAAGCAAACTAATACTGTAAAAAGTAAATTGACTTACAAGAAAAGTAATTATCCACCGAAGGATTTGGGACTGAAAGTGTGTTTGTTTTTTTCATATAATTTTAATGGTTGAAAAACTTCCAAGAATGTATATATATATATATATATATATATATATATATATATATATATATATAATAATGGTAATAATCCAGGTGAAAAATATCCACAGGGTGGTAATCCAGAGAATTTTAACCGGGTTTATAAAAAGTGCTCAATATCAAAATAGAGCTTTATATATGATAATTTTATTTACACAGACATGTACAAAATCTGCGACACTGGCATGTCGATGTTATCGATCAACAGTTACTATAAACTGAGATCTCATCAGGCAGAGTTAGAATCCGATCTTAACCTCAGATCATTCTCTCCAAATATGATCTGAGGTTAAGATCGGATTCTAACTCTGCCTGATGAGATCTCAGTTTATAGTAACTGTTGATCGATAACATCGACATGCCAGTGTCGCAGATTTTGTACATGTCTGTGTAAATAAAATTATCATATATATATATATATATATATATATGTATATATATAAAGATGAATGAAAGAAGAGGGATAAACATGTACGAATAACAAATCTATTTACACTTCGATTGTTCAATGCAAGGTGTACTCGGTAAAAACATGTTTATTATTCTTTCCTTAAGCCAAGGCTTTTCAAAGATTAAAAATTTATCAGAGGAATTACATAGATGGATAAGTTGACAGTTGAAAAGCTAAAATTCAAAATTTGAAAAAATATTAAGTAATGGAGAGTGAGAGTGTGCGTGCAAAAAAAAATATGGGGTCTGCCCAGTTGGTAAATGTACGTTGATAAGGTGTCCAGTGAAAGGGATGGAAAAGAAGGGTTTTCGTGAAGGCAGCATTGAAAAGGTTAAAAAATGAAGTAAATCCAATAGAAAGATGTTTAGTTCAATCGTAGGTGGAGCACACTTATTTGGAAGTAATTTTGAGAATTCGGGCCATTTTAAAAAATACTTCCGTGGACCGAGAATGAGAGTAGTTTTTCAGAAGTTGAGATTAAACTGTGTATATTAAACGCAGGCAGTCGGGAATTTAAATAGTGACCTCGATCGAGTCTAAGAAAAGCCACAACTTTAGTTGGAGATGAGGCCAAATGAGGAAGTGGGGGAAGGGATCAAGATAAAAGACAAAGAAGGTGGGTGATAGGGTTAGTTTAATGAACTATGGCTGATGCTGGGAAAAGAGAAAGGGAAGGGATTGTTTGGTTACTGCTTATTGCTAGTAAGCAATAAAACCGGTGCGAGTTGGGGTGGGGCTATCATAAGCTAAAAACAGAAGTAAATTCAGGTCAGTGAGTAGATATTTCTGAAAGAGGGGGGGGGCTGAATAAAAACAGATTTTTAAACGAAATTATATATAATTCAGAAAGTTTAAAAGGGTTCCAATTGGGAAATTAAATAAATCTATCTTCGAACAAAACTCCAACTTCTACAATAACACACTACTTAATTCGGGATACACTGATAAAATTAAATACGAAAATAATCCCTTTATCCAGAAAAACAAACCTTTAAATGTAATTACACACAAAATAATGGCAATACAGGATAAACAGCGGACAAATACTACACTACCCAAGAAAACCAAAACATATATAAATAGACCCACAAAAAATATCAATATTGACAAACTAGCTGATCTTCAAGAAAATAGTAAAAATAAAAGAATTAGAAGAAAGAATGAGTTCTTTGATGATTTTTGGGATCCTCACTCTTATATCCCTGCAGATTACAACTGGGTTGTCTTCAAATTCTTGACATAAACGTAATCAAACAGTTCATACCATTGATCAATGGTAGTACTCTTATAGTGTTCCTCATCTTTTGACCGATAATCATTCTGTGTCATTAACCCTTATCCTCGAGTGGCTCTTGGTTTTGATAAGTGTTGACCCAGTGGTTAAAAAAAAAATTCCAATATTTTTCCCCTTAAGGTTTAGTAAGGCATTCAGAGGCAAGGGTACACATTCCTGAAAGTAAGTGGCAAAATTTAAGAAAGGGAAACATTCGGTTGATCTGAAAAATTTTTTTTAGAAAAAATAATTGTTTGGGTCCTTGGATTTGAAAAACTGCTAAACCCCTTTCTCAGGTTACGGAGTACAAAATACTTTTGTTCTTGACGTCTTTTACTCGTTTTCATTGAATCTCAAAATGTTAAGAATAAAAAAAAAAACAGAAATATTAATTTTAAAAAACTGTTTCGCTATTTCAGGTTATGTTGGTCAAGGGATGCTGAGCGCATCCGTGTCTGGTTCCATCTTCACCTCGCCACCGCCAGCCAGTATCTTTTCTGCCATCAAAGCAATTAGTAAACCAAATTCCGCAGGTACGTCTTTCATTGACAATGCTATTTGTCTTCCTATAATTTTTAAATGATTTATTTTATAAATAGGTATCCTTCCTATAACTTTTAAATGATTTATTTTATAATAGGTATCCTTCCTATAACTTTTAAATGATTTATTTTATAAATAGGTATCCTTCCTATAACTTTTAAATGATTTATTTTATAATAGGTATCCTTCCTATAATTTTTAAATGATTTATTTTATAAATAGGTATCCTTCCTATAACTTTTAAATGATTTATTTTATAAATAGGTATCCTTCCTATAACTTTTAAATGATTTATTTTATAAATAGGAATCCTTCCTATAATTTTTAAATGATTTATTTTATAAATAGGTATCCTTCCTATAACTTTTAAATATTTTATTTTATAATAGGTATCCTTCCTATAACTTTTAAATGATTTATTTTATAATAGGTATCCTTCCTATAATTTTTAAATGATTTATTTTATAATAGGTATCCTTCCTATAACTTTTAAATGATTTATTTTATAATAGGTATCCTTCCTATAATTTTTAAATGATTTATTTTATAAATAGGTATCCTTCCTATAATTTTTAAATGATTTATTTTATAATAGGTATCCTTCCTATAATTTTTAATGATTTATTTTATAAATAGGTATCCTTCCTATAACTTTTAAATGATTTATTTCATAATAGGTATCCTTCCTATAACTTTTAAATGATTTATTTTATAATAGGTATCCTTCCTATAACTTTTAAATGATTTATTTTATAATAGGTATCCGAAACAAACATTTTATTTTCATTACATCTAAAAACTGTTAATGCAGGCATGTAGATCTTTGCAAAACATAAACAATGGTGCCAAAATTAGTTTGATAGCTCAACCAAATTATCTTGTGCTCCAATGGTATCACCAAGATAACAAAACTTCTTGACAACCTCAACAGCTTCGTCATCCAAATATACTTTGTCTGCATCTGAATTCTCTTGCATCTCTATTGTCTTACACTTCTTGCATATAAACTGGTACGTAGATCTTTGCAAAACATAAACAATGGTGCCAAAATTAGTTTGATAGCTCAACCAAATTATCTTGTGCTCCAATGGTATCACCAAGATAACAAAACTTCTTGACAACCTCAACAGCTTCGTCATCCAAATATACTTTGTCTGCATCTGAATTCTCTTGCATCTCTATTGTCTTACACTTCTTGCATATAAACTGGTACGTAGATCTTTGCAAAACATAAACAATGGTGCCAAAATTAGTTTGATAGCTCAACCAAATTATCTTGTGCTCCAATGGTATCACCAAGATAACAAAACTTCTTGACAACCTCAACAGCTTCGTCATCCAAATATACTTTGTCTGCATCTGAATTCTCTTCCATCTCTATTGTCTTACATTTCTTGCATATAAACTGGTACGTAGATCTTTGCAAAACATAAACAATGGTGCCAAAATTAGTTTGATAGCTCAACCAAATTATCTTGTGCTCCAATGGTATCACCAAGATAACAAAACTTCTTGACAACCTCAACAGCTTCGTCATCCAAATATACTTTGTCTGCATCTGAATTCTCTTGCATCTCTATTGTCTTACACTTCTTGCATATAAACTGGTACGTAGATCTTTGCAAAACATAAACAATGGTGCCAAAATTAGTTTGATAGCTCAACCAAATTATCTTGTGCTCCAATGGTATCACCAAGATAACAAAACTTCTTGACAACCTCAACAGCTTCGTCATCCAAATATACTTTGTCTGCATCTGAATTCTCTTCCATCTCTATTGTCTTACACTTCTTGCATATAAACTGGTACGTAGATCTTTGCAAAACATAAACAATGGTGCCAAAATTAGTTTGATAGCTCAACCAAATTATCTTGTGCTCCAATGGTATCACCAAGATAACAAAACTTCTTGACAACCTCAACAGCTTCGTCATCCAAATATACTTTGTCTGCATCTGAATTCTCTTCCATCTCTATTGTCTTACACTTCTTGCATATAAACTGGTACGTAGATCTTTGCAAAACATAAACAATGGTGCCAAAATTAGTTTGATAGCTCAACCAAATTATCTTGTGCTCCAATGGTATCACCAAGATAACAAAACTTCTTGACAACCTCAACAGCTTCGTCATCCAAATATACTTTGTCTGCATCTGAATTCTCTTGCATCTCTATTGTCTTACACTTCTTGCATATAAACTGGTACGTAGATCTTTGCAAAACATAAACAATGGTGCCAAAATTAGTTTGATAGCTCAACCAAATTATCTTGTGCTCCAATGGTATCACCAAGATAACAAAACTTCTTGACAACCTCAACAGCTTCGTCATCCAAATATACTTTGTCTGCATCTGAATTCTCTTCCATCTCTATTGTCTTACACTTCTTGCATATAAACTGGTACGTAGATCTTTGCAAAACATAAACAATGGTGCCAAAATTAGTTTGATAGCTCAACCAAATTATCTTGTGCTCCAATGGTATCACCAAGATAACAAAACTTCTTGACAACCTCAACAGCTTCGTCATCCAAATATACTTTGTCTGCATCTGAATTCTCTTCCATCTCTATTGTCTTACACTTCTTGCATATAAACTGGTACGTAGATCTTTGCAAAACATAAACAATGGTGCCAAAATTAGTTTGATAGCTCAACCAAATTATCTTGTGCTCCAATGGTATCACCAAGATAACAAAACTTCTTGACAACCTCAACAGCTTCGTCATCCAAATATACTTTGTCTGCATCTGAATTCTCTTCCATCTCTATTGTCTTACACTTCTTGCATATAAACTGGTACGTAGATCTTTGCAAAACATAAACAATGGTGCCAAAATTAGTTTGATAGCTCAACCAAATTATCTTGTGCTCCAATGGTATCACCAAGATAACAAAACTTCTTGACAACCTCAACAGCTTCGTCATCCAAATATACTTTGTCTGCATCTGAATTCTCTTCCATCTCTATTGTCTTACACTTCTTGCATATAAACTGGTACGTAGATCTTTGCAAAACATAAACAATGGTGCCAAAATTAGTTTGATAGCTCAACAAAATTATCTTGTGCTCCAATGGTATCACCAAGATAACAAAACTTCTTGACAACCTCAACAGCTTCGTCATCCAAATATACTTTGTCTGCATCTGAATTCTCTTCCATCTCTATTGTCTTACACTTCTTGCATATAAACTGGTACGTAGATCTTTGCAAAACATAAACAATGGTGCCAAAATTAGTTTGATAGCTCAACCAAATTATCTTGTGCTCCAATGGTATCACCAAGATAACAAAACTTCTTGACAACCTCAACAGCTTCGTCATCCAAATATACTTTGTCTGCATCTGAATTCTCTTCCATCTCTATTGTCTTACACTTCTTGCATATAAACTGGTACGTAGATCTTTGCAAAACATAAACAATGGTGCCAAAATTAGTTTGATAGCTCAACCAAATTATCTTGTGCTCCAATGGTATCACCAAGATAACAAAACTTCTTGACAACCTCAACAGCTTCGTCATCCAAATATACTTTGTCTGCATCTGAATTCTCTTGCATCTCTATTGTCTTACACTTCTTGCATATAAACTGGTACGTAGATCTTTGCAAAACATAAACAATGGTGCCAAAATTAGTTTGATAGCTCAACCAAATTATCTTGTGCTCCAATGGTATCACCAAGATAACAAAACTTCTTGACAACCTCAACAGCTTCGTCATCCAAATATACTTTGTCTGCATCTGAATTCTCTTGCATCTCTATTGTCTTACACTTCTTGCATATAAACTGGTACGTAGACCTTTGCAAAACATAAACAATGGTGCCAAAATTAGTTTGATAGCTCAACCAAATTATCTTGTGCTCCAATGGTATCACCAAGATAACAAAACTTCTTGACAACCTCAACAGCTTCGTCATCCAAATATACTTTGTCTGCATCTGAATTCTCTTCCATCTCTATTGTCTTACACTTCTTGCATATAAACTGGTACGTAGATCTTTGCAAAACATAAACAATGGTGCCAAAATTAGTTTGATAGCTCAACCAAATTATCTTGTGCTCCAATGGTATCACCAAGATAACAAAACTTCTTGACAACCTCAACAGCTTCGTCATCCAAATATACTTTGTCTGCATCTGAATTCTCTTGCATCTCTATTGTCTTACACTTCTTGCATATAAACTGGTACGTAGACCTTTGCAAAACATAAACAATGGTGCCAAAATTAGTTTGATAGCTCAACCAAATTATCTTGTGCTCCAATGGTATCACCAAGATAACAAAACTTCTTGACAACCTCAACAGCTTCGTCATCCAAATATACTTTGTCTGCATCTGAATTCTCTTCCATCTCTATTGTCTTACACTTCTTGCATATAAACTGGTACGTAGATCTTTGCAAAACATAAACAATGGTGCCAAAATTAGTTTGATAGCTCAACCAAATTATCTTGTGCTCCAATGGTATCACCAAGATAACAAAACTTCTTGACAACCTCAACAGCTTCGTCATCCAAATATACTTTGTCTGCATCTGAATTCTCTTGCATCTCTATTGTCTTACACTTCTTGCATATAAACTGGTACGTAGACCTTTGCAAAACATAAACAATGGTGCCAAAATTAGTTTGATAGCTCAACCAAATTATCTTGTGCTCCAATGGTATCACCAAGATAACAAAACTTCTTGACAACCTCAACAGCTTCGTCATCCAAATATACTTTGTCTGCATCTGAATTCTCTTCCATCTCTATTGTCTTACACTTCTTGCATATAAACTGGTACGTAGATCTTTGCAAAACATAAACAATGGTGCCAAAATTAGTTTGATAGCTCAACCAAATTATCTTGTGCTCCAATGGTATCACCAAGATAACAAAACTTCTTGACAACCTCAACAGCTTCGTCATCCAAATATACTTTGTCTGCATCTGAATTCTCTTCCATCTCCATTGTCTTACACTTCTTGCATATAAACTGGTTATCCTCTCTCAACTTACCAGTAATTCCACTGCACTTCTTGTTTACCCAACAACGCATCATGGTACTTCTTTACATAGCACTCCCCTTACAAATCAAATTTTCTGAAATACTTATATCTGATAAAATAGCGGTAACCAAAATTTACGGAAAACAATCCAATAGTTTTTTTTTTTTATTATTTTGGAAATTCAATTTTTTAATTCACTCGAGTATTTTAGTTGAGAGACACACAATTCTGTTAAATATAAGGAGCCAGTAATCAGAATTAGTACTCTTTCATGTCGCTAGGTGTTGTGCTTCTTGATATTTATACATAAACGAAGCAACAAAATGGCATATTTCAACTCATTTGAAAGAAAAAATTTAATTTTTTAAATAATAATAAAAAAAAATTACTGGATTGTTTTCCGTCAAATTTGGTAACCTTTTTTTTTTTTCTTTTTTTTTTTTTTTTTTTTTTTTGCAACATAACACGTAAGTATTTTCAAAAAAAATTATTTGTAAGTAGCGTGCATATTACCATAATTGTTTTCCTTCTAAAGAAAACCAATCTTTTTTTTTTCTGTGTAATTCTTAAAGAATGACAGATTCAAATTTGGTTTCAAGCCGCTTTTAAACGCCTTCTTTCAGGTGCTTGCCTTCTTTTAGTGCCCAACTACACGGGGGATAAACTCAATTTTGGTCTGGCATTTGGAGAAATAAAAAGACAACAACCAAATCTAAAAATTGAAATGTTGGTTGTTGGTGAAGATTGCGCATTCTTGCCGTCCGTCCAATCTGCAGGACGGAGGGGCCTTTGCGGACAGGTGCTTATCAACAAGGTGGGAAAAAATACATTTTTCCCCCAGCATGCGACTCCCATACCTCCCTGTTTTTTGTTTTGTTTCCTTCCTGCATTTGCTTTTGATTATTTTGTCCAAATTACATCCCTTTTCAATTAAACTTTTAAACTCGAATTCAATCTCTATTATAAAGCAAAGTCGTTTTTTCCTGTCCGCATTCAGACATAATAGTAAAATAACCCAAACTTTTATATGCTAACATGTTCCGCAATCCAGTTAACCTAAGCATTCATACGTGTTTCCAGAAATTATGCATTCATTTCTTCTTCTTTTAATATTTCCTATATTTTTTCCGAATTATCTGACTCTCCCCAAAACACCTTGGCTATACTTTTCTGGTTGCTGTTTTACATTAATATTATGGGGATTTATGTTCACGTGGGACAATCATAAGCAGCAAATAATTCAATAGTTCAAGATTGGGCATAGAAATTTTTGAGTTAATCTACTTACCCGGGCAACGCTGGGACGCGGGTCAGCTAGTCTTATATATCTTTATTTCGTTTATTCCAACAACTATTCTCATCTTGGTTGTCATATTCACTTTATGTCTAAACAAGATTAGGTTTAATGCTCCAAAAATTCATGCTAGAATTGTCCACATGTATCTGTGACGCAACGGTTAAAGGCATTGAGTAACAATCAGTTCTAAGTTACAATCTTCTGGATGCTGAAAGTTCAGTTTTTAGTACAGGTAATAATAACTAAGGATAACATAATAATTTACACTTGTAGCCATTCATGGCTGATGGGACGAGAACAATCTACCCCCATGAAATAAATAAAAGGGTTCAGCTCGAAATTCTGTCTAGGTTTCTAGATTCGACAGAAAGATTCCGATGTTCGAACAGATGCATCCGAAGAAGGTCGGAAGTTACACCAGCGAAAATGTTAAAAAAAAAAAAAAAAAAATAAATGAAAACAACAACCAAAATGAGAACAGTAGTCCGAATAATTTAAATAATACAAATTATCAATCCTCATCTCAAAAATTCTGAAACAAAAAAATATGGTGCTTCTCCATGGTAACACCCATATGAAATATTGCTGTTAAAAAGAAAATAACAAGTAAGCTTTATAAAGTACTTACTTGTGATGGAAAAAATACTGTTTACCAAAATTTACGGAAATTAATCCAGTAGTTTTGTTTTTATTTTTGAAATTGTACTTATATCTGTAGCCGGAATTTCGCCGCCATTATCGTCGTCATTATGAATTTCCTCACTGCTTAACTCCCCTTAATATACCTCTTCATAAATAGAGATTTAAAATGGCGTCAAACCAGAAAAAGACATGTTAATATTAATAAGTAATTCTATTTTTTATTATTAAACATCTACTGGATAATTTTTTGTAAATTTTGGTGTACGCTAATATTTTTCAATAGAAAGTATGTATAGTGTAACCCGGATATAAGAGAGATATCGGGACCGGAGAAGAAGTCTCTTATATCCGGGTTTCTCTTATATCTGGGTTTTGTTTATTTTGTGTAGGTAAGTATGAGAACACTTCATATAACGCTTTTTACATACAGAACACTAGTTTATTTAACAGTTATAGATATAAAAAACACAAAAACAAATAATTCAGTCAAAAATTACTTTTTCTTAAAAAAGTCAGTTATTTTTGATTGTACAGAAATCTCTTTGTAAACATCATGAACATTTTCATACAGTTTGTAAATCATTTTCAATGCGCCATCAGGATTACTGGTTTTTACTTTCGCAATGATCGCAAGGTTTTCAGTGGCAAAATTAACAAACAAACTTCTGACTCAACAGAACAGTGGGTAAAGTGAAAGTTCTGTCCAGATAAATCCAACGACAAGCAAAGTCAGCAAAAAAGCGGGTGGCGCTACCCTTAGACACACAAAGCAAAATCATAAGGTAGAGGGTGTCTGATTTACAACATTACACAGTCACTCAAAACGAACTCTCTTATATTGGGGAGTACAGGACCAGATATATATTATATCCGGGTTTCTCTTATATCTGGGTTTTTTATATCCGAGTTTAATTTATATACATTAACACAGGCTCTAATTTGGGACCAGAGAAAATTTATCTTATATCCGGGTATCTTATATCCGGGTATCTTATATCCGGGTTACACTGTATTTTATAAAAGTATCCTATTAATTTATTTATAAGCGCAATATTTCATATGGGGGTAACCATGGAGATGCACTCGAAAAATATATATTTACCAAAGTACACTATTGGTATGAGTTCACTACCCAGAGTTTAAGAATTCTGTAAAGTATTCTTTGGTATGATGAACTCGCGCTTGAAATCACGTGTGGTTTGATCTGTGAGAATAACAATTTGTCACAAAATTAAATTGTTCAATTAAAAAAAAACATTGGGTCATAGTTAGCTAAAAATGCTGGGAAATAAAAAAAGAAAGGAAAACAAAAGAAAGAAGAAAAAAAACGGGAGGTAAAAGAAAACCCCCACACACCGTTACAGTTATTTGCGTGCATTTCAATGTATTGTTTGTTTTTTGAATAAAAAAATTGACTTGCGTCCATGGGACGCATAGGTAAGATTTTACTGCGTCCTTTTAGATTTTTATGCGTCTCAGACACAGTTGTCAGTTTCTCTATAGATACTAGAAAAAAATGTGACCGATTGGGTTACTCATTAAACTTAGGCTAAATTGTTAGAATGAGAAAAAGTGAGTTTGCAAAGCCAGTTAAATATTAGGTTGCTACAAAATAATGGATGATTTCAAAAACATACATTTATTCTTGAAGTTTTCGAAAATCATTTGACGAATGAAATGTGAAAAAATAATGGCCGATTTCAGAAACTTTTATTCATGAAAACT
The DNA here is from genome assembly GCA_963556195.1 of Sepiola atlantica. NCBI lineage: Eukaryota > Metazoa > Mollusca > Cephalopoda > Sepiida > Sepiolidae > Sepiola > Sepiola atlantica. The sequence goes on from OY744546.1 coordinate 12,883,539, forward strand.
TTTTCATCTTTCCAATACTTTGTTAATAATGTGGAACTGTTACAGTGCTGACAGCAAGTATCAGAGACATTTCTTTGACACTTTGATGTGGATTTTGCTCAACAAGTGCTTGCAATTGTTTATTGTCAAGATTACACGGCCGTCCTCTACCTTCTTCATCTTCAAGGCTCTCATCTCCACTACGGAATTTCTGGAAGCACCTTCGTACTGTCCGATCGCTTGTGGATCCATCTCCCCATGCTCTATTGATATTGGCAAAAGTTTCGGAGGCATTGTGCCCAAGTTTGAACTCATGCAACATAAGAAGGTGAAGGTCATGTTTTGGCATGTTCATCATTAAGTCATTAAGGGTCTTCTATGCTTCAAAATACTTTCTATCTAAAAAAAAGTTAAAAAATTATTATTTAGAACACATTAATTATTATATATGTTTAAAATTTACCAGAAATAAAATACAAAATTCTGTGTTAAAATGACTTTTTAAAACCCAGCAATTCAGGCGGACATTATTCTTGTATCGACCTAATATAAAAAGTAAAAGGAAAAATCCAAAAATAGTCTCTTTCTGCTCACCATATCTCCCTCTCTGCAGTTATGTGTTTAATAGTATTACTACTTGTGGTGATTGGTGATATTCCCTTTATAATGGACTGTTCTAATCTTTTTATTCCTTGATTTCTTTATAACTTTTAACTGTTGGGAGAGAGAGAGAGAGACGGAAGCGAGAGTGATAGATACAATACAAAATTAGAGCAGGAGGGATCAAACAACATCCAGTAAGAGAGGGTGAGAGTGATAGATAAAAGCTTAGTAACAGATGAGTCACTTGGTCAGTTAATTACAAATTGCAGCTAATAAGAAGAATTTAAATGGAAGGTTTTTCAAACATAAGTCAATCTTAAAACTGATGTATCGTATATATTTTGTGTGGTTAAAATATATAGAAAAAAAGCCTTAGGGAAATAAACGTTAAGTAACTCAGCTTTAGTATAATAATATATATATACATATATATATAAAGTATAATATAAAATATTCCAAATCGTCTTAGAAACGATCGTATGCCAAATATTTGTTGTTTGAATTCTTGGAACTGATATAAATAATGTGTTAATTTTATTGATATCAACTTATATATATATATATATATATATATATATATATATATAATTACAGAAATTGTTGATCTGCTTTTCACACTTTCCCTCCCCATTCAATGAAGACCTAAAATCTATGTCAATAATAAATAACCCTTCGTTAGTCACATAATCGGCAACAAACCTTGGACATGCAGCAGCGTCAGCAGAGAATCGCAAACAGTTTTCTCGACAGATTTGTGTTCCAACTGATCTGTGGAGCGATAGGCCCCGCCATGCGCGACTTCCTCAATAGTCTTAGTCTGTTAATGACGCGTCACACCAGGGACCATTCTGAATTGACTTGGCTTTACGAGCGCCTCTCCATCGCCACTATTCGTGGAAACGCTTTGCGCCTGCTCTTGGCCTGCCAAGCAAGCAAGAAATCCAATGAAACTTCCTGATATTTGTGTATTGGTTTTAAAAAAAGGACGTTTTATTAATTAACTATTATTTGTTGTTATTTATTGAATAAATTTATTTAAAATTAAAAGTTTTTAAATTTAATATATATATATATATATATATATATATATCATAATATCCTGAGGATTGTTTTTAAAATTCACAAAAGTATATGATGTTGTTTGAAAAAAAATAATTATAAACCAATAGTTGTCTCCCCGGACCTATCTCCCTTGGTTTTTCTCATCTGGCTTGGGTTACACACCCTTTCTTGTCTCCCTCCTCAATTCACTTCCGCTTATCCTAAAATCTTATGAGAGTTTTAAATAATTCAGCACATTTCTTTTTCTTTTTTTTTCCTTTTTCTCTTTTTCTTTTTTTTCCTTTTTCTTTTCTCTTTTTTCTTTTTTCATTTATTTTCTTCATTTATTTTCTTATTTCTTTTTTCATTTATTTTTTTTTTCATTTATTTTCTATTTTCCTCTTTTCTTTTTCTGTTTTCTCTTTTTCCTTTCTTTCTTTTCTTTTTCTTTTCCCTTATTTTATCTTTTTTAACCAAAAGTCAGAATTTAATAGATTCAATAAATAACAGCAAATCTTCCGATTTTTACACGTTGAAGGTGAGCAGATTTAATATATACGTGTGTCCGCGTGTTTTTGTTCTTTCTTTTATTTTTAAGCTTTTGTTGACAGTTTTTTTGTTGATTTTTTTTTTTTTTTATCAACTTGTCCAGGAATCTGAACTATTTTTCTCAATTCTTGATAAAAATTCTACAAGAATCAGTTATGGCATCGCTTTCAACTTTAGTTATTCTCAGAATATACAAAATATTTTGTGGGTAGACTTGTTCAATTTAAAGTCCTAAATAAATTTATTTCTCGAATATTCAAAATAATACCTAGAATAACTTACGTCATTATTTGTACCTCTCGACCTTTGGGCTAGCATCAGCTGAAGGTCAAGGTCAGATGTGATAGAAAAGATTACATTCCTCGGAATTCAAAAATAGGGGGATAAAAGTTTCAAGCTTGTGTGTACGAAAAGTTGTTTTCTGCCTGAGCATGTTGCATGCAGTTCCTGGTCCTGTCGGACCCCAGCCCCTCGGGTAAATTAGCTTCATAGCGAGTCAGTGAATGAGCTGCTCCAAGATGCCAATTCCACACTCTTCTTTTGCTTTCCCTTTTGTGTAATGGGGTGGTACTGCCTGGGAGGATGACTGAGGTCAAGCCCTCAAAACTAATGTACATAACACGAGAAGGCAATTGACAAAAAGTACTCACAAAGACGTCATTGCTAAATAAACCAACGCCTTTTGATCAGGTCACTTCAAGGGTTGGGTTGCATTAAACCGGGAACGACTTTCATTCCCGATCTTAACTGGAATATCCAGTCTGTTGTTACGGTTTGTTTGTGTGTTAGGCGAGTTGAACTTCTGCATAGAGTTCATGAAAATCGTGCTTGACAATTGTCTGGTTTGTACGAAGTTCTCCTCATTAGTTGCAGCAATTTGTTAACATGCAATTTGTTAACATGCAATTTGTTATCATGCAGGATTGCAGGTGTTTACCGCTGACAACGGTTGCATGCGACATTAAGGAATGTTGAACTCCGAACACACAAAGGAATTGTGCAGAAGCAACGTTACCACTTTTGCATCATTGATTTGCACTTCTGCCCCTGCCACGTGTCGAGGCAGAGAAAACCCGAGGATGATGGATCTTGATGCCGACTCCTGGATTTTCACCAGAGCCCTGTCAGCCTGGTAGCTCTGTCACTACCACATTGCCACCACCCCTACCATGGGAGGAAGGGTTGGACTTTAGAGGGGGGGGGGAGGACTGCTAAAATCGCTGGAAAAATGGTTGGATCATTCTACTGTTCCAGAAAGTACCTCACTCGTGACACAATCTTCTACCTGTATAAGAATCATGTATGTTCAAAGATGGAATACTGTTGCCACATCTAGGGAGGAGCCGCTCAGAGCACTCTTTCCTGCCTTGACAGAGTATAAAATCGACTCTGAAATCTAGTGGAGGGGTGGGTTCTTTTATTCTCTGCACCCCTTTTCTCATAGAAGAGACGTTGCTAGTCTCTCACTACTTAAGCGTTATTTCCATGGAAAGTGCTCGACTGAGCTCCAATCTTCGGTTCCTCCTTATAAGACATTAACAGCAAGAACTCAACTTCCTACCACAATGGAAAGTGACTTTCCTTTCTCCTTCCAAGTCCCTAGCATCAGGCAAAACTTCCATGAACAAAGCTTCATTGCAAGGGTTTCCTGCCTGTGGAACACATTCTCACAGGACTGCTTCCCTATTGATTACAACTTGGTCATCTTCAAATGCAATGTCAGCAGATTCTTGTCATAAACCACCCCGCAGTTCATACCTTTGATCAATGTTAGTACTCACATAGTGTTCATCTCTCACCTGATAGTCATTTCATAAACCCTTATCCTTGATTGGCTTTTGGCCTTGATAAGTGGTGACCAAATAGTAAAGAGGGGGTGCTTCAGGAGCCGGTAGTTCTTGAGAAAGATGAAGGTTATGAGAGAGAATCGCCAGTACGTCAATATGACATCCACAAAAGACAACTGCTTAACAAGCAAATTTCACCTGCTTACATTCAGTTTATACTACACGAATGCCGTCAGTAATTGGTTGGTTAAATGACCCCTCTGCATAGCCGGCGACACAGATTAGTTGACTATCTTGACTATTTGTTTCCAAAAAAGCATTCCCGGGTTTGTGCAGGCCTCACTTGTTTTTGGAAAGCCACCCCCCCACTTCCACCACGGACAAAACACACATGACAGTATTGCTTCATCGATGAGAACGGCTGTCACTACCAGAGGCAGCGGGCAATTCTCTCTCTCTCTCTCTCTCTCTCTCGATTCAGCCACACTGATGAGTCGTAAAACGGTGAAAAACATATCAATAGATAATTATATTTTTTATATATACTAGAATTAATGGGCTCTATGAAAAAGGATCACTATGCTGGCATTAATTCTAGTTATATTAGATATTAAATTGTTTTTAACACCATTAATTCTGGTTATATTAAATATTAAATTGTTTTTGACGCCATTAATTCTAGTTATATTAAATATTAAATTGTTTTTGACATCATTAATTCTAGTTATATTAAATTGTTTTTGACGCCATTAATTCTAGTTATATTAAATTGTTTTAACATCATTAATTCTAATTATATTAAATATTGAATTGTTTTGACGCCATTAATTCTAGTTATATTAAATTGTTTGACGCCATTAATTCTAGTTATATTAAATTGTTTTGACGCCATTAATTCTAGTTATATTAAATATTAGATTGTTTTAACGCCATTAATTCTAGTTATATTAAATATTAAATTGTTTTTGACGCCATTAATTCTAGTTATATTAAATTGTTTTGACGCCATTAATTCTAGTTATATTAAATTGTTTTAACGCCATTAATTCTAGTTATATTAAATATTAAATTGTTTTGACACCATTAATTCTAGTTGTATTAAATATTAAATTGTTTTTAACGCCAATATGTAGTTAAAAAAAAAATTGTTATGAAAAAGAAATCAAAAAAAGAAAACACAAAGTTTAACTGAAATAAAAACGCTTTCTTTCTAGAATTAAAAATACCTTCGTTCTCAACTTTTTGTAACGACAAAACATGCATTTTTTTTCATGAGGTTTTCTTATAGAATATTTATTTACATTTCCAACGCTATTAATAATGTTTACACGTTCATTTAGTTTTTATTTTCGCTTATGTTTGAATTCATGTTTTGAAACATGACGTAAATCATAAATCTATGACATCACGTCAAAGTTATAATTATTTTATTAAGGTTATGTTTTAAGCTCTATTTATAAAAAAGTCCAAATAGCTCAGTTGGTAGAACACCAGACTGAAGATCTCAAGGTTTTGGTTTCGATTTCTGCTCTTGGCATCCACTTAATTTGTTAGGAAGTTATTATTTACTATTTATGCAATATTCTCCATTTCTAAAAGTAGTTAAGATTTCGAAATGAGACAAATACTGCAATGTATTATGTTTAAAAAAAAATTGTGACAGACGGACAGACATAAGATAAGAATATTAAATTTGAAAAAATTATTTTTTGATGAAAAGAAGAAAAATAAACTTTCATCGAATATGGAAATAAAGTGACTGTAAGAAAAACTGAGAATTAGAGTTTCGGATTGATTTCCCATGGTCATTGGAATGCAAAAAAATATATATATATATTAGTATTTCATGTATCCATATACAATTTTATAAGGAGATATCATTTTTTATGTATCAATTTTCAGTATTTACTTCAACAGTGCTCGATACGTAAGTAGAGCTAGGTAGTAAGCTATGAAAATATATTTATGGAAATTAAGCTACACCGAGGCGTTTCATCCCGGGGCGGGGGGTGATCATTTAAGCCTGAAGATCCCCCCCCCCCGGGAGTAAACGCGGGAGCCTCTGTGTAGTTTACTTGCCATAAATATATATATATATATATATATATATAATCCAGGTAAAACATCCACAGGGTAGTAATTTACAGACATGTACAAAATCTGCGACATTGGCATGTCGATGTTATCGATCAACAGTTATTATAAACTGAGATCTCATCAGGCAGAGTTAGAATCCGATCTTAACCTTAGATCAACATCGACATGCCAGTGTCGCAGATTTTGTACATGTCTGTGTAAATAAAAATAATCATATATATATATATATATATGTAGAAGGATGAAAAGGAATTAGAAAAGCAAAAGTCAAATCGTATTTCTATTCAGTTGCTCAGAGCAAGGTATATTCCGCAAAACTTTGAATCCTCTCTTGTAACTTCTCGTGCCTTTTAACGACCTACCTATCTACATTTCACTTTCTCCGCTGGACTTTTTGACACCAGACTTTTTTGCAATCGGACATTTGCTTGCATTCGGGCAGAGTTTTGCCTTGTGTTTTTTCCCTACAATTTTTATTTTACTTTTTCAAATTTTAAATCTTGGCCTTTGCCAACTTATCTATCCCAACGACTTCCTCTGATGATAAGATTTTGATCTTTGAAAAGCCTGGCTTAAGGAAAAATTTAACTTGAATAAATTGCCTTTTTGCGGAATATACCTTGCTCTGAGCAACTGAATAGAAATACGATTTGACTTTTGCTTTTCTAATTCCTTTTCATCCTTCTACATATGTATCTGCTCTATCCTAGATATTGAGCTGTATACTTTTCACAATAGGTTTTACCTTTCCTAAAAGTTCGCTTTTAGTTCACCACTTTATATATATATATATATATATATATATATAATGTTTCATTTAGTGTCACTTTTTTCTTGTCCAAGGTTCAGACGTTTTTTGATATTTTGCAAGCTCACTTTCTAATCCTCACGGTTCAGTTTGTCAACTGTCTCCAAACTTCACTCTTGTCCAGTTTTTTTTGTAGGTCAGTGTGCATTGTCCAATCACTTGCTTCCAAGCATTCCTTGGCTGGTCAACCTTACTGCAATTCATTTTGCATATCAACTCCCCACTACGTCTACGTGGTGCTTCAGAGTTGAAGTCACTATTGAGAATCAGGGTTGCGAATCCTCCTCCCTCTCTTTTTTCTCTTCCTCCTCCTCTTTCCCTCCTCCTCTTTCTTCTCTTCCTCCTTCCCTCCTCCTCCTCCTCCTCCTCCTCTTGAAGCTGTTGCTAGTTTAAATTTGATTGTTTTTTTTGTTTTTTTTTACTGATGGGTCACCACTTAGCAAGGTCCGAGGATCACTCAAAGGTTAATAGTTAAAGAGATCATCAATTGGATGAGGATGATCGCCATCACGAGAGGACCGGAAAAAATGGGTGGAAAAGGCAGAAGATTACTTAAAAGGAATTGATTATGCAAGAGGACGATCAACAACTACTTGTTTACATTAGACTTGAAGACGACCATGCTGTAGTCGGTTGGGAAGCAGACTTGTGGTATCTCGTTCCACAGATGGGATCTTTCTAGGAAAGAAACTTTGTTCATGGAAGTTATGTTTTTTTTTTGTTTTTGGTAAAAAGAGAGAGAAAGGAAAGTTCTTAGCTGTTATTGTAACTAGAGGGGTTCTTGCTGTGAATGTTTTACAGGGATTGGAGCTCAGCCGAGCACCTACCATGAACATAATTTTCATACGATAAATATAAATATATAACTCTAACACGTTTCTTTTTCCTACACTTTTCCTTTTTTTCCATTTTCTTACATCACAGGGGTCTTGGTGATTATAAAGAATTACACAGGTGACCGCCTGAACTTTTCGGCCAGCATAGAACGCGCAAGGAATGCAGGTTACAAGGTGGAGTCTGTGGTCGTAGCGGACTGTTGCATGAGTGGTAAGCAGGAGAAACCAGGCAGACGGGGCCTTTGTGGCACCATTCTCGTACACAAGGTACGTGCAGGCAAATATTTGTCGCACTCGTCTCTGTTTGACGCTGTGTCTGGTATTTACGTTATTTCCACGTTTTGGACTGTTATCTTTATCATTGTTGTTGTTATATTCACAACGTTTCGACTGTTGTACTCTATGGCCTTCTTCAGGTGCATTCTGTCATAGGCAGTAATCTTATTTTTTTCTTTTTTTACTTATATTCACTTCAAACAAGGCACGTTACTACGTAGATGTAAAGGGCACCTGTGAATTAGGGGCCACATTTATGGAGATGTCTGTTCGCATTACATTTAAATTTCTGCATGTTGGTACAGTCAGGGAAAACAGGGGGCAAGGAGGGAATTCCAAAGACGAGCAGTTTGAGGAAAGAAGCTAATAGACTAGAAAGCTTTCCGATATCTGGGGACCACTACAGTGAAGGGGCGGGATTTTGCTGAATCCATGGATTTGTCGGCGGTATTTACATTGAGGAGGGTACAAATGCAGCAAGTTCATTGGAGCACATTCCATTGAAGTACTTGTAAAAAAGCACTGGGATGCAATATTGTTGGGACAGGGGCTGGAACCTGGTAGACAGTGTGGGACCTATTAGATTAGAGGCTCTTTTTTTAACCCTGTCTAAGAGGGAGGGGCTAATGGTTGACGCACCAGCCCAAATATGGCAACGATACTCCATGCATGGGTGAATTGTAGCTTTGTAGAGATATAGGATACTGGCAAATGAAAGAATTTTCTAGCCCGGTATAGGGAGGTCACCTTCTTTGCAGTAGACTTGGCAGTATCTTCTATGTATTTGTTCCAGTTCATGTTGCCGGTGAATGTTAGTCTGAGGAGTTTGAATGTCGGACACTCAGGTAGGATGCTATTGGTGGTTGGAAAGGTTTGTTTTTTTTTCGGAATATTTGTGATGATGATTGATAATTTTGGTTTATTCAGACTACTATTCTCATCTCGGTTGTATGCATTTACAACGTTTCGGCCGATGTAACCCATGGCCTTATTCAGGTGCATTTTATCATAGGCATTAACTTTCCAGAGAAAAAAAAATAGTGGGGAATGTTCTCTTCTCCTCCCTGCTAGACTCTCATAGAATAGACATTGCTAGACTCTCATAGAATAGACATTGCTAGACTCTCACAGAATAGACATTGCTAGACTCTCACAGAATAGACATTGCTAGACTCTCACAGAATAGACATTGCTAGACTCTCAGAGAATAGACATTGCTAGACTCCCAGAGAATAGACATTGCTAGACTCTCAGAGAATAGACATTGCTAGACTCTCAGAGAATAGACATTGCTAGACTCTCACAGAATAGACATTGCTAGACTCTCACAGAATAGACATTGCTAGACTCTCACAGAATAGACATTGCTAGACTCTCACAGAATAGACATTGCTAGACTCTCACAGAATAGACATTGATAGACTCTCACAGAATAGACATTGATAGACTTTTTCTATGTAACCCAATGATCACCTTCATGATCCCACTAGGATAAAAACAACGCAAGAGAAATTGTTGGTATAACTCAGTTGAGCTCTGGATGCGTGTGTGATATCGTCAGTGTGAAAAGAGGTCCACCAAATGTTGTCCCTTGATAGCTGTCTTGTCGTTTTCTTGATCCGATCTGCTCCGACTTGATCACCTCCTCTCCGAGTCGCAAACTTCTCAAAACTAACTTAAACTCATCAACTGTTGTAAACTAACGTCAACTCATCAACTCTGTAAACTGGCGCAAACAACTTTCACTCCTAAATATCTTAACTCGATCCCATGTCCGGTCTTTTGTCTTAGTCACCGACAAGTGGAAATGACTCGGACACTCCTAAAACACCTGGTCTTTGTCCCAGAGTGACTGATAAACGGAAATTGACGACCAACTGTGAAGCATCCTACTGTCTCGATAATTCAAAAGACCTCGGCGGCCCCTATTGTCTTCTTACTTAGTTTATTTTCGATAGCTTTTCCTTTTTGTGAATTCTTTCCTCAGCTCTGGAGGGGGGGGGGGGGGAGTTCATAGTATCACATCTACTTTATTGTAATTTTCATGATAGGTGTTCGACTGAGCTACAATCTATGGTTCTTCCTGAAAACATTCACAGCAAGAACTCGTCTAGCTACCACCTCTACAAAGAACTTACTAAACGGAATGGAGTCTCTTTCCCAGAACTTCAAATGTGTGGAACACAATACAATAGGAATGCTTTCCTGCTGACTACAACATAGTCGTCTTCAAGTCCAATGCATTGTTCTATATCTAATTCACAATCTTATTAACCCTTATTCTTGAGTGGCCTTTAGGTCTTGATAAGTGGTGATTCAGTAGTATATAAAAAAGGGGTTGAACTGAACCCTTTATTTAATTTGCTCGGGTAGATTGTTCTTGTTCTGTGTTCGACGTCTTTTTATCTCGTATCAAGTTTCGGAATTTTTTAGATGAGGATTGATAATTTGTATCATTCAGACTACTATTCGTATCTCGTTTGTATATGTTCACAACGTTTCGGCCGATGTAATCTCCGGCCTTCTTTCGGTCTATCTTTTCGACCTTTGGAACGTTTTGGTTGAACTAGGGAATCTGTATGGAATTTCAAACTAAACAAGTGGGAGATGTTCTCTTCTCCTCCCTGCAGCGCTTCTCTCACAGAAGAGTCGTTGCTAGTCTTTTGCTACTCTATTGTCATTTTCATGGTAGGTGCTATACTTTGCTAGAATCTATGGTTCCCCCTGTAAAACATTCACAGCAAGTAGCCTATTAGCTACCAACACTGCAACAAACTTTCCTTTCTTCCTCTGTGTACTTTGAACCAAACAGAACTTTCCTTTCTTCCTCTGTGTACTTTGAACCAAATAGAACTTTCCTTTCTTCCTCTGTGTACTTTGAACCAAACAGAACTTTCCTTTCTTCCTCTGTGTACTTTGAACCAAACAGAACTTTCCTTTCTTCCTCTGCGTACTTCGAACCAAACAGAACTTTCCTTTCTTCCTCTGCATACTTCGAACCAAATAGAGCTTTCCTTTCTTCCTCTGCGTACTTCGAACCAAAAAGAACTTTTCTTTCTTCTTCTGCGTACTTCGAACCAAACAGAACTTTCCTTTTTTCCTCTACGTACTTCGAACCAAACAGAACTTTCCTTTCTTCCTCTGCGTACTTCGAACCAAACAGAACTTTTCTTTCTTCTGCGTACTTTGAACCAAACAGAACTTTCCTTTCTTCCTCTACATACTTCGAACCAAACAGAACTTTCCTTTCTTCCTCTGCGTACTTCAAACCAAACAGAACTTTCCTTTCTTCCTCTGCGTACTTCGAACCAAACAGAACTTTCCTTTCTTCCTCTGCATACTTCGAACCAAACAGAACTTTCCTTTCTTCCTCTGCGTACTTCGAACCAAACAGAACTTTCCTTTCTTCCTCTGCGTACTTCGAACCAAACAGAACTTTCCTTTCTTCCTCTGCATACTTCGAACCAAATAGAGCTTTCCTTTCTTCCTCTGCGTACTTCGAACCAAAAAGAACTTTTCTTTCTTCTTCTGTGTACTTCGAACCAAACAGAACTTTCCTTTCTTCCTCTGCATACTTCGAACCAAATAGAGCTTTCCTTTCTTCCTCTGCGTACTTCAAACCAAATAGAACTTTCCTTTCTTCCTCTGTGTACTTTGAACCAAACAGAACTTTCCTTTCTTCCTCTGCGTACTTCAAACCAAACAGAACTTTCCTTTCTTCCTCTGCGTACTTCGAACCAAACAGAACTTTCCTTTCTTCCTCTGCATACTTCGAACCAAATAGAGCTTTCCTTTCTTCCTCTGCGTACTTCGAACCAAAAAGAACTTTTCTTTCTTCTTCTGCGTACTTCGAACCAAACAGAACTTTCCTTTTTTCCTCTACGTACTTCGAACCAAACAGAACTTTCCTTTCTTCCTCTGCGTACTTCGAACCAAACAGAACTTTCCTTTCTTCCTCTACGTATTCTGAACCAAACAGAACTTTCCTTTCTTCCTCTGCGTACTTCGAACCAAACAGAACTTTCCTTTCTTCCTCTACGTATTCTGAACCAAACAGAACTTTCCTTTCTTCTTCTGCGTACTTCGAACCAAACAGAACTTTCCTTTCTTCCTCTGCGTACTTCGAACCAAACAGAACTTTCCTTTCTTCCTCTGCGTACTTCGAACCAAACAGAACTTCCATAAACGGAGCTTCTTTCCAAGAATTTCCCATCTGTGGAACACAATACCATGGTAGTGCTTCCCTGCTGACTACAACATAGTAGTCTTCAAGTCTAATGTCAACAAATATTTGATGAGCCGTCCTTTTAATTTAACTAATCAAATCCTGTCCTTTTCACCCATTTTTTCCGATCCTCTCAAAGTATTGTATTATTTATTTCCCTCCTACGGCTGGAAGATGTCATTCAAAAGTCAGGAAAGTGAGATTTGAAGCCAGCGCCCTAGAGAAAGAAAACTGTCACCGAACAAAAATTGCCTGGACAGCCCCGTTGTCATTCCCCGGTTGGGGCGTCTCAGGCGATTAGCAATAAACTAACCCCTTCTCAAAGGGTGAGAAGGTAAAGCCTGGGAGGATGAACCTTCTAGAACTGAATAGGACCATACCTCAGCCCGATAGTGAACCAGGTCATAACCAGTATGACCCAGACTCTGACAGTCTGATTTTGGTATTAAATAACCGCCCCGAAAATATTGTTCTACATTCAATTGCTACTCAGAGCAATCTTTCAACCCCGCTCTTACAGAAGAGACGTTGCTAGTTTTTCTTTCCTATATCGGGTAAACGATGAGTTCGAAGGAGTAAATATAATGCGATAAAAGTTGTGTATAGTCGATGAAAATAGTTTTATGTTGTTTTTTTTGTTAATAATATTTGATGAGGAACCATTTTGACTTCAAATCTATTTAGTACAACGCATGTAATCTAAAGAAAAACATGTTTCAAATTTGTAAATATGCTACAAGAAGCGTAATTTTCACAAAACAGGATGCCGCCATGTTGTTTTTTTGTTTCGCTCAAGACGAAAAAAGTATTAAAACGTCTTCTTTCCCCAATTACTATGTAATATAAATTGATTTTAACTCCATACGTTTTTAATGTCATACTCTTTATATATATATATATATATATATATATATATATCAAGGGAGGCGCGAGAGCGCTCTATCCCTTAATAGACTTCAAAAAGGGCCTATGCTAGAAATCTCATTTCTTTGATCAATCATAACCAATAAACCAAATTAGTTAAAACTTTGCACAAAATTTTTATTTGATAAGTTCTATAAGTGTGTAGAATTTCAGCGTCCTTATTCAAGGCAACCCATTGATCCAGAAAGTTCAATCATGAAATCATGTTATCTGTGTGTACGTACGTACGTATGTGCCACCCTGTGTCTCATCAACTATTTGATGGATTCAGCTGATTTTTGGCAGAGATAGAGGTTCTAGGGTCTAGTTGATGGCATTTTAATTTTAGTTTACCATATACCTTAGTTTTCCAGAAAATTCCAAAAAACCTTAAAAATGACCATTGTATTGAGGCATAGCCTTTACAAAAGTAGTGACATTCCATGAAAAATGCCAGTATACTGAAATCATACGCCCTTAATTGTCACTATTTCGTATCTGATCCTTGGGTACAGTACTTGGGTATGTCGATTTTCATCTTTACCTAGCTGAAAAATATTTGAAATTTTGTGGGGAAAAAAAAAAATGCTACTTAATATTCACAGGAGAGAGTAAGTAACTATGATGAATGTGTTTACGTATTATTTTTATTAGCAAAAAAACAGAAATTATTTTTTTAAGCAAAAATAATTCATTTTGAACGGATGCCGAATAGCCTTTTTGTCTACTTTTTCTACAGATTATAAAAAATGTCACTTAGTTTTTTAAAGAATATTTATGTCATTCTTTGTATGTTATTATGTTGTGAATTTATTTAACTTTATAAAACACATATTTTTTTTTTTAAGAAATCCTTTAGACTTATGTAAGATTTAAACTCGTGTATCGACATTGTAAAAACTACTGCCTTAGTAATGTGTATTCTGCCTATTCCTTTTTTTGTCAACCAATCACATGTTTTTGTCAACCAATCACATGTTTTTGTCAACCAATCACATGTTTTTGTCAACCAATTACTTGTTTCTACTTGTGTATTACAGTTAAAATTCCCAAAACGCCATAACTTTTTAATTGCACATAGATGAATGAAAAGTGTCTGATTGTTAACATTTAAAAGCCTATCAAAAATATTGTAAACAATTCCTATCGCTTAATGTTAATATATTTGATATCAATATATTTCACATGCATTGTATTTAAAATAGCATCAGCAATTAAAAAATTCTGAATTAAAATATTTAAGATATTTTCTTTATTGTCTACTCAGGGATATTTTATGTACCTTTGGCCTTTTGGCTAAGATCAAAGTGTAGTATCTGTTCCGATGGATACTGCACACCATACTGGTGGTGTCTTGGCCTTCGGGTCTTGATTTACGTCGGTCAATGGGTCTGTCCTGTGCAGTTCTGGGAGGTCCACCTTCCCAGGCTTTGCCTCCCCTCTTTCGGGAGGAGTAAGTTTATTGCTTATTGCGCCTCTACAGGGGAATGCTGACGGGGCTGCCCAAGCAATTTTTAAACCCCACTTTCCCGACCCGACCTTGGGTCACATCTTACTTGTGGGAGTAAGATAAAAACTGGCCTTGTGCCTAACTCCTGGAGAGGAGTAAATCAATACTCAGGGATGTGAGACCTCCGCTTTTTTTGGAAATCAGAAAAGGTAGAATTCTGCTTTTTTGGAAATCAGAAAAGGTAGAATTCCGCTCTTTTGGAAATCAGAAAAGGTAGAATTCCGCTTTTTTGGAAATCAGAAAATGTAGAATTCTGCTTTTTTGGAAATCAGAAAAAGTAGAATTCTGCTTTTTCTTTGAATTCAGAAAAAGCGATTTGTTTTTTTGTTTTTTTTTTAAGCAAAGACTGATTTCTGCCAAATCACTAGAGCTTTACGTCCTAACGTTTATTATTTGGCTCAGTTTAGAGGGGGAAGGGGGACATGTTCCCCCCTCCCTGTGAAATTGGTCTCTCTCACATAAGTTGGGAAATCCATCTTGATTTCAGCTTTTATTGGCGTTGGCCACTCACATCTCTGCTACCGTAAGTTTTGAAATACTGAGATGGTGTTACCACATTGGTTTATTTGTTTCCAATAATATTCTTACATCTTTTTAATTTGCAACATCAAATAAAGAATTTTTCCATTTATTTTTACAGATTGCTGGTGCGTTAGCCGAAGAAGGGAAAAGTCTGCAAGAGATCGCCGCTATCTGTAAAGAAGCCGTTAAACAAATGGGTAAGAAGATTTCTGTATTTTATTGTTTTTTTATTTTCTTATATGACGATTGTACACAGACATATATATATATATATATAATTCATTTTTTTCATATACATATATACATGAAACATACATTTATGCCTTAAAAAAATGAATTATATATATATATGAAAATTTATAACTAAAAGGTAAATTTTTAGAGAGTTGAACCTATTGTGAGGTAAGGAAAGCTATATATATATATATATATATATATATATATATAAACATTAGAACAGCCTAAGCAAAATTTAGTTGTTTTCTAACCTCGTAGACGTGCGCTAGCACAAAAATGCAAGTTAATTTGCGTAGGCTGTTCTAATGTTTATATAAATTTTATTTAAAGCTCTTTGTATTGAGCACTATATATAGTTTCGAAGTACTAAACGCAGAGGGCTTAGTTACATGAATTGGAGAAATATTTATTACTTGTAGGTAATACTAAACTAAAGTGACTAATCATATGAAATCGTTTGGGTGAGAAATTTCACTACCGTTCACTCATCACTCAATCAGCTAAACTCCAAGAAATAGTTTCATATGACTATTTACTTTATTTCTGTATTGTATCACCTAAAAATAATAAATATATTAAACAATAAAAAGGAAAACTAACTAAGTGACTCTCACCTATCCTCTCTCCCTCAACTGCAACGCAATGACAGATTCATGATAATATGGAGCTGCAGTGTAAAATCTGACCAACTCCAACACATTAGATTTGAGGATTTGCTGAAAACACTACATTTGTCCAGTATAGAGGTTGCCCTGAGGATGAATATGCTACGTTGGTTAAACCGTTGCAGAAGCATGGATGTCTTTAATTGCAGGAAGTTTGGCCAACCAAGGAAAGCTTAGAAGCAAGTGATTGGACAAGACCGTACAGAGTGATATTTGGAGACTGTTGACCCGCTATACCGTGACGACTGGAGAGTGAGTTTGCGAAATATGAAAAAAAGTCTGACCCCTGAATAAGGGAAAAGTGATGTTATATGAATAGAAAAGAAGAAGAAAATTTACCCTCCTTGATAAACCGTTGCAGAAGCATGGATGTCTTTAATTGCAGGAAGTTTGGCCAACCAAGGAAAGCTTGGAAGCAAGTGATTGGACAAGACCGTACGGAGTGAAATTTGGAGACTGTTGACCCGCTATACCGTGACGACTGGAGAGTGAGTTTGCGAAATATGAAAAAACGTCTGACCCCTGAACAAGGGAAAAATGATGTTATATGAATAGAAAAGAAGAAGAATAAACAACAACAAAAACAACTATAAAGTAAAAAAAAAACAAACAAGATGTTTGTTTTATTTGGTCTTGACTTTTGACTGTCATGGCCGCTGTCAGGAAGCAAAGAAAGAATAAAAAGGCTTCAAGTGTACTTATACTTTTGCGAAAATATGTGCACACATTTCACGCGATTTTACGGTAATCCAAAAATGAAAAACAAAACAGAAAACTCTATAACTAAATATTTAGGAATTTAAAAAGAATCGGAATCGGTAATTGTATCTGAGAAAATACTGGAACCGTCCCATCACTACTCATTCGTATGAAATAATCAAAAAAAAAATGGATAGCTGAAGAGCAGCTAACAAAGGTCTTGCTGAGTGATGCCAAGACACCCTCAGATTTCTTGATAATTTTAGAGAGGTGCTTCGTCCAATGCAAATCGTTGCTGACAATAATGCCCAGATCACATTCACAAGAAGAATTCTTGCTATTAGTGTTGTGGACAGAGTATGTGGATGCTAGATTTTTCCTCCTTTTTTTTATTTTTCATATCTTTCTGTTTTTGCTGGAGATGGGGCATCCTACCGGATGCCAGACATTCACCGGCTATTTCAGACACTCCAGCCTAGAGATCGTTTTAAGATTCTAACCGTCCCTTTAAGTGCAGTTGTTTGTATTTCTCTTGCACTCAGTTCACCGGGTATACTCGCCAGATAGCTCTTGAAATTCTTCTTCATTAGTCCTGTTGCTCCTATAATTACTGGTGTGAAAGAGATTTTCTTAAGATTCCAGTTTCTTTTCATGTCGTACATAAGACCTTGGTATTTCGTAATCTTTTCTCTTTCTGCTCTGTTCAATCCTGCATCATTAGGGACACTGACTTCAACTAGGGTTGCTACTTTCTCCCTTTTGTCCCATATTACGATGTCAGGTTTAACAGCTCTATTTTCTAGATTGTCAGGTTTAACAGCTCCATTTTCTAGATTGTCAGGTTTAACAGCTCCATTTTCTAGATTGTCAGGTTTAATAGCTCCATTTTCTAGATTGTCAGGTTTAACAGCTCCATTTTCTAGATAACAGCTTAGCCACAGAATATGCACTAACATGGCTAAGTGTCCTCCAAGCTTTACGCTCTTTGGCCAAGGTGTTCGCTTGATTTATGTTCATGTTCGTCCATTCACAAACGTTGTCTATCCATCTTTTCTTTTGTCTACCTTTGTTACATTTGATGACAGAAGATATTGATGGGATGCCAGTGAGTTTTTGCAACTCTGCGATACTCATCTGGACATTGGTTTTGGAATATAAAAAATTAGATTTTTTTTTTTTTTTTTTTTTTTTAAATCATTTGACGAATGAAATGTGAAAAAATAATGGCCGATTTCAGAAACTTTTATTCATGAAAACTTTTTCATCTTTCCAATACTGTGTTAATAATGTGGAACTGTTGCAGTGCTGACAGCAAGTATCAGAGACATTTCTTTGACACTTTGACGTGGATTTTGCTCAACAAGTGCTTGAAATTGTTCATTGTCAAGATTACACGGCCGTCCTTTACCTTCTTCATCTTCAAGTCTCTCATCTTCACTACGGAATTTCTGGAACCACCTTTGTACTGTCCGATCGTTTGTGGATCAATCTCCCCATGCTCTATTGATATTGGCGGAGGTTTTGAAGGCATTGTGCCCATGCAACGGAAGGCGAAAGTCATGTTTTGGCATGTACATCATTGAGGATCTTCTATGCTTCAAAAATACTTTCTATCTGAAAAAAAGTTACAAATTATTCTTGAGAACACATTAATTATTATGTGTTAAAATTTACCAGAAATTACAAATTCTGTGTTAAAATTAACCAGAAATTACAAATTCTGTGTTAAAATTTACCAGAAATTACAAATTCTGTGTTAAAATTTACCAGAAATTACAAATTCTGTGTTAAAATTTACCAGAAATTACAAATTCTGTGTTAAAATTTACCAGAAATTACAAATTCTGTGTTAAAATTTACCAGAAATTACAAATTCTGTGTTAAAATTTACCAGAAATTACAAATTCTGTGTTAAAATTTACCAGAAATTACAAATTCTGTGTTAAAATTTACCAGAAATTACAAATTCTGTGTTAAAATTTACCAGAAATTACAAATTATGTGTTAAACTGACTTTTTTACATCCAGCGCTTCAGGCTGACATTATTTTTGTAACAACCTAATATATTGTTTTTTTTTTTTTTCTCTTTCAAGGAACAATTGGACTTGGATTGAGTACCTGCAACATTCCAGGATCTGGCCCGCTTTTTACCCTGGCACCTGATGAGATGGAACTTGGACTCGGTTAGAAAATCCTTTTTCTTTTTTAATTTGATAAATTTAATTTGTTAAATTTAATTTGATTGTATGGACCAAGACAGCAATAGGGACCCCAGATCATTAACACAAGACGAGGGACATATTTTGAAAGTCACCGGTTGACCTCGCAATACACGTGGTCTCTATTTACAAAACACTTGTAAATAGATCTTTTATTTATGTTAATAAATGCAGTATATTTCGGAATTTTTTTCTTCTTTTAACATGTTAATATTTATTTTAAGGCAGAGAGTCCATAAATAAAACAAATAAAATATTAACATGTTTTCTTTTAAAACATGTTTTTGTGTCACTATTTACTTGCCTCCCCACAATTCCGAAATATACTGCATTTATTCAAATAAATAAAAGATTTATTTACAAGTGTTTTGTAAATAGAGACCACGTGTATTGCGAGGTCAACCAGTGACTTCCAAAATATGTCCCGCGTTTTGTGTTAATGATCTGGGGTCCCTATTGTTGTCTTGCTCCGATTGTATTTTTAGAAGAACGTGAATTTTTTCTTGTGAATGTTATCCATTATTATACTAAAAGTGAGTTAATCAACGTTTGTTTCCCTAAGGCTTTTTTCCTATACATTTTGATAACACAAAACTATTACTTAGTTCTGGGATTGAGTTATGTTTGAAATGAAAATTCCATTTCAGTTCTTCTAATTAGCCGTAATTTGCAATTAACTAAACAAGTCCTCCATCTCTCACTTAGCTATCTATGTATATCTCTCACCCTCTCTCACTGTATTTTGATTCAACCACTCTCTAATAGTTTGTAATGTCTCTGAGCATTTAGCGAAAGATGGTGAGAAATGATATAAGAATGATACGATGGATATGTAACGAGTCTTAAAAACAGGCTTAGTTCTGATGAAATAAGTTGTGCTCTGATGGTGCGTGTGATACAGTCGCGGAAAAGGACCGTTACATCTTAGTAAAGTTCTAGAGTATCAGCTAAGACCTAACTGAGATAAAATTGTCTGTCTCGGCCATCGTTGTCGTCGCTCGTCAGCTCATCTCATCACCTGTTCGTCTATATGCAATCTCCCTCATATCACTCGCGTCTAACCTTGTGTACTCCAAAATACGGAGGCCAAAACATTTCTGCTGATGTTTGCATCTTTGGTCACTTTGGACGGCTTTCACCCGCTTCTGTCCACTCAGCCGATTTAACTCCATAATGAAGTGGTGGATCCATGTTTCATCCATTGTTATATATTGATGCAAAGACTCCTTTTTGTTGCATTGCAACAGTGGCAAACAACACTCTGAATCATCGACATGTTGTTTTTGATCGACTGTGAGCAAATGCTGCACCCACTTTTTGTTGCATTGAAACAGTGGCAAACAACACTGAATCATCGACATGCTGTTTTTGATCGACTGTGAGCAAATGCTGCACCCACTTTGAACACAGCTTTCTCATTGACAAATATTCATGCAAAATGGTGAATACATTTACTTCTGATATCTTCAACTCCTCTGCTATGTCATGCAAACTTCAATCTATGATGAATCAAAACGAATTTGTGGACTTTTTTGCAGTTTTCCAGGACAACTGTGGAATTTGGGAGCCCTGAGCGTTCAGCATCATTTGGGTCTGTACAACCATGTTTAATGGCAGCATACCATCTCTTAACAATTGTTTCTAACGAGAAAGAGTCCGAATAACACTTATAAAACCATTGATTTGCTTGAACAGTATTTTTTTAAATCAGAAAGCAATACATTAAAATTTTTCCATTGTTTTGAAAATTAAATAATTGTAATTTGTAAACTAATAATCCGATTCGGCTCAAATTTTCACACGTGTCATTTGAAGGTTAGTACTTTATAAAAATCACATGGATTTTTAATTAATGGTGCCATCTATTTGTTAGGCCCGGGACTTATTGAGTGATGCAGGCAGATGAGTTTTCACCTTTTTAACTGAATTCCACTTTTTTGTTATTCATAACAAGCGGAATTCTGCTTCTTTTTTTTTTATTTATAAGAAAAGGTCAAATCGTTAGAGCTTTACACCCTTATTTTTTCCCCATTTGGCTCGATTTTATTTCTTTTTCTCTTTCTTCCTCTCTCTCACTTTATCTTTCTTTCTCTTTTCCCTGTTTTTCTCTCTTGTTGTCTCCTCTTGTCTTGGCTCCCTTTCCCCTCCCTCTGAAAATGTTAATTTTGTCATCCTTCAAACGATACATGAGTAAAGGAGTTAGAAGACTTTTGTTTCATCCATGAATGTCTTACCGTCTCCTTCAAAACATATCAGTATGAAAAAGAAATAGGTATTGTAGATTAACACCCTTCGCTAAATCACCCCCCCCCCCCCCCCCAAAAAAAAAAATCAATAAATAAATTTAAAAAATGAGATTCTACTTTTTATAAGCTGATAATGAGTGAACATCTTTGAGGTTGGGAAAATGGTGGTTGGGGGGGGGGGCCTCTAAGTTCAGAAATTCATCTTGATTTAAGATTTTTTGGTCATTGGCAACTTGCATTCCTGGTGATGCGTTAGAATGGAAAAAAAAAACTGAGAAATATTCCAAAGAACTCGAGATAGAATTCTACATTATCGTGTTGTTTAGTTCACTATTCCGTGCCATAATTCTTAGATGGCTACCAAATACTCAGTGCAGAAATTCCCACATTTTTTTTTTTTTTTTTTTTTTACATGGTTCACCCCAAACAAGGCAGGACGCCACTGTAAACGTAAGGGGCTACTGAGAAAAAAGGAAAAAGGGGGGGAAGGATTGGTGGTTCAGCTTAAATTGGGATCTGAGCAGCGAGGTGTCTGTTTACATTAGTTTTAAATTTCTGCATGTCAGTACTGTCGGGGAAACAGGGGGCAGGGAGGGAGTTCCAGAGGCCAGCAGCACGAGGAAAGAAGCTATTTGAGTAGAATGCTCTCCGGCATCTGGGGACCTCCACAGTGAATGAGTGAGATTTAGTAGAATGTCGAGTTAGTCTAGTGAATTTACGTCGAGGGGGTACCAGAGCAGCACACTCATCGGAGCATAATCCATTGAAGTATTTGTAAAACAAACACAAGGATGCTACATTGCGGCGATGGGACAGGGGCTGGAGCTTAGCTGACAGTGAGGGACCTATTAGGTTGACTACTCTTTTTTGGACTTTGTCAAGGAGGGAGAGACTAGTAGATGATGCACCAGCCCAGATGTGGCAACAATACTCCATGCATGGGCGAATGGTGGCTTTGTAGAGATACAGGATAATGTCAGGTGTAAGGAGTCCACTAGCACGGTAGAGGGAGCCAACCTTCTTTGCGGCAGCCTTGGCAATGTCTTCAATGTATGTGTTCCAATTCATGTTACCTGTGAAGGTTAGGCCAAGGAGTTTGAATGATGAACTCTCAGGTAGGGTGTTATTTGCCATGGCAATCGGTGGTTGGAGAGGCTTCTTGTAGTTGTTGAAGGAAAGGAGCTTTGTCTTTGCGGCATTAAAAGTCACCAACCATTTATGGCCCCAATCCACTACAGCCTGGAGGTCATTTTCTAAGGATGCAGCCATTGCCTCAGATATGATCGCGTCCGTTTTGCCAACATGGCGAGAGTAAAGCGTGGTGTCGTCAGCAAATAAACCGATCTCAGACACTATGTCATCAGGGAGATCGTTTATATAGATCAGGAACAACAAAGGTCCAAGAATAGATCCCTGGGGCACACCAGCATTTATGTCATGTTGTTTAGATGAACGGCCATCGAGGACAACCTGGATTTTTCTTTTGTTTAGGAAGGATCTAATTATATTAAGTAGTTGCCCAGTAATACCGTATGAGCGTATTTTCAGGAGAAGCCCTTTATGCCATACCTTGTCAAAGGCCTTGGATATATCAAGCGCTACTGCCCTAGCTTCACCTGCCTTGTCGAGAGTATGATACATGCGTTCAGAGATGACCGTTAGGATGTCTGCAGTAGATCGTGCTTGTCTAAACCCATACTGGCGGTCGGATAGAAGTTTAGCATTAACTAAGTGACGTACTATCGCTAGATTGATTAAGGACTCAAAGATTTTGGCAAAGATCGGCAGTAGACTGATTGGGCGGTAGTTCTGAGGGTCGGTTCTATTCCCAGTATTCTTGTAGACTGGTACCACAGAGGCAATTTTCCAGCTATCGGGGAAGCAAGATTCAGCTAGGCATTTGTTGTAGAGTTTGGAGAGAACAGGGGCCAGTTCAGCAGAGCATTTCTTTATTGCTATTACAGGTATAAGATCAGGCCCACAAGCTTTAGAGGTGTCAAGGTTTTTTATAATGTCTCTGACCTGGGATGGGGTGATGACCAGGTTATCAAGTGTGGCTTCAGTCCGCAATGGTAATTCAGGGAGAGGGTGGTTACCCGAGTCTAAAGTAGAGTTAGAAGCGAAACGCTGTGCGAGTAGTTCAGCCTTATCAGTGGCGGTGCAAACGACATCATTGTGGTTTGAAAGTGGGGGAATCGTAGATTGACCATTATTCACTACACTATTGTAGATTTTCCAGAAATCGCGAGTACCTAGTTTCTGTGACTGGATGCGTTTTTTTGTTAACTCATTATACCTTCTCTTCGCTTCGCCTATCACAGCCTTGCAATTGTTTCTTGACTCTATAAATTTATGCCTATTAGTAGCTGACTTATTGCGGCCGAATTTACGGAATGCTTGTTGCCTCTCAGAAATGGCAGCTGCACATTCCGAAGTGAACCATTGAGGAGAGTGGGGCTTGCTAAAGAATTTTCGCATGGGGACATAGGCTTCAATGCCTGCTTTGACCCATTCAGTTAATTCGTTTGCACACTGGTTGGCAGGGAGTAAGAAGGTTTCCCGCCATGGGGCGTCACTGATGTGGTCTCTGATTGACTCAAAATCAGCTTGCTCGTAGTATCTTGTTGTTTTGAGCAACGGTTCATCAGCTTTTGGACGACTTTTTAGTGTGATATGTATCATTAGCACAATGTGATCAGCATTCCCGAGTGGGCTATGAGCTTTCGTCACACAAGCCTCGGGTATTGAGGTCAAGAAGAGGTCTAGAAGTGAGGCTTGTTGCTCCACACGATCGGGGATGCGGGTCGGAAAATCAACAGTCTGAGAGAGGGAGTGAGCTAAGGAGAAATTATACGTAGAGTTGCCGGCTGCATCAGTAAGGCTGGAGAATCCCAACCAGTCGCGGTGGTGGGCATTAAAATCCCCAAATACATGTATCTGGGCATTCGAGTCTATTAAGAGTGCTCTATCTATGCTTTCAGAGACAGAGTTTAGCAGAGTACAGTCCTGGGACGACGGGGAGCGATATAGGAAATATAAGTAACTAACGTTGTGATGAAAAGTCAATCTAAAGCACATGTAGTCGTAGTCATCTGATTCTAACCTATGTTCTCTAGTCAGCGGGAGGGTGTTCCGAACATAAACTCCTAGCCCGTGCATGTGTTTGTCAGAGTCTTTACGGTAGAGTGGGAGGTAGTCAGTCATGTCAAAGTGGTGAGAAGAGATTGAGGATTGGAGGTTAGTTTCACTAAGAGCTAGGATATCCGGGGAGTTAGTCAGGAGAAAGGTTTCTACGTCGTTGATGTTGGTTCTAAGTCCCCGGATATTTGAGAATGCGAGCCTCAAGGGCGGAGGCGAAAGTGTTGTTTGGGTGTCTGGTTTAGGTTTGATTTTATTTCTTTGTAATGGCATGTTTGGTTTGATTATAGAGTGGATTGGCCAAGGTGGGTACTTGCTTGGTGCCAATAAGCTCACACAACCAGTCCATTAGTCACGACCTGGTCCATGGGGGTTGTGGCCTCGGGAAAGCCCACCGTAGATAATTGCAGGGTCCCTTTCCATGCGCGACATGGCACATACAACTACCCACGGTATTATGCAACTGATGATGGAGCAGCCGTTCTTGGCGCTACCCAAGAGTTTGGGCTCCTGCCCTGTCAGTCGGAAACAGCAGCCAGACAAGCTGTCTAACCTGTACCCTCAACCTGTCGGAACAAGAGAGACCCAGACTGGTCATGTAAGACTTACTAACGAAAAAACTTTCCCCGAGTTGCCCAAATAGAGAGAAAGAGAACGGCGTTCATTGTCCTAGTAAGGAAACAAGGCTAGGCACTGAGTGTTTAGAGGCGTCCCAGCGCTGTTACCTCTGCGCCTGACTAATAAACAAAGAAGGAGTGCAAGGGCCGGCGATAGGTAGAACCTATCTACTCCTTAAGCAATTGTAGGTTTGCAAACCGGATACTTTGTTCGAGATTCCAACTCTAGGAAGGTTGTCGATCAGGACTAAGGAAGCCATCCTCCCCCAACAGTTTTCTGCCACGGCGTGAGTAACTGGAAGAAGGTTTTTTTGTCAGAGATTTCCTTCTCTTAGATGGATAGCCTTACGAGGTCTTACGGGTCCAACACTCCGAGAGGGGTGGAAAAAAAAAAAAAAAAAAAAAAAAAAAAAAAAAAATTCCACATAATATACATTATATATATATTACATATATATATATATATATATATATGTACACATGTAGATAGAATAAGTTCAATTGCATACTAAGAAGGGAACAGTAAGTTGAAGATAGGTTTCCCTCACTCCCCTCTCTTTCAACCCCGAACGAGGTTTCGGTTTCTTCACTGCTAAGGCAGATATGAAATGTGTCTTTTACAAGACTAGCATGCTTAGCTTGGACGATATTCATCCCCTACCTACATTCGCTAGTGAACTACCCCCACCCACCCCTTTTCAAACTTGAACTCAAGTGACCCCTGCAGATTGTAGGCAAGAAAAGAAAAAACATACAAAGTTTTGAACAGCCAAGTATTCTGGAAAGAAAGATTATTTAAGCTAGATTTTCATAGCATGTTAATACATGGATTAATTAAAAAATAAATTCAGAGTAAAAATAATTTAAACACTTAGCTTTTTTTTTTTTTAGTTGTTAAATGCCACCCATACATCTCAGCTCTTCAGAGGCAGATACGAAATGTGTCTTTTACAAGACTAGCATGCTTAGCTTGGACGATATTCATCCCCTACCTACATTCGCTAGTGAACTACCCCCACCCACCCCTTTTCAAACTTGAACTCAAGTGACCCCTGCAGATTGTAGGCAAGAAAAGAAAAAACATACAAAGTTTTGAACAGCCAAGTATTCTGGAAAGAAAGATTATTTAAGCTAGATTTTCATAGCATGTTAATACATGGATTAATTAAAAAATAAATTCAGAGTAAAAATAATTTAAACACTTAGCTTTTTTTTTTTTTAGTTGTTAAATGCCACCCATACATCTCAGCTCTTCAGAGGCAGATACGAAATGTGTCTTTTACAAGACTAGCATGCTTAGCTTGGACGATATTCATCCCCTACCTACATTCGCTAGTGAACTACCCCCACCCACCCCTTTTCAAACTTGAACTCAAGTGACCCCTGCAGATTGTAGGCAAGAAAAGAAAAAACATACAAAGTTTGCTCTACATACGTTGGTAAGAAAAATACAATCCGATGACAACTATGGCCAGGGTAACCATTTTGTTATCAAGTTTTTTTTTAGTTATAGATGTACCAAATAATCTCTAATTGTATCCTTCTCTCCTCACCACTAGCCCTGTTTAATAATAATGGTTAATGGTCAAACATGATTTTCCCAACACGTGCACTTTCTAGAGATAAACTGGTTACATAACGAAATTCATTGTTTGAATTGGAAAGTTTGATTGACACCTAGTAGTCAGAGGTGACCCCAGAATGGAATTTGATGAAATCAAGTTAATTCCGGGTAGATATTTTTCTGTCTCTTTCTGGCGACACTTAAAACAAAGCAGACGTATGAAGGGCACCGCTCCCGATGTGAGGGTGGGTGGGTCGGGCCTGCATCATGTAGTTAGGTGTAGCGAGAAAAGCTATCTGCCTGTCTATCTATCTGTCTGTATTTCTCTCTCACAAGTAACCCTATAGGAGCTGTTTTTACTAGTGAGCAATAAGAACAACTACTAATATTGTAGTATGTAAACAGAAAAATGTCATCACACAAAGGAAAACAAACTCTCTTTTAACATAAAAAAAGGGGTTTATTTAATTTATACCGTTGGGTATAGTTCTGCAAAGTTGAGGACAGTGTCCAAGTGAAGAAAGTTAAAATAGAAAGTTCTTGGGTTGCCGAAAGTCTATGAGCAGCTTATCTTCGACTGAGCTCGGGAATCCAGGTGATTCTGGCAGGAGAGAGAAGAAGGGGTGTGTATCTTTCTTAGTTGTTGGTCGCAGTCGCTCTGTTGACTATTGCTATTTCCAAAAGGGTCCAAAGTAGTTCCTCAGGGACCAGCTGAAATTAATACACCCTGCAAGCTGATTGGTCAGTGTCCGACCGAATCATCGAGCAAGGACAGTTCTCTGCATTAGGAAATAGTTCCTTATTTACGACTGCTACATCCCGTCTCTCTGGTTTTCTCTGTGACTCTTATTTTCTCATTAATAAACCGTCTTTGAAACATCGGCGTCCGAGTGATTGTATCTACGGACGATCAAGAACCTGGCCTCCCGACAGCGGATGTATAGGATTATACACACCTCGGTAAGTGGAAACGTAGCAGTATCATGCTATAATGAAGATTTTGTGTCTATCTCCAACCAAATCTTCGAATATAATTTAAGACACATGATGTTAAACAATGCTATCTAACATGTACTGAAGTGATTACCTTTTTTTGTAAAGTTGTTTTGATTTGATAAAAAAGAATTTAAATTGGTTTTATTTATTTTTATTTGATTATTTAGGAATCCATGGCGAGGCTGGAGTGAAACGGATGAAGGTTAGTACTGTCATCAATCTTAACGGATTCATTTCTTGATGTCAGTTTTCATTCTTTTTTTATTTTGTGTGTGTTTATCTTTAGGTTACTCTCTCTCTCTCTCTCTCTTCATTTTCCTGTATCTCTCTTTCTTTCTCTCTCTCTCTCTTTCTCTCTCTCTTTCTCTCTCTCTCTCTTTCTTTCTCTCTTCTCATGATGGTTTGGTATTTAAGGTACTGCGAGTGTCCTTGACTCCGGTGTGGGCAACATCTCATACTTGCTCTCCATGCGCTCCGATCCAAAGGATTGATATCAGTCATGATGCCATAAAATGATTAAATTTTAAATTTTCTAATTTTCAATCACATTTGTGAGGTGAATAATTTGTACATGTGATCTTACCCTAGTTAACCTTTCATATTGTGTAATGTTATCAACTTTCTAATTCCAGTTGGTTTCTGCCAATGAAGCTGTTGCAATCATGGTTGATCACATGACGGACTCTGAGAACCAGAATCGTTTTTCTCTTCATAACGGTAAGAACTCTGCAATTGCAAATGACACAGGTTCTTATTTTTATTTTGGATCAAATGGATTTGAAACACCCCACAATGAGCACCGACTGAAAGGAGACTTTTTTAGTAACACCGGATTTTAAAACTTTCACTTCCAGTTTTGAATATTATCAGTCTCCGTCTGCTTACAAGTTCAACGGCAAAGTTAAAAATGCATAGTTTTATCTACAAGCACGTTTTGTTATACGCATATTTTTGATTAAAAAATATTTAAAAAATAAAATTATTTGTAACCCCCCCCCCCCCCCCAAAAAAAAACCCAACCTTTTTTATTATTAAAACTTTTTTTCTTTAATAAAAACCGGTGATCTAACAGATATAAAAGTGCGTATTGTTCTGTTTATGATTCAACTTAATCGGAAGTAAAACTTAAAAATCCGGTGTAACTGAAAAAAAGTGTCTTTTTGGTTGGTGCTCATTTTGGGGTGTTTGAAATCCATATGATCCTTTATTTTTAAAAATTTATTATACCTTGTTGGGTATCTTTTATTTTACTTATTAATTGCATTTGAATTATATATATATATATATATAACACACATAACTAGCTGTTCCTACCCGGCGTTGCTCGGTACTGTATTTACTTGCAATTGTTTTTGCTTTTCTTTAAATTTCATAACTTTTATTTTTTTTGTTTCAAGCAAATGGAACTAAGTCTGTATGGAGTTACCTCCCTTTCTGTTAAAAATGGTGACTGTACAAAAATAAATTCAACCTGGATAAATTTTTATCTGAAACGAATTAACTCTTTCTTATGAATAGTTTAAGTATTTCTGTCGGGTCTTAAAAATGATGTTTTTCTTTTTTATACAGGTGATGAAATCGGAGTTGTGATCAACAATTTGGGCAGCCTGACTGTATTAGAAATGAATGTCGTTGCCAAGGAGACGATTATATACTTAGGTTGGTTTTACTTACGTTTTCTTTCTCGCAGTTAAAATATTATCCCCCCCCCCCCCCCCCCCGCCATCAACATGAGGATGGTCACCGCACGTTAATTTCAGGGAGCTTATATTTAGTTTAATATAAAGGGGGCAAAAAATTCAGATACCTCCAATTTTTGCGAAATTTTTACAATAGGTATTGGACATCAATTAATAAATATTCACCAAATTTCTGTTTCTTTGGAGTATTTTAAAGGATTTTTAGGAGTCATAATATTGGCACAACCTCCCATTTGAAAATTAGAATATTTCAGATTTACATTAAATTTGATCCATAGTCACCAATTATGCAAGACTTTATGGTATTAGGAATGAATGTAGTTTATACTTAGGTTGGTTTTATTTGCAGTTGTGAAGTTTAGGGAGTGAGAAGCTTGTTGGAGATTGTCATTTTGTTGTAGGGTCGCTGCATCTGTATCCATCTTACTGATCTTGTTTGAAATTTTTTTAAAAGCGATCACCAAGTTTTTCCTTGAAAGGACTAATCTTCTTCTCATTTGAAAATTTAAATATATAAGATTGTAGACATAAGATTTTGTATCATTATATGTTGAGTTTAATCTTCATAAGGGGACATAAAAGTGGTGCAAAACTGTTCTGGTTTAGGAATTAATTTTACCCATGCTGGGACGGGTATTCTTCTAGTAAATATATATAGTGAAGGTACAGAATAGTTGACAAATAATAACATTATTTAGAAACCATTAACATGGGAAGTGGGTATTGTTAACTATTATGTACCTTCATCATATATGGGTATACATACAAAAGTGGAACTACGATAAGATATATAATGCATTTTTCTGATATTTTAAGGGGATAAAAAATAAATTTAAGGAGGACTCCAGAACACTACTGAAACCATCCCTTTTGGGACTCTCTAGAAGGTTTGAATTTTCTGAGGGGGTTCACATTGACTCTGCTTGTATAGGAGAATTGTGAATGCGACTTTTCAGTCCAGCAAAAGATTTTTGTTTAATAAATGTAATTAGGGGTGGGACATAATGGGAGAAAATTTCAGATTCATGTGAGTAGTATTTTTTGTGTTCATTTATACATAAATAACACTAAACAATCAAACATATTGAAAATTTTGCAAAATTCAGAAGGTGCAGGCCACTAGTATTTGCCTATTTTACATTCATGAAAACCCTTTCACAGCCTGAAAATGGTCCTAAATTAAAGTACTATATCAGATTTAACCATCTATATCCATTCATAGCTTTTGAGGATGTTTTAGGACCTGCAATGTCGCATGAAACCACTTTTTCACCGAAAAATGATGGATTTTGAGTCCCGTGGAGCCCTAACGGCTATTTTTGGCCTGCACCTTCTGAATTTTGCAAAATGTTCAAAATGTTTGATTGTTTAGTGTTATTTATGTATAAATGAACACAAAAAAATACCACTCGCATGAATCTGAAATTTTCACCCATTACTTCCTACCCCTAATGTAAATTTGATTGTTTTTGTTGTTTTTTTTTCATTCCAGAACGGAAAGGTGCAAAAGTGTCTCGTGTTTACTGTGGTTCCTTCATTACATCCCTCAATATGCGCGGCTTTTCCATCACGCTTCTTCATTTAAACGACACTTTTAAAAGATGCCTCGGTAAGTAGTTAACGCTTGTTTCTATTTAGTTGCCTCCCCACGAGGGCAAAGTTAGACACAAAGTTGTATTTTTAATGCGGAGAAAAATCCAGCTTCCCAGAAAGGGGCACCTTGGATTAGAACAAAAATAAAAATTGCTTCAATCTAGAAGGAGTTCTCCTTCACTGACTGAATACAAAAAAAGAAGTGCCGTATCTGAACAGATACTACACTTTGCTCTTAGCTAAAATGCGAAGGAACATTAATGCTTGTTATCATGAGACAACATCAGTCAGGATCAAACGGACTCTTGTTTTGGGACAACACTACTGTTAATGTGAAAATATCTGATATATATATATATATATATATAAGAATAAGAAATGAGGTAAAATACCTTCAAAGCATGTTTAAGAGGCGATATTAATTTTAAAAGAAAAATCGTAACAGATTTTTTTTTTATTTTTTTATTTTTTTATTTTTTTTTTATAAACTTTCATTTAAGTTTATAGTAATTACAAATATTTCGCCAAGTAAAATTGGCTTTATCAATGTATCTGGAAATCCTGATCTTAACGGATTGTCCCGTCCTTGTTGGTGTAAAGATGGACGTGTGGGTTGAATTTTTTTTTTCCACTTTCAAATATGAAGACGCGCATATTTAAAGTGGAAAAAAAAAAAAAATTAATATCGCATCTTAAACATGCTTTGAAGGTATTTTACCTCATTTCTTATTCTTAAATTTCATATGATGCTTACAAAAAAAAAAAATGAACTTAATTTTAATATATATATATATATATATATATATATATATATATATTACTAATGGAGATTTGGTATCTGTCTGTCTGAATCCAAAACTATACTATTATTTAAAACATTGATTTAAAATAATAAACATTTCATTCGTAACTTTGTTGTAAACACAAAACAAAATCTTTCTCATTTATTCATATAGATAAACATTAACATTTAAGTAATTTCGATAAAAGTTTATTTTTCTTTTAGATGTGACCGTAAAGAAAAGAAAAGAAAGAGGACATCAATTTGCTTTCTCACTTGCAATTTAGAAATAGATCACAACTTGTTGAAAATCAAGTCGGGTCCATCTAAAGAGAGGAACATTTGAACACAAATGCTGAATATTTGTCCGGAAAATAAAACAATATTGCAAAACAGAACTATTTGTTATATCAAAAGCTAAACAATCATTTAATTAAAAAACAATAACAATAATAGTTAATTAATAAAATGTCCTTTTTTAAAACCAATATGCAAATTAGTTAACTTTGACTGATATTGCATATACATAATCAGCATATAAAAAAGATGATGCATCTGTTGTGTAAAGTTGAATTAACTTGAAATAGGGCATTTTGATTTCACCGTTAGTGCGATAAATGGGTCCAACATTCGCATTTATTCATTTAGATATATATATATATATATATATATATATATATATATATATATATATATATACTAGAGATGAAAGATGAGGATAAAACATTGTAAAGATACAATATTTATCAGAACATCAAAAGTTCAGAGCAAGGAGCTTCAAATCCTTAATCCATGGATTTTCAAAGATAAACCCTTTTCATCAGAGGATAGGGAAAAGCCGACAATGTAATTGTAAATATTATCGGCAACATTTAACATTGATAATTTTACATAAAATAAAACAAAAATAAAGGCAAAAAGGTAAAGAGTCTTATGTTGAGATGAGAGCGTAGAGTCAGGGTGGACGATGTCCAAAAACATGTCAAAATAAAAACAGCTGTTATGTTGGAAATGAATGTTCGAAACAGAATAATACTCAAATTGTTTAGGAATCCAAATATTTTTGTTAAGAAGCTGGTACTCAGACGGCAATTGGTAACATCCAGTTTAGCCTGTTTGTACATTAGTTTGGTGCTGGAGTTATCCGTTTCGCAGGGTTCAGATTGAAGTTTGTAATATTTAAATATATATATATATATATAAATAGTATTATTATTCGTTTTATTTTCAACCTAAGAAAAGATAAACACAACACAAAGAATACCAACCAGAAGTAAACAAAAACAGATTCGCAAATATTTTAAATTAAATAATTACGCGTTTATTTCTATAAAATAAGCCTAACCATTAACTCCATTCTAGTGCAGATCGACGCACAAAATCGCACTAATATTTGGAAACACCAAAAAAGCCCCAGGCACACTATAGTAAATGTATAAATAAATGTATAAAAAATAGTCATGACATCTATGAACAGGCACACACACTAAACACACTAAAATAATAATCAAATAATAACGTAATAAAAAAAAAGAATTGAACAGCCACATCACATTCGAAAACACACGAAAACAGACTCTTTAAGCACATTTAAACAACACTTATCCAACATCTCCCCCAATAACAATATGACAACCCAATTTCAGCATATACAGGGTGGGCAAAAATAAGGGTCCTATTTTTAAAAATTCATAACTTTTTTATTTATTGATTTTTTTTTTTTTTTTAGAATAAGTAAAGGACCCCTTCCGAAGCAAGCATGAGCCGTATTAGCCCTAAGGAACGTACCCTCATTTAGAAAACATTATTTTTGCTTAAAAAACTCAAAACAGTGTAAAAAACAATACTTTAGTTTTTGTAAGTTTTAAGAAGTGTTTTTCGGCTAAAATTTGTTTTGTTTATTTCAAAAAATCTCGGAAGGGTCAGTCTACACACACATAAAGTTTGGTGAGTTTAACTTTTATTTTGTGGAAGTTATTCAAATTCAAGTTATTCAAATTTAAAGATAGGACCCTTATTTTGGCCCACCCTGTAACTATCCCGCACCAAGGTGGCTTTATTTCGTTTTTTTAACACCATGCTGTTCCGATAAACTGATTTCATTATTCCTGATGAAGAACACAGGGTGTTTAAAATATTGAAGAATAAAAACTAAAAAAGCAAGCACATTGTTTTTATGCTTGAACTGCCACCAACACAATATTAAAATAATATTTTTTTTCATTAAGATATGTTTATAGATAATTGTTCTTGAAATTGTTCTGTTAAAGAAATATGTTTACAATTTATTTAATTTTGAATGTTATCAATTGTTTTATTTTTCACTTTAAATTTCTTATATTTTATGTAAATTTTGGAAAAAATTTTAATTGTAAAATTTTTTTCTAATGGTGTCTACTTTTTTATTTTTTTATTTTTTATATTTTTTTTCTTCTATTGTATCCCTTTATGTGTCTGGTTTTCTTCTAATGTATGCTTTTTAGAAGAGGATTTAAATCGTCAGTGTCCCTACCCTCCCACTTCTTCTCAATTTGCTGTCTAAATGAGGGTGTACTATACTGTAATTTTTGCTGATTTGTTCGACTTCGAACTTCGGTTTCTATACCCTGTGCTGATAAAGATCCATTTCGTCTCTGAAACGATCATATACTAAACAGTTGTTCATGTTGAATTCTTGGAACAAATATAAATGAATATGTCATAAATTTGTTTATCTCTGAACTATGATAATATATATATATATATATGTGAAAAAAGAGACAAACAGAAAACAGGTTAAAATGCAGAAGAAAAACAAAAACAAGAGATTTGACCGGTTTTTTTCTGAAGACGTTCGTTACACGAACGAAACTGGTCAAATCTCTTGTTTTTGTTTTTCTTCTGCATTTTAACCTGTTTTCCATTTGTCTCTTTTTTCACACATTTTGTCTACCACAGCATTTCATTTTCACGGCTTATCGTGCACCTTACCCTATATATATATATATATATATATAACTTAAAGAAAGAGGCAAAATGCCTTCAAAAACCATGTTAGATGCAGATATATTTATTAAAATCAAAATAATTTTTTTTTTCTTTCATCTAGACCTATTTTGCTAATAATTTCGCTCGGTATAACGAGCCTCATCAGAGATTTAAACAAATAAAAGATATTAACCTTATTTTTTTTTCGTAAGAGTCCTTCCTGGTCTTGTTGAAGTGGCGTCCAATGTTGTGTGGACTTACAGTGTAATGTCTCTTTTAAATTTGAACTTAAATCACGCATGGTCGCTAGTATGTATAAATTTGGGAAAGTTCATTTTAAAAAAAAAAATCTTTAAAATTTGAAAGAGGCAAAATGCCTTCAATAAACCATGTGTTAGATGCAGATATTTTTATTAAAATCAAAATAATTTTTTTATCTTGACCTATATATATATATATATATATATATATATATATATATATATATAATGTGTTTTTTTTAAGGTTTACCAAAACATTTCGTTCATGAAATCATTCATCACAACAAAAGACTTTTTTCCTTTCAAAGTTTATTTATTTATCAGATTTTTCAAAGTTAATAAGTTTTTTCCCTACACGTGTTTCTCTACTCAAGCAGGTAAACCTTAAAAAAACACATAAATGCTCTGTACCCTGTAACCGAGTATCATCGAGCTTATTTTTATTGGACTAATCCCGGTCTTCACTGAATAAACTAAGTGAAAAATCTACATATATATATATATATATATGTATATATATATATATATATATATATATGAAGGAACAATAGGCTAATAGACATTTTTGACAGTGCTGTTAGCTTCATGAAACTTGATTTAAAATTTAATTACAATTTTAATTTTTAAATTGCCATTTTATTTCCTTCTCTATATGTTGTAAAACCAAATAAACAAATCCATAAACAATTTTAAAAAATGTACATTTTTGTAAGAGTTATAGAAATGTAAATTTATTTATGCTGGAATACTTTATATAAAAAGAAACTGAATATGACCCCATCCTCCTCCTTAGGACAATCTATCTAGGTATGGGATCAAAGTTTATGTTCCTCGGTGTAATAGCCTAAAAGTAGTCAGCAGGTATACAGATGTATATATGAATTAAAAGATGGAAGATGAGAATAAACAATTGTAAAGATACAATATTTATTGGAACATCAAAAGTTCAGAGCAAGGAGCTTCAAATCCTTAATCCATGGATTTTCAAAGATAAACTCTTCTCATCAGAGGATAGGGAAAAGCCGATAATGTGATTTATCAGCTTTTCCCTATCCTCTGATGAGAAGAGTTTATCTTTGAAAATCCATGGATTAAGGATTTGAAGCTGCTTGCTCTGAGCTTTTGATGTTCTAATAAATATTGTAGCTTTACAATTTTTTATTCTCATCTTTCATCTCTAGAATTGATTGCTCTATTCAATATATTGAGCTTTATATTATCACGATAGATTATTATTATTAAACGATAATTCAATTATCGTTAATTTAATTCAACATTTAAATATTAAATAGTATATGAATTAAAATCGAAAAGCAGAAGATCTAAAACTCAACGTTTCACCCAGCTGTTGCATGGGCTTTATCAAGAGAGAAAAAGCTAAAAGTGGCCAAAAACCTTTTTCGCCACTTTTAGTTTTTTTCTCTCTCGATAAAGCCTATGCAACAACTGGGCGAAACGTTGAATTTTAGATCTTCCGCTTTTCCATTTGAACTAATACTGTGGGATTTATTTTATCATCATTTTATTTGTCAGGTGTATGTACAGATGCCATTAAGGATGTTTTGTTTTCCATTGTGTGTTTGCATCATCTTTAGTGTTCTTCATTTTGTCTCTTTCTCTCTCTCTATAGATGCTCCGACGAGTGCCCCCAGTTGGTTATGCCCTTATTTGCCGGCAGGTTTGGTCGATAGGCAAACCTTGTTGTACCAGGAAAATGGTATAATGCCCCTCCAATCTGAAAAGAAAACTTATGAAGGTATTTGATCTCTATTTTCAAATTTTTCCTTGTGGTGGTGTGGGATTTAAAAAAAAATTTTTTATTGGTGGAGGTGGGTATTAAATGCATATACTCAATGGCTAGATTGGTGCAGGTGTAAAATAAAAAATGAAACAATATAAAATTGGTATTTAAAGCAGGATTCAAAGTACATGAATGAGTACCGAAAGGATTTATATGGTCAAGTGATTACACATGATTAGCCATGATCAATGTTTCATTTTTTATTAGTCATAAATAAAGAAAGCGGGAGTAGATTTTACCCTCTCACTTTCATCTACTCTCACTGTCCTCATAAACACAGAGTAAAAATTTAAGATACAATATGTAAAATAAAAAATTAATCAGCGTCTTTGTTCTCTGGTGCCAGACAAATTGGACATTTTTGGTTTGGGTCGCTGTACCGTGGAACAAGCTGCCAGAAGCCTGCGGACATCTACGTTCAAGGCAACACTGCATGCATCATGGCCACTGATTTTTGGATGATTACATCTAACTCTAGCAGCAGAGATTGGGAGATCATCTTAAGCCTAGTATGACTGGTTGGTTAGTTGAATTACACGACATAGGAAAGATTTGGATTTGGATTCCAGTTAATATGAGCATTTCAGCCAAGCTAAAATGTCATCAGGGACTCCCTATGAATACTGTAGAGACAGAAGCGACTCCTAGTTAAGGAAATGGAGATCCACTTTTTGTTTCATAAATAAACCAGCAAAATGTGTCAAATGAGGTACAGATAGAAAACCTTGTTTGCCAGGAGTTACAAGAATTCACATAGCGACATGCATCACGTGTGGGCAACTTTGGTGTGATCAGATCTCAAGCTTCAAACTAACGGCTCACAATGAGTTAGCCGAATAACTGATGCAATTTGCGTACACATGATGATTGCACTAAACACCCAGATTTTTTACTTTGCGTGTCTATAAAATAAAATGGTGTCGAGGGCAGAACGAATTAGGCGGTGAGTAGAGTGACAATATTAACGACGGCAGAAGGAAACGGGTTATTTTTCTGAGTTAAATGTTTCATTGGTGATTTTCACTCACTCAGTCAGAGTATTTATTTACTCCTCTCCAAGAGTTAGGCACAAGGCCAGTTTTATCTTACTCCCACAAGTAAGATGTGACCCAAGGTCGGGTCGGGAAAGTGGGGTGTGAAAAGCCAACGCCCAAGAGGTGAGCACTTTGGCCATTAAAATTGCCTGGGCAGCCCTGTCGGCATTCCCCGGTAGGGGCGCCTCAGGCAGTAAGCAATAAACTTACTCCTCCCCAAAGAGGGGAGGCAAAGCCTTGGAGGGTGGACCTCCTAGAACGGCACAGGACAGACCCATAGATCTGCATAAATCAAGCCCCGAAGGCCAAGATAATACCAGTCTATGGGAGTGCAGTATCCATCGGAACAGATACTACACTTTTATCTTAGCCAAAAGGCCAAGAACTATAGAAGAGGACAGGCACAATTCAGTGAGAAACAGAGAAATTGAAGTCACAAAAAACAGCGTTTACTGAGAATTCGAACCTCGACAAATTATTGTCCTGGACTTCTTTGTTTGCCTTTCTTTCATCACTAGAACATCTTCACCTCTGATCATATCATTTCTATATTGTGGTACATACACACACATAACGTACTTCTTTTATATAAGCCGCAGAGGGGAAACTGAAGTTAGATAAGTTTGGCTTTTTGTGTTAAAATGTACATTTTTACAGATTCATAGTTAAAAACTATGTTCAAAAGTTAAAAGCTAATGAAAAGCCAGCACAAATGACAAACTGTTATGTAATTGGTGTGGCTGTGGCCAAT
This sequence comes from Sepiola atlantica, assembly GCA_963556195.1. NCBI lineage: Eukaryota > Metazoa > Mollusca > Cephalopoda > Sepiida > Sepiolidae > Sepiola > Sepiola atlantica. The sequence continues at coordinate 12,921,944 of OY744546.1, forward strand.
TGAAATATTATACTTTTATATCTTCTTCTGATCGTCAAGTGTGTGGGTGAGGCTGAACTGCTGTAAAAACTGAAATCAAGATCATTTGAAACAAATTCTTTCTGGCTGATTAAAACACAACCGTACTTTGAAAATGAATAAAACCAACTCCCATATTGTTTCTTGATGGACAGTTGATCCTTTATTTTGGGTTTTACAAACAGCAGACAGAGTTCCAGAGAGAGAACAAGAGACTTTTATAGTGTCTGGCTTAACAACTCAATACTTGTTATTTAACTTGCTTAGCTTCCAGTCGCTGATTGATCTGTAATTTAGTAATCTTTTCTCCCATTCTCTGACAAGTGCTACGAGTCTAGGCTGTTTGAAGATACTGGCTTCCTGACCAAAAATGCACAAAACATTAATGTTATTGTTTTTTTTCCTTTCTCTTTGCAAAACTCAATCATGTTCTGCAAAGCTAAAAACAAAAACATTTTTCTTCTACAAAACAACCAAACCAAACACTTTGAATAAATACTTGAACATATAAAGAACTTAAAGCATAAAATCTTTTACCAAAATAACTTAATTCGGCATTGAAAAACCTGAAAAGGGTTGATATGCCATAAAACAAAACAACCAAACCCCATTCTTTGATGATGTCATTCTCCATCTGGTTGTCTTCTCTTTCTTCCATTTCCATGTTTGGATGATTCGACCTTTAACTCTGCCAGACAGCATGTCATTGAATGATTCAAAATACAACCAAACGAAAAATAACCATAATTTATCATCATTATTCTATTCGGTTTAACAAACATTCATTTTACGTGCTGGCATGTCTTGGTTGGCTTTTGCAGTTTAACTTCCAAACTAACCTACCTCTGGCCAGGTTTTTATTTATCCCTCTTTCTTTGTCCCGTTTGCTGCTGGGCTCTTAGCTTATTAAAAATTTATTAATTTAAGAGTTAAAGTCCATCCTTATCATTTCCTCCCATGTTTTACTTGGCCTTCCGCTGTCAACTGACCCTGCTGTCTCAACTGTTCTACATCTACTAATCCAAGAACTTTGACAGAATTTATAGGACATTTCGTGTCATCCCTGCTTTGAAATACCATTTTCATCGCTAAACATGCAGTTTAAATGTACGCACCTTATGAATACTGTTTCTTTTTTGTCTGTTTTCAGTAAATAATATTCTGATGTTCAAATCCCTTGAAAATGTTTGCAAGTGGTTAAAAATGGCAGAAGTTGATTTGAACTATTTGGACACGGGAAGTGGTGACGGGGATTGTGGAACGACCTTGGCTCGGGGTGCGCAAGGTAAGTCTTATTTTTTTTCTAAAATTACCTCTACCACGTTTCGTTGTTTGCTCACGGGAATAGGCAAAAATCATCATCATCATCAGCATCATCATCAGCATCATCATCATCATCAGCATGATCAGCATCAGCATGATCAGCATCATAATCAGCATCAGTATCATGATCAGCATCACTATGATCAGCATCAGCATGATCATCATCAGCATGATCATCATCAGCATGATCAGTATCAGCATGATCAGCATCAGCATGATCATCATCAGCATCAGCATGATAATCATCAGCATGATAATCATCAGCATGATCAGCATCAGCATGATCAGCATGATGATGATGATCATCAAGATGATGATGATCATCACGATCAGGATGATGATGATGATGATGATCAGGATGATGATGATGATGATCAGGATGATGATCATCATCATGATCAGGATGATGATGATGATGATGATCAGGATGATGATCATCATCATTCAGTAGTTTAATGTTTGTTTTAGATGCCGGTATGCATTGAATGGCTTTAAGAAATTGACTTCCAAACAAACCTATCTATCTGGCCAGGTCTTTATCTATCCCTATTTTCTAACAAGTCCATTCTTATCATTGTCTCCCATGTTTTTCTTGGCTTTTCCCTGCAAACTGACCCTTCTACCTCAACTGTTCTACATCTACTAACATGACTATACTATCAAAGTCTCCTGTTCTGCATACATACCCCTATACTGTCTAGATTTAATCTTCTTCTGAGGTCATCAGATCTAAGCTTGTCTTTAAAACTCACACTCCAGATCCATTGTATCTTTCTCATATCATTTCTCTCTATGCAAAGCATGTACTCAATTCTCACCGACATACATCATACTGCATATACATGACTGATAGACTCTTCCCTTGGTCTGTAATTGTAACGCTCTGCTGGTTAGTGATGTCAGAAGTACCGTGACCCCTTATTTCATCAACTCTTAATTTTTACAATCACACTAACCCTTGCTCCATCTTGTACTTCAATGGTATCACCAAGGTAACAAAACTTCTTGACAATCTCAATAGCTTCTCCAATTAAAATTTGGTAAAAACGTGACATCGGATCTGCAGAAGAACCCCTTATAATTTTGTGGAAATCCATATAAAGGCATTAATGTGAGGAGTCTTAATATTTATCAAAATCAGACTTTTACTTACGGATGACCGAAATTAACTATAATTTTTCTCTGTCTCTCCCGTACACTAGCCCAGTCTAATAATAATAAACCAGCAGTGATAATGGACTATTAAAAGATAAAATATATATTCAAATAAGTGATGCTAAGTGTTTGTTATGTTACATAATCTAAATTGGGAGTGTTAACCAAGCTTCAGCCTCTGTCCCATCGCCGCAATGTGGCATCCTTGTGCTTGTTTTACAAATACTTCAATGGATTATGCTCCGATGAATTGGCTACTCTGGTGCCCCCTCGACGTAAATTCACTAGACCAACTCGACAATCAACTAAATCCCATTCATTCACTGTGGAGGTCCCCAGATGCCGGAGAGCTTTCTACTCAAATAGCTTCTTTCCTCGTGCTGCTGGCCTCTGGAACTCCCTCCCTGCCCCCTGTTTCCCCGTCAGTACTGACATGCAGAAATTTAAAACTGATGTAAACAGACATCTCGCTGCGCAGATCCTAATTTAGGTTGACCCCCCCCCCCCCCCCCCAAACCTTCTCCTTTTTTTTTTTTATCAGTAGCCCCTTACGTCTACAGTGGCAGCCTGTCTTGTTTGGGGTGAACTATGTTAAAAAAAATAAAATAAAAATTCAAAACTCAGAAGTACGAAACTAAAGGATGGCATCTAAAATTGAATCATTATTTTTTAATTATTTTGATGACTTAATTATTCAGGATATGGTAAACGGATCACATGTGTTATAGTATTATTAATTATATACTTATATACTTACGTAAGGGTAAGGGTCACCTTTTAATTTGAATAAAGGGAGATAACACACCTGGTTTTCAGACCGGAGTTCCGTCCCTTACATCTATTTTGGTTCTCTGAGCTTATGTGGTAAATAGCAAGCAGCATCATGAAGGTTTGAGCACGCGGCTCTTGAAACAGATTTAATATACATATTTAAAAAAAAAAATAATGATTCAGTTTTAGATACTATCTTTTAGTTTCATACGTCTGTGTTTTGAATTAACTCTCCCAATTTAAATTATGTAAATTATATAATGAGTTTGATTTGCAAGTTGATTAAGGTATTTTTATAAAAAAAACCCTAATTAACCAGGTTTCAATATTAGTCTCTTATAAACGGTTTTCGGTCAATGTTGTGCATATTTCTCTTAGCTCTGCTTTAGATAACAATATGGCTGCCTTCTCCAGGTGGTGATTTCAGAGCCGCTTTAGATGGAGGTGTATTTGATGTGAGTTGTTTGTTTTTCCGACTTTTGTTTTGTGGCATCACAATGTATATTTTTTTTATTGAGAACTTTTTGGCTTTCTGATGAGTTAGGAGAGGAAAGATCCGATATTAACATACAAATGTTGGTTGGTCTTCTGGTAAACGAAACAACTGTAATTGTACCAAAAGTGATTGGTTTGAAAAAAATGATTCATAAGATGAATAAAATCTTGGCCTTTGGAATGTACAATAGAAAGAAATTGGAGAAAGTGATTTAATTGGTGAAAGTCAGGTGATGATTCTTTCTCCTAAAAATACCAGTCGAGGATCCATTCTCGACAATCAGTCTGACAGAGACTGGGCAATTTGGGTGGCTTTTTATCTGTTGGACTGTGGGTTTTTTTTTTATGGAAATCGCTCCAGACAAGGCATTAAGCCACTAGATGTAAGGAGCTATAAAAAAATTTTTTAAATGCTACTTTAAGGTCAAAAACTAGCCAACATGTTAGATAGATTCTGACTCTGAAAACAGTAATTCTTCCCCCTTTGCCAGAAACATTGTTCATGGAATGTGAGGACTAAAGTACAAAATAAGGGAAACGAGAGTTACAAGGCTGCCGAAAGTAAACCCAAGTTCCTCTTTCTAGTCTCCTTAGTATTAGTTCTGGGTAGTCAGGCCTCGCCTTCCCTCTTTGTCGAGGAGTTAGTTAATTGCTAACTGCCTGGGGCGTCCCTACCGGGGAATGCCGACAGGGATGCTCAGGCAATTTTTCATAGGCCAGCCTGACTTTCATTTGGGTACTGGCTTTTTCTCCTATCTCGGACTTTGTGCCACATCATACTTCAGTTGGAAGTATGTAAATACTAAGCTTTAAAATAGATAGAGCGCAAAGTGCTGATTATGTGATGAATCCAGAGAGGGGGCATCTGGCTACGTAGTGTCAGCCTTATGTATAAACAAAGAGCAAATATTAATGAAGTTCGAAAGAGGACATTTTTAAATTTCGTTTTAGTTTACTCTATTGCATTTTTGATTTTAATAAATATTTGATTAATAGTAAATAAACAAAAAAATAATTTAATACATAATTATCGGAAGTTACGTTGAGACGAGAAAAACACGTACCTGTAGTATAGAGTATCAATGCTTTATTTTTTTGTTGTTTTTTTTTTTCTTATTTTACTGAATATGCATTTTACTGCTAACTTTATGACCCATGTGTTGTCAATGTGTTGACTATTTTACTTAAACAGCAATCAACAACAAGCTGAACACCATCGAGGCATGTGGTTTGCCTGTTGACCAGCCGGCTGCCCTGTTGAGGCGACTTGCTGAAATTGTGGAACGAGAGATGGGAGGATCTTCAGGGGCGGTAAGTAAGGATCAAATTGATTTTTAGGAAATTTCGTCTGGTTTGAAATTGGGATTCTTTTGTTTATGTCTATACATTTGTGGGTATGTAAATTATTTCATTAAAAAGTCTATATTACAGTTTCTGTTAGGCGAACCAAGGTTTCATTGTTACGGACAGACGGTTTCTGAGTTAGAATTAGTTATTTTTATCCATTCTAAATCCTCAGCACCCCAGAAAACGAAGACAAAACGGACAAAAAGAATGAAGGATTTTTATAAACCATCTGTCAATAATGAACCCCTTGTTCACCTATCATAAACTGTAATGTACAGTTTTTAAATAAGTTAATTTATATTAGTTCTCGCAAAACTTAGTATTGAGCACTTTATCTGTTTCTTTTCAACAAATTTTGATACACTAATATATATATATATATATATATATATATATATATATATGCAAACATTGTTAAAAATAACAGAATTCGTATGTTTAATTATACCTAAAAAAGGTATAATTTTTTCAATTTTTCTGATGATCTTTTTTAAAATCAAAAAAATCGTCAACGACTTCCTGGAACAATGCGAAAAACGTTCTCTGCACGTTTCTCTGCCGTTTTTTTTTAATTCTCTTCTTTCTCCAGCTTTTTTGTTCATTTGCTTTTGACACCTTAGGATGATTCGACGAAGACTCGAAAACGTTTGTGAAACCTATGGAACATTTCTTAATTTTTTTGATTTTAATACAAAAAAGACCATCAGAAAAATTGAAAAAATAAAAAAAGGTATAATTAAACAGACGAATTCTGTTATTTTTAACAATGTTTGCATAAATGAGAAAATGCTGCCTTAATACACACACACACACACACACACACACACACACACATATATATATATTATGAAAGAGTATCTTTATAAATATTTTCAAATGTATCATAAAGAAGTTCCTAATACAATAAATTTATGCTCAGTATTGAAAATATAGCATTTTAATTGTTTAATCAAAGTGAAGATACTTACATATACATAGTTACATATTTATTTTTTATACTTTCTTAATATTCAACAAAAGAATAGAAGAAGGGAGTCCATTTGAGTTTCTTTTAAATCCCGGATTTTTAAAAGAAAATATTCTTCTCATCAGAAGGAAATAATATTCAACTTCAAATATTCTTTTGAAAATTATAATATATAGTTATATGATTTTTTTTCTTTAATGGAAAATAAACCATTTTAAAAGTGCAAAATAATGAATAGTAATAGTTCCAGACAAATGTTGAAAATGAAGAAAAAGATTGAAAAGATTGAAAATAGATGGTACAAAAAAAAATACTATTTTCAATCTTTTTAATCTTTTTCTGATTTGGCTCAGTCTCTGTCAGACTGATTGTTGGACGGATCCTCGACGTGTATATACCAGTCTGAAATCTTTGAGCAACTTTGAAAGAAGCAAGACTGTATGGACAAAGAATACTTGCTACATAAAAGAAACAAAACTATGAAACGGCATCGGACCAACACTATGTAACACTTAGTCAGTGAACTTCACCTTGGACTTAGGGTCAGTGACTGCCATCTCAGATTCAAGGTCAGTGATCAGCACCTCAAACTTAGGGTCAATAACTACCGCCTCAAATTTAGGGTCACTGACTGCTGCCACTGACTTAGGCTCACTGACCGCCAGCTTGGACTTAGGATTAGCGTTGAGGGTTAACAAAGGGCCTGTTTGTTTTTTTTAAATTTTTATTTTATCTTATAAATGTTGTTATCTTTAATGTCTGCATTTGTTTAGAACTACTCGTATAGAAAACGTGTGCAAAGTGAAAAAATTACAGGATGCTGCTTGGATAACTAGACATAATGTATAAAGGTGTGATTTCACTTGGGTACCTTAAAGTGAAATCTGACCCAAAACTATTTCTATAAAGAGACATTATAAAAACGATGAACATTCAAATTTTTCTAAATGTTTACTATTTTCTTCCTCTGCAACAGTTGTACAGTGTCTTCTTAAATGGTGCTGCCAAAGTTTTGAGTGACCGTTCCACTGCGATAACTTTTCAAGTCTGGTGCCAGGCATTTTCTGCTGGTCTCCACGGAATAATGAAGTGAGTCTTTGAAATCTTTTTTCTTCTTCATTTTGCTTTAGAGGAAAGTGCTGCTCAGTTTGTGGAAAGAGAGTTGGGTGCAACTCAATTTTTATTGTGGTCTGAGAGTGCACGTTACCAAGACCAAAGTGATGATCAATGGTTGTAGTGTTGGAAATCCCCCAGAAAGAGGAAAGTTCCCCTGCTAAATTTGTGGAAAGGGAGTTGGGAGCAACTCAATTTTTATTGTGGTCTGAGAGTGAATGTTACCAAGACCAAAGTGATGATCAATGGTTGTAGTGTTGGAAATACCCCAGAAAGAAGAAAGTTCCCCTGCTAAATTTGTGGAAAGAGAGTTGGGTGCAAGTCAATTTGTTGTGGTATCTGTAGGCATTGGGTACACAAGAAGTGCAGTGGAATGACTGGTAGCTTGAGAGAGGATAACCAATTTGTGTGTAAGTAGTGCAAGACAATGGAGATGGATCAGAACTCAGATGTGGAGAAAGTATATCTGGATACCATTGGAGCACAGGGTGGAGCAGGTGCTAATGTGATTACAAGAATCAGGAGTGGATGGAGTAAGTTCAGGGAACTCTTTAATAATCTTCTGCCCATCCCACCCATTGTTTTCAGTCCCTTCGTGGTGATGATCATCGTCTAACTGACAATTTTTTTAACCCTTATTCTCATGTGGCCCCCAGGCCTTGATAAGAAGTGACCCCTTAGTAAAAAAAATAAATGAACCATCCACTGTTTATTTCCCTGACAATTGTATGCACTATACATGCACTTTTAATGATCTGCAATGCACCTGAGCACTGCACCCAATGATTTTATTATCATTATAATTTCAAATTTTATTCTTGACTAGCAGGGCTACCCGGCGTTGCCCGGGGCAAAAGTATAACATATTTCTATTAAAACTTATATCTCTCTCTTGTCCGGTTTCCCCCTCCCTCCCCGCCTCTTCTTCTCCGCTCAGCCCATTCCCCTCTCAGGACATACACTTTTTATAGGTTACTTGAGTTGGAGTAAGGGAAATAACTCCTTGAAAAAAAAAATCAGAGTTACTACCCTTTAGTACATGAAAATGACTGGAAAACCGACACCCCCTGACGAAATCGGCAGCAGTTTAGGTAAAAAAATGAATTTTTTTTTCTAAATTTTGGATATTATTTATTCCGGGCAACACTGATTAAGAAAATATCAACTTTGATGATGTTTGTTTTGTAGTTTTTAAGTTTTAGCTAGATATACACACACATACACACAGACACTTCTCTTTATATAATAGATTACCGCATAATTAATACTCGTGTACATCTCATTTGCATAAAATATTTTAAAATCTCTTCTGATAAATAACTATCCTCTGTTATTCATTTCACATCAAGAAATCTCATCAACCACTGATTGCCATGCCAATAACACCCTACCTGAGAGTCCAACTTTCAAACTCCTCGGCCTAACATTCACAGGTAACATGAATTGGAACAAATACATAGAAGATATTGCCAAGGCTGCTGCTAGAAGACTTCTCACAGCTGATATTGTCCTATATCTCTACAAAGCCACCATCCGTCCATGCATGGAGTATTGATGTCACATCTGGGCTGGTGCACCATCCACTAGTCTCTCCTCTTAGACAGGGTTCAAAAAGAGTCTCTAATCTGATAGGTCCCTCACTATCCACCAAACTCCAGCCCTTTTCCCATCGCCGCAATGTTGCATCCTTGTGCTTGTTTTACAAGTACTTCAGGGGAATGTGCTCCGATGAACTTGCTGCTCTGGTGCAACCTCGACATAAATACACTCGACCAACTTGATAATCAGCTAAATCCATTCATTCAATGTGGAGGTCCCCAGATGCCGGAGAGCCTTCTACTCCAATAGCTTCTTTCCTTGTGCTCCCGGCCTATGGAACTCCCTCCCTGCTTCCTGTTACCTCGACTGTACTGACATGCAGAAATTTAAAACTAATGTGAACAAGCATGTCGCTGCACAGCTCCCAATTTAGGATGACCCCCAAAACTTTCACCTTAATTCTCAGTAGCCCCTTACATCTACAGTGGCAACTTGCTTTGTTTGTGGTGAACTTTGTTAAAAAAAAAAAACTTTAATTCTAACATTTTGCTCTGTATAATAATTAGTTTGTCATCATCATCATATTCGGTTTAACGCATGCTAGCATGCGTTGGACGCCGTTAAGAAATTGACTTTCAAACTAACCTATCTCTGGCCAGGTTTTTATTTATCCTTCGTTCACTCAGATCCATTTTTATCGCTTCCTCCCATGTTTTCCTTGGTCTTCACCTGTGAATTGAACCTGCTACCTCAACTATTCGACATTTACTTACCAAAGAATGCTAATCCATTTTTTCAACGTGGCCATACCATCTAAGTCTACTCTTCTGAACACATATCCCTATACTGTCCGGATTTAATCTTCCTCTGAGATTATCAGAATTAAGCATGTCTTTATGACTGACATTACATATCCATCGTATCATGTTCATATCATTTCCCTCCATGCAACGCATGTCCTCAACCCTCACTGGCCAGCTTTTACTTCCATACATCATCAAATTGCATACACATGCCTGATAGACTTTTCCCTTGATCGACAAGGTTAACGCTCTGCTACGCATCTGAACCAATTTTATATGTACCTATAAACCACTATAAGTAAAAGCTTTACCCACTCCCCTTTTTTGAAATTATTTTTGTGTGTGTATATATATATATATATATATATATATGAGACCTTAGGCCAGAAAAAATATTTCAAATATGTGACGGGGTTGGGACCCTAATCCCCTTCAAAGTAGGCCCCTTGTGCTTGCACACACTTAGCCCACCAATCCATCCACTGCCGGAAACACATATGTTACTGCCCATCATGTACATATATCAATATTTTACAATGCAATAACCATTTTAACGTACAAGATCTTTGTTTGGCTATTGGCCATTCAACTCGATTCAAAATACCATCTGAATAAAAATCTGTTTTAAACTTGTTTAAACGTGTCTACGACATTATAACTTTAGGATGAATTTTTCTTTTCTTTCTTTAGGTATGGTGGAGCAAAGCCAGGTGACCGGACAATGGTAAGTATTAATTCGACTAATAATCCACACTTTTAAGATTCTTTTATTTTAAATCTCCCAACCAATTGATAAACACTCGGTAAATCGGAAAAAGAAAACCAAAACACTTCTCTTCACAAGGTCAAGTTCAATTTTTATCATTTTAATCAGTTTTTTCATTTTTGAATCAATTTTTTTTCATTTTAAATGAAATGTTTTCATTTTGAAACAAATTTTTATTTTGGATCAATTTTGTTAATTTTGAATCAATTGTAGTTTATCACATTTAGAATAAGATTGGTACACAAATTTAATTTGGTTAGGTTTTATTTTAATCATTTTTAAAAAAAATTTTCATGCAAAAACAAAATTAAAAAACTAAAAAAAAAATGAATATTCATTTATGGGCATTACAATAATAAAACCATTTAAATATAATCATTTTAGCAGCCAAAAAATAATAAAGTTTTTTTTTTTCTTAAAATCTTCGTAAAATTCATAATTTATCAAATGATATGACCGCTAATTATCCATGCAAACTTTTTTTTTTCAATTTAATTTTCAAGTTTCGTACCTTATTTTCAATATGTTTGCATCTTCAAATATACTTATTTAAGAGAAATATTGGAGGGGGCCTTGTACCCCTGGTATTGATGTAATAATGGGGTTTTATCTGAACCCTAATATTTTCAGTTATTTAAAAATAGCCTCCACACCCGATGAATCAATTTTTGATTAACTACTTTGTCAAAACTACCGAATTTTAATTTTCCTTAATTCTATCAGAATGCCTTTCTATTAATTTTTAATTAAGACATCAAGTCATTTCAGAATTTAATGAAGATAGATGACCCTGTGGCATGCAAATAGATCCAATGGAGTTCAAAATAATAATCAATTACTAATTAGAATAATTTTATTATTTAAGTAAGAACTATTGAGTTAAATTACAAAAATAGTCCCGGGTACTCGCTTGGTTACCTCATTTTTGGAATGACACCCCCCTTTAGAGGTACCAGGTACTTTTAAGAATATCACATTTTTTTCCTTAAAGGACACCCCACCGCTTTCGGCATATGTGTTGATTAACTGAATGTTGACCTCCCCACCCCCACCCCCACCCCCACCCCCACCCCTGGAAGAAATTGAATTGAAGCTCTTGCTTCAATTTCCCGCTTATTTAGCGACCACCCTGTATGTACATATTTCTTAAACAATTCAGTTTTCTTCACTTCAGACATTCTACAAATAAGAGAATATTTAACTTTTTTGTACTTTTCCAGATTAGGACCCGAGTTAAAATCGACTTGGTGTCGGTAGTTTCCGGATGTTTACGTAGATGACCGGAAAAAGCTGAATCAAAAGTCGATTGCCTGCGTCCAAAAAATCTAAAACTAGGCTGGATGTACAACTGGAAAAATGTTTTTTTACATGTAAAAGTTTTTTAAGAAAAGTTTCACTAAACAAGTATTAAAACGGTGTATGGGTTAGGGGTTATAAAATATATTTTTTCTGCATGAAAAAGTTTGTTTTTTCACTGAACAAGTGTTAAAATGGTGTTAGGGTTAGTTAAATTCATTATCACTTTGATCAATTTTTATTTCCAATTAATGAATTTCGCGATGCAATCAATTAAAATGGTAACTTGTTGTCTACTTATTTTCTCGCATTATGATTGGATAAGCGCTTCGGCATTTTCCGGCTGTCTACATAAACATCATCCGGAAACTACTAATGCCAAGTCGAGTTTATCTTGGGTCCTAATCTGGACAAGTACCAACTTTTCAATCCCACAGACATGAACAATGCACTCACAAAAAATATCTTTAACACCTTTGTAAATTTGCATACAAAGCAGAAAATTGACTTCACAATCTAGTGGGCGATGATCTCTTCATGTCTCTACAGCCTCTTTCACACAGAATAGATATTACTAGTCTCTCTCTACTCTATATTATGTTACAACTGAGTTCCAATCCCTGGTCTCCGCCTGTAAAACATTCACAGTAAGAACTCGTTTAGCTACAACCACAGCAAAGAAATTTACTTTCTATCTCTCTTTACCAAAAACAAACAGAACTTCCATGAACAAAGTTTCTTTCCTAGAACATGCCATCTGTGTTATGAGATACCACGAGTCTGCTTCCCAACTGACTACAGCATGGTCGTCTTCAAGTCTAAACAAATACTTTTTTAGCCATCGTCTTGGATAATCAATTTCTCTTAAGTAATCTTTTGACCTTTCCATTCATTATTTCCAATCTTCTTGTGGCAGCGATCAATCTCTTTAACCCTTATCCTCAAGTGGCTCCTGGACCTTGATACGTAGTGACTTCTCAGTAAATATATATATATATATATATATATATATATATATTTATAATGGTTAGAGACCAAACTGAATACAATTTTTTTTTCAAATAAACATATTTATTTAAAATTCTAATTTTTGACTTAAAATATGTTTTTCCTAATGGAGACTTATTTTAAGTCGGAAATTAGATGAGTCACTATTTAGCAAGGTTGAGAAGCCACTCAAGGATAAAGAGATTGTTAGTTGTACAATGATTGCTGCCACAGAAAAATTGAAAACATTTATTCATTAAAAAATTCTAATTTTTTACTTAACATAATTTTTTCCTGATGGAGACTTATTTTAAATCCAAAATTAGAATTTTAAATAAATAAATATGTTTATTTGAAAAAAAAAAAAAATTTCCATTGAGTTTTGTCTCTAACTGTTATAGATTTTCAAAAATATCGATGCTTCAAAACAGTGCAAATATTTTTACTACTTTTTCACACACGCACACCAACACATGATCTACTGTGATCAGACATTAAACCAGCAACTTCAATAACACTAGAAGAACAAAACCAAGTGGAAACATGTCACGTAAGAAAAAAAAAGAAGACAAATATGTCTGTACTTTATTTGATAAAAACTTATTTTAAGTCAAAAAATTTGAATTTTAAATAAATAAAAAATGTTTATTTGAAAAAAAAAAAATTGCATTGAGTTTGGTCTGTAACTGTTATAACATTTTCAAAATATCGATGCTTCAAAACAATGGAAATATTTTTACTACTTATATATATATTATATATATATATTATATATATATATTATATATATATATATTATATATATATATAGTTGAATAAAAGCGAAAATAACCAAATATATTTTTACATACTTAACAAATTATTATCATATTTTCTTAATGTGCAACAAAACAGAGTGTAAGTACGTATGTGTCTTTTAAATCTATATTTTTCATAGAAAAAATATTCTTCTCTTCAGAAGGTGAAGTTAATTTTGAAATTATCAAAATTAGCTTCAATTATTTTTTTGAAAATGGCGTAAATTATTGGAGCATTGTTTTGAAAAACAAATTCTTTTAAATGGAAAAACTATAACCGATTAATTTAAAGTCTGATAAAAATGTGAATCTTATAGTTCCAAGGAAAATACACTAAAAAAGTCTGAAAATTGTTGTAGTTTTTTAGCTAGACATCCACAAGTTAATTTGCAAGATATGTCAGAAAATTTAAGTAATTATTCACGTGAAAGGTAATCTGGTGTCCAAATCCAACCGTAGGATAAATATAAATAAGATACAAATAAATCGAATAAAATAAAGTAAAAGTCCAAAATATGTGTGAAAGGGTCAAAATAGTATATGTGTATAATTTTGGGGTAAATTCTTAGATTGGGACCCATGCTAAAAGTGCCTCGGCGTCGGTACTTTCCGGCTGTTTATGTAAACATCCGGAAAGTACCGAAGCGTATAGCCAATGAAACTGCAAGAAAATGAGCAGACGATTTCAACTGATTGAAACAAATAAGCAGACAAACACTTCATTCCACTTCTTATAGTTCTACATAATCTGCCGACTCCTCCCCCCCCCCAAAAAAAAATGTTTTCTGCGTAAAAAGCTTTTTTACAACTTGTTCAGTGAAACTTTTTCAAAAAAACAAAACTTTAATACCTAACCTTAACCCTAACCCTAACAGAACCAACAATAATTATCAGTAGAAAAAACCCTAAAGATGCCATTTTACCTGATTACAAACCCAAAATAATTTTCAGTAAAAGAAAACACTTACTTAATACACTTTTTAATTTAAACATTTCTTACTTGAAATACTTATTTTTTTGTTAAAAGAATAAATATTTCTTTTATACAATTTGACAAAATGTATTTTTTTTTTTTGCTTGTTTTTTCCCCGCTTGTAAATCCAGCCTCGTTTGTGATTTTTTGGACGCAGGTAAGTCAATGGACTTTTCATTCAGCATTGTTGGCAGTTTACGTAAACATCCGGAAAGTACCGATTCTGAGTCACATTTAGCATGAGTTCTAATCTAAGAAAGCATCAGTTTTGGAAATGTGGACGCCTAAAACTCCATCGTCTATATCTCATGCGAGGATCCCCGCTACAGATGCTAAATAACACCAGTCATTAAATTTTTTGCTAGTATATTTTTGTTCTTTTCTTCTTTTTGTCAGGTTGACCCCCTTTCCAAAATCGAAGAAATCTTCAAAGAGAAAAATGTCTTTCAAAGAAATTTGAACCTCAAAGAGAAAATTGATATTTTTACTTTGGCTGTTGAGGTTTGTATTTGAACATCTGTTTTATTATTGATATTTTCCATGTGTACACGCGTTTCAGAAAATTCAATTTTATTATCACTTTTATACCAGGGTAAAAACTTGTAATTGGAGTTGATAAAGAATATGTGCGGACGAGGAAAGTCATTAAATTGTCAAGTTTTACCCTTGTGTAAAGGTGATAATAAAATTGAATTTTCTGAAATGCGTGTACACATGGAAAATATTGTTGCATGTTGAAATTATTGGAGCATGATTACAAAATATTAATAATGTCAGATTTTGTATTTTACTGAATTAAAATATATAAGCTCTGTTTAATATTAAGTTTGAACCATTGAGCTGAAGCCTTATCTGTAGCATTTAGTTATATCTTAGGGATTTGTAATATTTTATTTATTTTTATAAAATATTTGTGCTATGTAATCTCTAGATATAAAAAGATGTTTAGTTCTTTAAGTAAACTTTCCTTAAATATATATCTTAATAAATAAATGAAAGTTTTTTTTTTCCATCTATCCTAACTATATTAACATCAAAACTGACTAGGCTTATTTAATTTTAATGATACAAGAATATTTTGAAATACAGTATATACAGTAATCTCCAAACTCCCTCAAACAAAACTCGATATTGCTCATTTGCATATTTTTGTTTTAATGAATTAATGTTCTGTAGTATACATTTAAAATTTTTATTGCCAAATTTTCTTCTATATACACAATCGTTTTATCTATAGTACCATCATTATAATTATTAATAAAATTAATTAAAGAGATTTTATTAAAAAAAGATTGTGTTTAAAAAAACTTTTTTTAGAATTTTATTTTCGAGCAAATAATTTACGAAACTTCTGACATTAGTAAAATGTCAAATCTTGCTGTCATCTTAGCAAAAAGGCCAAGGAACTATAAAAAAAAAATGATTTTGTAAGTAATCATTTTTAAATGTATGAGAAAAAAAAAACTCTATTGAATCGAAATATCTTTTAATGAGGGTTGGTAGTGTATTATCGGTTCTGTCTCTTTTGGGGAAGGAGGCAGTATAGTATATGTTCGTTCCTTACGATACCCTCCTCCCAGGATTACCATTTCTTTTTTGTGGGGAGAGTAGTGTACTATCTATTCTGTTGTAATGATATCATGCTCCCAGGCATTAACTCCTACTTTTTGGGGGATAGGGAGTGTTCGTTCGTCATGATATCATCCTCTCAGTCATTACCTCCTCCTTTGGGGATCAGCGTATGTAGTTCATTCATCATGATATTATCCCCTTAGCTTAGCAAAAATATGCGACCGGAGAGAGCATATATTTGCTAGTAATATATATATATATATATAACACAAATAAATAATTAAGTGGCTTATCTTAACAGTTACTCTATGATTCTTCGAATTTTAAAAGAATTTGTAAGCATTTAAACTGTTTAATATATAATCATTTTGGCTTTAACATTCTTAGCAAATCCTCATGCATTAAAATATTAAAAGTTTTAGAAGTTATTTGCGTGGTAATTTAATGACCAAACGATAGCATAATAATTATATTTAATTACTTTCAAAATCCTATATTTAAAAAAAAAAAATTTGGTATGAAAAAAAAAAAAAGAAAGGCGAAACAAAAATGAAAATAAAAAGACTTTGTTACAAAATTAAATCAATCAGAATGCATTTCTGTTTTTCGTAAACAAGTCAGTTATTTTAATCTTTTAAACTGGCTTTAAAATTCTTATCCAATCCTCATGTATTAAAAGATAGAAAGTTTTGGAAGCTTTTTACACCCAATCATTTTATAAATAGATTAAATATATTTTAATTTCTAAATATAAATGATTATCAGTATGCCAAGCCGATGGTACTCGCTGTTAAGAATAGAATCTATTTTTAAACTTTCCAAGTTCAATGATTTCTAAGTTCAATTCAAGTAAATACAACTCTATCTCCATCTCTCTCTCCATCTCTCTCTCTCTCTCTTTACTTGATCCTAGTTTTCTGTGTTAATTAAAATTAATTACAAAATTAAATCGACCAGAATGCATTACTGTTTCTTCATAAACAAGTCAGCCATTTTAATCTTTTGTTAATAATTTTAAAAAAGAAGAATTAATTACTTTTTGACCCTTTAGAACTTTGAAAAGAATTTCGAAACATTCAAACTGTCGAATAGAAAGTCATTTAAACTGGCTTTAAAATTCTTAGCCAATCCTCATGTATTAAAAGATTGAAAGTTTTGGAAGCTTTTTACATCCAATCATTTTATAAAAAGATTAAAACAATTTAAGTTCAATTCAAGTAAATACAAGTCTCTCTCTCTCTCTCTCCCCATCTCTCTCTCTCTCTCCCTCTCTCTCTCTCTCTCTCGCTTCACTTGATCCTAGTTTTCTGTGATACAGCATTCATTGTTAATCAATAGCACATGACCTTGTTGTGTTGACCTCTGAACTTTCTTTGAATATAAGTTTTGTTCGTTTCTAGTCTGCAGAAGAAACAACCGAATCCACGAAAGACATGAAGGCCAAGGCTGGACGTGCCAGTTACGTGAGCAGTGACCTTTTGACCAAACCTGACCCAGGGGCTGTGGGTACTACGTTGTGGCTGAGAGCCATTTTGGAAGCAATTCACGAAGAACAGTGATTCGCCACATTGGACTGGTGCACCTATTCATACGTGAATACATCGACAGAAAAGGCGTGCATACACAAGTGGAAACAAAACACGCACGCACACACAGAAAGAAGCTTGTGTACACACACACACGCACACACGGTGGAAGAAAATAAAATGCTCTTTTACACGCACACACGCAGGCAGGAAAAAAGACAATTGTTTTCATGCCAAAGAAAAGAACGACCACTGATATATCCGGCACACATACATACACAGAAAAAAGACAACATTTATATACTAATACACTTGTGTACAGGAACACACAGTGGCTGAAAAGGAAACAATTTTTTACACACACACACAGAAAAAAAAAGGACATTCGTACACTAACAAACTTGCGTACACATACACACACACACACACACACAGTGGCAACATATCAAACTCTCTTTTACATGCGCACAGGCAGGAAAGAAGACATTTGTTTTTATACTAAAGAAAAAAATGGCCACTAATGTTTTCAGAAAAGGAAGCACCCACAAACACAGAAAAAAAGACAGCATCCATATAGTAACTAAAGAAGCTTGTATACACACACACACACACACACACACACACACACACACACACACACACACGCACACACACTTGCAGAAAATAAACACTCTTTTACACACATACACAGTGGCAGGAAAGAAAACATTTGTTTTCATGCCAACGAAAAAAAAGCAGCCACTGATTTATCGTCAGAAAAGGAGGCACACACCCACACCCACACTTTGGGATTCTCATCCCAACCAAAAAAAAACAAAAAAAACGTTTCAATTCATTTTTATGGATCAATCAGATATTATTCAAATCAGTTTTCAAAAAAATTTGATTGAATTTGATTAAAACTAATAATTAATTGTAAGTTTAATCAAAACATCCAAGAAATACAATCTAAAAAAAAAATAGCGGACATGGGATAATTATTTGTAATAAAATCGATTTCGTATTAACAGATCATTTATAAAAATAAATGGAGTTATAATTATTATGCGCATTTTCATATTTTGTTTTAATGTTATCAACTGTTATCAACTTGATGCAACTAGATTATTTAGCGGGGTTCTGGGTCGCAGATTAAAGTCAGTAAAATTCTGCAAATAGTTATGCATGACATTGCTTCTTATATTGATGTGTCACCGATCCATAATCTTTTTTGAGGGGGGCCACGTTACATGAGACTAAAAAGAAACACTTTATCTTTTTTCCATTGGGGAAATCTCCAAGCATTTCTGGAAGTAGGCTGATTTACAATTGAAAACTCTAAAAACATAAAGGGAATTTTTATCGCTTACTTTACTTGATATTATACATTCTTCTATTTCATGTACTCTGGGGTGCTCTGAAGCCCACCCCAGTGAAAGCAAGTGGCCAGGACGTCTTTGCTACACATTTCTTGAAGCATCTTTTCTTTCTGGTTCACAATTGAAGACTCAAAAGCACAAAAAGGAATTTTCATCGTTTACTTTATTTAATGTTACAATGTTTTCTCATACTTTCATGTACTTCATTGTTTCATATAATCATATGTCACAGAGCCCACACTTTCGTTGAGGGTGCCACGTTACATGAGACTAAAAAGAAACACTTTCTTCCATTGAGGAAATCCCATAGCGTTTCTTGAATTATGCAAGTTTAGAATTGAAGACTCGAAAAACACAAAAGGGAATTTTCATTGTTTACTTTATTTAATGTTACAATGTTTCTCATACTTTCATGTACTTCATTGTTTCATATAATCATATGTCACAGAGCCCACACTTTCGTTGAGGGTGCCACATTACATAAGACTAAAAAGAAACACTTTCTTCGATTGAGGAAATCCCATAGCGTTTCTTGAAGTATGCAGGTTTAGAATTGAAGACTCGAAAAACACAAAAGGGAATTTTCATCGTTTACTTTATTTAATGTTACAATGTTTTCTCAAACTCTTCTATTTCATGTACTTCGTTGCTTATTATATTTATGTGTCACCGATCCATTATCTTCATTGAGGATGCCACAATATATATATAAGACTAATAGAAACACTTGTTTTTCTTCTGCCGATGATTTCGTCTAGCATTTTCATGAGT
The DNA here is from genome assembly GCA_963556195.1 of Sepiola atlantica. NCBI lineage: Eukaryota > Metazoa > Mollusca > Cephalopoda > Sepiida > Sepiolidae > Sepiola > Sepiola atlantica. The sequence goes on from OY744546.1 coordinate 12,941,521, forward strand.
ATTTTCTTATAGCAGGTTTGATCACAAATGAAGACTCTAAACACAAAAAGGATTTCACGTGCTTACATTTATTGCTGGTGTATGCCGATATTAACTTAACCCTCACACTCATTTCTTAACGTACAGTGAGGGCTCCACCAGGTCCCATCAAGGGAGCAATGCACAGGACATCCTTGTTACTCGGTGTCAATCTTTGCTCTCTTGTTTTTGATCACTGATAATCTTTATCAAAATTGTTTTTGTTTTCATGCATTCCTTCTTTAAACAACAAATGATGAAATAACATCTGAATTCTGAAAACACATGCAGAATTACATTTCAATCTTAACCAAGATTTTATCAGTTTATTTTTATAAACCTCGCTCTCTTATCATCGTCATAGCGATTCATCATCATCATCATCATCATCATCATCATCATCATCATCATCATTATAAGTATTATAATTAGTATTACTATTGCTTTCTCTAACTCTCTAGAGGTAATTCTGTTACAAGAATAGACTACACTTGTCCAACCTCCCTAAAAAACGGAGCTAATGCCTGGGAGGATGGTATCATGAGACAGATACCAATTCTCTATTATTAATAGAAGTAATAGGATAGTTTATGCTTCAGAAAGACAGATACCAAATCCTCGTTAGCATGTTTTTTGCTAACCTTGGAGGATGGTATCATGACGAACGAATATATGCTACACTGCTCCCCTCTTCCCCAAAGATATGGTAATGTCTTGGAGGATGGTATCATGACGAACGAATATATGCTACACTGCTCCCCCCTCCCCCTCCCCCCTCCCCCAAAGATATGGTAATGTCTTGGAGGATGGTCTCATGACAGAAGAACAGATACTACTGTATCCCTCCTTCCTTGTATTGTGCATTTCTAGTCATGATCTGTCAAAATAACACTTGAGTTCCAAAAGCACATTCACAATTACATTCCAATCTTAACCTAGATTTTATTAGACAACTTTTATCATGGTAATAGGTATTATGAACTGTCATCATTATTATAATTAGTATTACTATTATTTTCTCAAACTCCGAATCTTGTTACACTTATTAGTGTAACATGTGCTGGGCTGTTCTTCAATCACCACAGTGCGTCCACTTTGTCGGCAGAATTAGCTGGTCGAATTTCTGTAGTCGCAGTGGCGATGTGGCAGTCGAAGTTTCCATCTTCTCACCATTGCTATGAACGTTTTCTTTTTCTCAATAACAGCTTCCATAAGCGTTATTAATAAAAGAAACATGACAAATACATTTCGGCTTTAAACATCCCTTTGGGCTTTTATTCTTTAGAGTATACATGTATACGTATAAAACAACGCCCTACCTCCTTCCCCATGAGGGGAGCAGCTATCCAAAAACCCACTCGGTGAAATAGAAAGATCTTCCTTGCTCATTATAGATACATAGATATCAGAGTGTTCAATCAATATTTTCCTCTACTTGTCAAACGTTGAGTTAGTAAAGAAGTGAAGAACATTAATTTTTCTCTCCCCAATTGACCAGTTAACTATGTTATAGTATATCTTACTTTTGGTCTCTTGGTCTTACCGAATTCCAGAATAAGAATTCATCTGGTTTGGTGGAGTATCCAGCTACGTGCTGTTACTTGAGGTAACATCTCTCGGAGAAGGTACACCATTCCTTGTATGGGCAAGTGTATAGCTGTGTCGAGGGGGTCTTATTTTGGCTTTGAATACTATGTTATTTTGAATGTTTAGTCAGGGTTTACTTGTAGGGTGAAGTATACTCATGTCAGGTTGTTCTGACAAACCCTTGTACAGAGAGATCGAAGACACTTGAGGATGATGCAGGTAATTCAAACTCTTTTTCATTGTGTGTAAGTTGTTTAAAATTAAGAATTGGAACATCTTTCAATATTAAATTTAAGACATTTTATCTGGATTTATTGGACTGTCGAGAACAGTTTGACACCAGGAAAAAGAATTTAATATGGAACAATTTTTCCTATTGACCTTTTATTTAAATTTTCAATTCTTTTGTGTCTTTTAATGTCAGTTAAAACATCGGAATAATTGAATGAAATAATCACTAGGCAAAAGTTGTTGTTATTTGTTTTTTTTCGAAAGCTAATGAGTCATGAGTTATCAAGGCCACATGAACACTCGAGGATAAGTGTTAATGAGATAGATGGATTTCCATTTGAATTATGAAGGATATTATGAGAGGATTGAAAATAAAGAATGAAATTGAGGACGGTTTATGAGACATTTGTTAACATTGAATTTGAAGATAACCATGTTGTAGTCTGCAGGGAAGTAATAGCCTTATAATGTTTTTCACAGATGGAAAGAAACCCTGTTCATGGAAATTCTGTTTGATGTTAGGTACATGGAGGAAGGAAGGAAAGTTCATTGCAGTTCAAACGTAGTAGAACGATTTCTTGCCGTGAAAGTCTTACATGGAGAAACGAGAGATAGAAATAACGATAGAGTAAAGAGAGACGAGCAATGTCTCTTCTGTGAGAAAGGTGCGCGATTGCGAAGTCAATTTTGTACTTTGTCAAGGCAAGAAAGAGTGCTGTGAACGGCACCTCCCCAGATGTGGCAACACTACTCCATCTTAAGACGTATCTGACTCTTACACAGGTAGAGGATTGCATCAGGAGTAACATACTTTCTAGAGCGGTGGAATGATCCAACTATTTTTCCAGCGACATTAGCAACAGATTTGATGTAAGTCTTCCATTTCTGGAGCGAAAGTCAGTCCTGGGAGCTTATCAAGGCAAGTAATTTCATCAAAAAGAGAACCATTCATTTCAACTGAGGCAAAATTAGGATCCGAGCATTGGGGGTGTAAGAAGAGAAACCTGGTTTTAGGGGTGTTTTCACATTACACCATGTGCTACAGGAAGAAAGAGAATCAACAAGATCTTCATTACCAATGCTCTTAAAAGTGCTGCCATAGATAGTTGTGTCTGGTGATGGACCAATCACCCAGTGTTAAACCTGTCCATCTACATCAAAAGAAAATAGGACATCAAAATGTGACTACTATAAGAGAATAGTTGGGAGGGGGGGGGGAATAGAAACAGATATGTATCACCTGTGTAGAGATGTGGATCTTGTATACTTTTGAGAACAATTTATTTTCTTTTTAATTAAAGACATCGATATAATAATATGCTATGGTAGTTTCATGTTTGTACATACGTTATCACTCTCCACCCCTTTTTTAAAAAATGGGTTTGCCGAAGATGCAATGCAACAAAAATAATTTGTTAAATTTCATCTGATATTGTTGTTGTGCCTTTTGGCCAAGATCAAAGTGTAGTATCTGTTCCGATGGATACTGCACCCCATAGACCGGTATTGTCTTGGCCTTCGGGGCTTGATTTACGCTGGTCTATGGGACGGTCTTGTGCAGTTCTAGGAGGTGCACCCTCCCAGGCTTTGCCTCCCCTCTTTGGAGAGGAGTAAGTTTATTACTTACTGCCCGAGGCGCCCCTACCGGGGAATGCCGACGGGACTGCCCAGGCAATTTTTAATGGCCAGAGTGCTCACCTTCTCGGGCACTGGCTTTTCAAATCCCACTTTCCCGACCTTGTGTCACATCTTACCGCTGTGGGAGGTAGATGAATAACTGCTGTTGTGTCGAACGTGAAACTCAAACTAAAATACATTCTTGGACATGCATACAAATGTAACATCTGTTTTAGCTAAAGTTGGTAAAATAATATTGTGGGGTCTGCGTTCGCGCCGGACATCCATAGAATGGAGATATGGCACTCTTACAGATATATTTTGAAACTACGTTTATCAGCGTACTAGATAATATGTTTCAGTTTGAACAAATGTGGTGCAATAATATTGTGGGGTCTGCATTTGTGGCGGAGGTCAATAGAATCGAAATATTTTTAAGCGTGGCAGCAATATAAAATAGATCACGGATACAACTGTGGAATTTCCACGGGTCCCTCTAATATGCAGTTTAACTCTTTCGCTGTCTCGATAGATTTATTTGGGTTTACTTGGCACATTTTTATTTCCTTTTTGGGATGTATCGTTTTGTTTCCGTAGAAGGCTTCGTCGGTCACACTTGTCTAGTTGTGATAATTGATTGGATGCATCTTATTTTGATGAAGTGAAAATTATATACCTTACAAAATATTAGTGATTCAAGTAGCATAAGAGGACTTCTGACTGACAGAGGGATATATTCTCTGACTCCCTTTATGACTAGTGATGGGGCGATTCCAATATTTTTCCTGGTTCTGATACAATAACCGATTCCATTTTTTTTTTTTAAATCTCCCAATATAGGGGGTATTGTTTTTAAAAAATTTCGGTTTACTGTAAAAACCCATGTTTAGATTTTAGTTTAACTCTTTTGCTGTCTCGATAGATTTATTTGGGTTTACTTACCACGTTTTCATATTTTTTTTTTGGGGGGGGGATGTATCCTTTTATCTCCATGGAAGGCTTGGTTGATCCATCACATCTCTAATTGTGATGCATTATTGGATGCATCTTATTTTGGTGAAGCGAAAATAGATACCTTACAAAATATTTGAACTCAGTGATTCAATTAGCATAAGAGGACTTCTGACTGTCAAAGGGATATATTCTCTGACTCCCTTTATGACTAGTGATGGGACGATTCCAATATTGTTCCCGATTCCGATACAATTATTGATTCCGATTTATATTTAGCTATAGGGGGGTGTTGTTTATGTTTTTTTTAATTTTCGGTTTACCGTAAAAACCCATGTAATATGTGCATATATTTTCACAAACGTAAAAAATACACTTGTGGAGGGGGGGGGGGGTGTGATCTATAGATTTTTTGTTTTATTGTTATTTTAAAATCAATAAATATTTATCATTTTATCATTGGTACCGGCAATGGAAAATTAAGTTTCAAACAAAAACAAACTAAAAAAGACAATTAAAAGAATCGTTTTTGGCATCGGAAAATCGGCACAAATTCTTCCGGTTCCAATACTGATTCAGATACCCCCCAAAAATTCTGATTTTTTTCAGATTCCCGATTCCGATTAATCATCCCAACACTATTTATGAAATTAGCAATCAATGGAAAAAAACTGCTGATCATAGTAAACTATTTCTGAAAACACGTACCAGCAAATAGCGTGCGTAACTGCCATAACAGATTTTTTATACGTAACTTTTTTGTGAGAAAGCTATACCTGTCAACGGTATAAGGGAATTTCTGATTCTTCTTTATACATAATTGTGTCCAAGCATCCCTATAAGAGGCTCTGTCGGTTGGTCTATCATGCTTCAATTTTTGAGTAGGTTTCTTTTCTGTTTTTGTTTTCATGCATAACTCATATATAAAAAAAAATGATAAAAAAAAAACAGACTTGTGTTACAAAAATATAAAATAAAAACACCCAAACGTGGTTTGGTCATATTGTCAAGAACAAGAACTGATCTTACACCTTCTCCTTCCTCCAACACTACTCGAACAAGTGGACAGCTGAAAAGTTTGGCAATATACCACTCTCTCAGTCACAAGTCCTCTTACTGCTACTCGAATCACCGTGTCAACATATTTTGAAGGATACATGATTTTCACTTCACCAAAATAAGATACATCTATTCAATCTACCATTTGGGTAGTGTTGGCGGAAGGAAAAGGTTTCAGATCAATTCTTCCCCTTGACAATGATGTCATAGAGATAGGAAGCTGCTAGTCTGACGTGATGAATGAGCAGGGAAGATCTTTCTTTTTTTTTCACTGAGTCACCAGGGGGAGTAGTTTTTTTTTGTTTTCTTTTTGTAACACCAGTCTGTTTTTTAGAGTGTATGTGTGTGTGTGTGGAGGAGGAGGGAAGTTGACCCATGATTCAAAACCCGAATCACTTGAATGTGAGACATCGACTTGTCCACTGAGCGATCACATTTGGCGCAAGAAAGTTTTATAATTAACGCAAAACATGAAAATCCCGGTGAACAATCAACTGTGCATTTCATTGACTCAAGTTTCGAATCCTGGATCTGGATGTTCCCTACTGATGAGCCCTATATATATATATATATATATATATATATAATGTATAGGAATAAGCAAAGAACAAACTAGATAGAACGGTAAAAATTAGCACAGAATTATGCTCCTTTTAATTCGATATTTTGTTTCAGTTATGAAACTTTGTTCAATAAATTCTATTCTTGGCAGTCAGATTAAATATAACACGGGTCAGTTGGCAGGGAAAGGTCAAGGAAAATATGAGAGGAAATAATAAATATTGAACTTGAGAGAAAGAAGGATAAATAAAGACTTGGTCAGAGATAGGTCACACCATAGACGTGCACACATGTCATGACTCAAACTTTATTATTCATTTCCCTGACAATTGTGCATTACCTTGTGCACGTTCAGAGATGTGCAACCGAGCGAGTCCGATCCATCAGATGCTTGCCATACTCTGAACACCTTGCTTCACTGGGCTTGGATTCATTGAAGCTCCGACGTCTAGCAACTGACTTGGTAAACACCCCAAAAATTATTAACCATCTCGCCAATAACAACCAGGGGTTCGTTTTTGATCTGCATGTGTTTAACACGTGTGGACATGTCTACAAAGTCAGAAAACAGAAACATTCTTTCGCACTCAAAATTGCGGAAGCAAGGAGCGAACTGGCTGCATCGGTTGTTGGCTACCAAAATGCTGCATCCTTTAAAACCCTCATGCTTCCTGATATTCGCCACATGCACCCCTTATCTATACACATGTGCACGTGCACTTTTGATGAGTTGTAGTGCATCTCGTGAGCGCTTTACACAATTATTTCATTATTATTACTAGTAAAAATATGCAACAAGAGGTAATTCCTGGGAGGTCGCATATTTCTGCTAGTATATCACTACACCCTTTAAAAAAAAGAAGGTAATCCCTGAGAAGATGGTAACATGGCCACAGATACTACACTACCCTTTTTCAAAGAGGAACTAATGCCTGGAAGGATGGTATCATGATGAAAAAACTGTCTAAGAAGGAGGTAATATCTGTGAAGATGATCTCATGACAACAGAACAGCCCCCCCCCCCAAAAAAAAAAAACAAAAAAAAACTAGGAGGTAATGTATAGGAAGATGGTGTCATAACAACAGAACAGATACTACACTACCCTCACCCGACTGAATGAATTAACCATTGAAAGATAGCACATTAGTCTGAAATAGTATAGTAAACTAAATTAAGCATTAACAGATAGTAGAATGATACATTAAATAGAAGTAATAGTATAGTTCAGCTTTAGACAGACAGATACCAAATCTCCATTAGTAATAGAAGTACAATAGTACATTAATAACAGTAATAGTATAGTTCGGCTTCAGACAGACAGACACATAATCTCCATTTGTAATAGAAGTATAATAGTACATCAATAGAAGTAATAATATAGTATCGGCTTCAGACAGACAGATACCGAATCTCCATTAGTAATACAAGTATATTATTGGAAACGTTTAAAAAAAATTGTGACTGTAAATGTCTGGCGAGTTCATTAATCAAAGTTTTATGTTAACGAATTATCTCCCTTTGTAATCAAACACATTTTCTTTTGGTTGAACTGTTTTTTATTTGCATCAATTAGGCTTGAAGTTATTTATCTACCTCCCACAAGGTAAGATGTGACACAAGGTCGGGAAAGTGGGATTAGATAAGCCAGCGCTCGAGAGGTGAGCACTCTGGCTATTTAAAAATTGCCTGGGCAGCCCCGTTGGCATTCCCCGGTAGGGGCGCCTCAGACAGCAAGCAATAAACTTACTCCTCTCCAAAGAGGGGAGGCGAAGCCTGGGAGGGTGCACCTCCTAGAACTGCACAGGACCAGACAGCCCCCAATAGACCGGCGTAAATCCAGACCCAAAGGCCCGGACAATACCAGTTTATTAGGCGGGGTAAAAGGCTTGAAATTACTCAAAAATATACAGAATATTTGACATGAGGTTTCATTGATTATTTTGTGCATCTCAATTTTGTTTCTGTATTTTTTTTTCATCTTTCACAATTGTAAAAACAAACCTTTTCTAAATAAGGGGGTGCATGTTTGGCATAATGGTTACTTCTGTAGGACATGAAATCGGCTATGCAGAGTTGGTATCTACTTCCTTCCCACCGCTGAAAAATGTGACACAAGATCGAAAGGTGAGGATCGAAAAACCCGTGCACAAGATGTGTGTGTGTGTGTGTTATATTTTAGCTTACCCATGGGTGTATAAAACCTTTATACACCTACATCGGAGTCGTAAACTCAGGTTGTTGATCATCTGTGAAATCAAGGGAGGCGCGAGAGCGCTCTATCCCTTAATAGACTACAAGAATGGCCTATGCTGGAAATCTCATTTCTTTGATAAATCATAACTCAAAAACCAATAAACCAAATTAGTTAAAACTTTGCACAAAATTTTTATTTGATAGAACCTCTATCTCTGCCCAAAATCAGCTGAATCCATCAAATAGTTGATGAGATACAGGGTGGTGTGTACGTACGTACGTATGTGCCACCTTGTATCTCATCAACTATTTGATGGATTCAGCTGGTTTTTGGCAGAGATAGAGGTTCTAGGGTCTAGTTGATGGCATTTTAATTTCAGTTTACCATATACCTTAGTTTTCCAGAAAATTCCAAAAAACCTTAAAAATGACCATTGTGTTGAGGCATAGCCTTTACAAAAGTAGTGACATTCCATGAAAAATGCCAGTATACTGAAATCATATGCCCTTAATAGGGTTAAGATGAAAATTCATATACACTAAATGTACAAAAGCAAGGAAATTCCCAAATGTTTACACTTTTATTGTCATTAAGGGTATGCGAGCACAACAGGGCTATGTATTTTACTGGTAGGAAATTTTTCTTCAGCGCACCTCACACACTTCATCCACTCATGCATAGAGATTTATACTGTAGTGATGTGATAATGAAATGGTTTGGTTCATATGTAGTCATACCCTTAATGACAATAAAAGTGTAAAAATTTGGGAATTTCCTTGCTTTTGTACATTTAGTGTATATGAATTTTCATCTTAACCCTATTAAGGGCGTATGATTTCAGTATACTGGCATTTTTCATGGAATAGGGTAAGGGTTAAGGTTTATTAAAAAGAGAAGAACAGTCACAAACAACATCAGAGAGACAGCTTACATTCGTACGCGTCTGAGAGAGAGAAAGACAGACAGATATATAGACGGATAGGTCGCCTCGCTACATCGAGTTACAAAATGTCTGCAAAAAGTTTGTTCATAAAAAAAAACAATATATGACAACAGTTGAAGATAAGAAAATGTTTATTCGCGTGGGATCGTCTGTTCTCAATCACTGGGAGTGGAGAGAGACAGAGAGAGAGAGAGAGAGAGAGAGAGAGAAAGAGGTTTCGATAAATACTGGCAGGCCTCAAACTGCTCGGAGTGCAGCTGTTGTTGAGAGGGAATTTGGTGATGGAAGATCGTCGCTCAACCGTGCGGGAGATCGCCCAAGAGGTTGGAGTGAGTAAAGATTCTGCACATGCAATTTTGCGTGATCATTTGAACATGCACATAGTGGCTGCGAAATTTGTGCCTAAGTTGTTGTCACAGGAACAAAAGGACCTCCGTTTTTAAGTTGCACAGGACCTTCTGGAAACCGCAAACACTGATCCTGGGTTTCTGAACACCGTAATAACTGGAGATGGATCATGGGTGTACGGGTACGACCCAGAAACAAAAAGACAGTCGTTGCAATGGAAGCATCCCGAGTCTCCCAGGCCAAAAAAAGCGCAACAGGTACAAAGCAAAATCAAGGTGATACTGACTGTCTTTGATATCTGTTGAATTGTGCATCACAAATACGCACCGGAAGGACAAACAGTGACAAAAGAGTACTATCAAAATGTTCTCTGGCGTCGCTGTGACGCTGTTCGGCGCAAAAGACCAGACATATGGATGGTGAAAAACTGGCAACTGGATCATGACAACACCCCCGCACATTCATCCTAATTGATCGAACATTTCTTGGCCAAACATGGAATTCTAGTCGTTCGCTAACCTCTCTACTCTCCAGACATTGGTTGTTTCGAAAATTGAAGACGCCACTGAGGCTAGAGAAGAGATAATGCAGAACGCGACGGCGGAGATGAACACCATTCCAAAAGAAGACTTCCAGAGGTGTTTCCGACAGTGGATGGATCGGTAGGCTAAGTGTGTGAAAGCGCAAGGGGCCGTCAGGTATTTGAAATATTTTTCCTTGGCCTAAGGTCGGATACTTTTTAGACAGGCCTCGTGTGTACACATTGTATTTTAGTGAATTCTATGTAGAGAATAAAAGATAAGCTGATTGATAATATTGTTTTTGGCATATATTCATTTTTTCTGTTATACACGCGTACCACTGGGTGTATAAAATCCTTTATGCACACGGGTTCATTGTCTTGTCGCCGTCATCGTCTCCGCCATCATCGTTGTGAACCAAGACTGCTATTTTGGCCATTTATTAGTATGTTTATAAAAAGATTTATTCAAAAGGATTTTTTTTGGAAATGTCTTGATGTGTTTAAAATTTGTTTTATGGTTTGTGATGTTGGAATGCCTAGTTTGTGATCGATGTTGGTGATCTTTGATCTGTGAATAAATTTTATCGACAGGTAGAAGACAAACGCGGAGACAATTTTTCCTGAGAGAGAGATTCAAGTCTTTTATTCTGGACTTCGTTGCAGAAGGGTTTTTTTCAATTCATTCGCTCGATTCTCATTCATCCTTCTCGCTGGGAGATGCGACTATGCACGGGGATTTCTGCTGGATCTCGAATGGATCCAACCATTACGACGAACGATTACATTGTCGACCTGACGCTCTCACTTCCAAAGCCCTACTGTTTCATTTGAGGACCCACAGAGAGGTCGACCGTCCGGCTCGCATCCAAACCAATAACTATCTTAAAAACCTTAGTTTCTCACGAAGAGGGAGTGACGTCACAGTCCTTTGTCCTGTCATACAAATCATAACCAGAACTGGGCTGACCTTTATTGAACTTCAACTTTTGAAGTCGGCCAGGTTTCACCAGTTGTTATGACTTCTTGGGATTACTCATTCTGTCCCAAATTGGATGTCCTTTCGACCTGCACTTAACTCGAACAAAGTTCACCCCTCTCACAATCAAAACTAGTGGACCTACTCGTTTTTAGGCATACAGGGCCCCTCATAATATAACACAACTCACCCAACATATTCTAACATTATTGTTTGATCATTGTAAGAATTGTATCGGCTCTGTCATACTAAATCCAAAAGTGCTCAGCATTGTAAATAGAGCAGTAATACTACTATCATTTCATATGATTAACATCTTGTCTCTCAACAGTCTGTTCAGACGAAACTTTGGCATGTTGTGTGTATATATATATATATATATATATATATATTGTACATGTATTGTATTAGTTTCTGTAGATGTAAATCCGTTGAAACTCAAGTGTTTATAAAAAGTGCTCAATAACAAGTAGAGCTGTTCATAAGTATAATTTTTTATTTATACAAACATTATTGGTTACATATGTGCATACATGTTTCGGTTGTACTCTTCGCAGAGAGTGAACCTCTTCAGACCAAAGACTCCAGAGAAGTCTTCTTCTCTGGAGTCTTTGGTCTGAAGAGGTTCACTCTCTGCGAAGAGTACAACCGAAACATGTATGCACATATGTAACCAATAATGTTTGTATAAATAAAAAATTATACCTATATATATATATATATATATATATATATATATATATATATATATGAAAGAAGAGGGATAAACATGTACGAATGACAAATTTATTTCAACTTCGATTGTTCAATACAAGGTGTACCCTGTAAAAACATGTTTATTATTCTTTCCTTAAGCCAAGGCTTTTCAAAGATTAAAATCTTATCAGAGGAATATATAAAGTTATGAAAATATATTTATGGCAATTTTATATTCTCATAACTTATTACCTAGCTTTACTCAGGTATTGAGCACTGGTGAAGTAAATACTGAAAATTGATACATAAAATATTATATCTCCTTATAACATTTTATGTGGATACATAAAATAATATATATATAGTCTTAGAAGTTGTTCAACCGTTAAAACTATATGAAAGGACCCCCCCCCCAAAAAAAAAACCACCTTTTTGTTCTAAGTCCTTCGTTGAAAAACCCCAATGCTTGTAAGTCAATTAATCTCTTACAATCACTAATTATTTCGCTTCCAAGAATTTACGCTAAATATTATTGTATGGATCATCAGTTTACCATGAAAAACTGTTGTGGGATTTAAAAACAAAACAGCATTTTATCTCATGGCACCCCAGCAGTGATGATTAAACACCACCATCCTCTAAAAAACAAAAAAAACAAGAAACAAAACATTCTGGATATCAGATCTAGTTTTTTGCTAACTTATTTTGTTATAAAATACGTTGTTCGTCTTTATAAAAAAATGTATTTCTTTTTTTTTTATAGAGTTCGGACGAAACTATTATACTACATATCATCCCCGTTTGGTTATTTATATTTTTTATGTATTTATATTATTATTTATTTTATTCGAGTTTCATTCAAAAATATTTTAAAATATTTAAAAATTAAAAATATATTATATTATATATAATTTTGTAATATATATGTAATTTTGTAATTTATTTTATATTACACTATATGTACTATTCATACATATTAAACATTTTGCAGTGAATTTCTTATATAGTTTTGGATTTGCTCTATCAATCTAATTTGATTAAACCTAAAAGCGTCAGGATAGTGAGTTATTGCCTTGTTTATATATATATATATATATATATATATATATATATATATATATATATAATTAATTATTAAAGACAATATATGTACTATCATATATCATCAGATCCTTTTACTTTGTAGTCTCCTTTGAAAAAAAAATCAAAATGGCTGATTAGTTTGATCGCACACGTGTGAGTGTTTGCTCTAAAAATGTGTGTTTGTTCTTTTGTTTATTTTCACCTTAAAATGAAACTGATGTATGATGTGGGTGTTTTTCAAGACACTCTAATCTAAGAACTCTTATTATTTGTGAACTTTTTCTGATGATTTTGTAGTGTTGCAGAGACGATATTGACATACAAATGTTGTTTGGCACAAAACAAATGAAACGAACCGTTAAATATATCTCACAGAAATTTGGGATTTTTGGAAATGTGAAAAAAAATAAAAATAAAAGTAATAAAACAAACCATGGTTATTGGAATATAATAAAAAAAACTGTTCTATATATATATATATATATATATTTTATTTTGGTACAGAAAAATTAGTACAACATTCGTACCGTCGGTTTCAAGCACGGAAAGTCTTAGCCATCCGGCTCTCTTCAGCTTCTGTTGTCATCTGTGCCAAAATAAATAAATATTATGCTCTTAATTTTTAACTCTAATTCTTAATTAATCGAGCACTCTGCTGGGAGTTTTCCTACTATATTACAAAGAAGTTATATATATATATATATATATATATATATATATATATATAACATTTTGCTACATTCCAAAGACCAAGAATTTATTCATCTTACCAATCATTTTTTAAAAACAACAACCCTGGTACAATTACGGATCCGTTTCGTTCAACAGAAAAACAACCAACATGTGTATGTCAATCACGAATATTTCTTCGATGGACTCATCAGAAAACCAAAAAGTTCTCAATCAGAAAAAATACATAGCGATGCAACAGACAAGAATCCAAAAGACAAACAACTCCATTGAGAAAGCTTCAGAAATCGCTACCGAGAAACAGCAGCCATCTTGCATTTATCCTCTTTATTTATATATGCTCTGTTGTTATATGTTGAAAATATCGACCTTTCACTTTGAAAAGGTTGAAAGTATATGCAAACACTTTTTTATTTTCACACACACACACAAACACACACACATATATATTATTTCATGTATCAACATAAAATATTATAAGGAGATATAATATATCCAGTTTGTTTTCGTTCTAACTTACCACCGTGGAACCTAGATTTGTTTTGAACAAAAAAACCGCTTTAAAATAAGTTAAAACACAAACAAAACTTATCCAGTTAGGTAGAGTAATTTATCTTGCCTTTGGTAACATTTATTTATTGCATATTTGTTTTTGTATTCCATTTTTGTTCTGTTAGTTACAGTAAAAATACTAGAATTCTTTTTCTTTTGAATAACATTCATAACCTGTTAAATATTTAATCCAATCTGAAATAAACAGTGTCTTCAATGTCATCATTTACTTTAAAAATTAATAGCATCAAAACTGTATTTCTGATAGAAACAAAACTTATACACAACGAACAATATATATATATTAGAAATGTATGTCATTCAACCGAATGCCCCGTACTTGCCACACATTTCTGAAAACGGCTCACAAATGATTGTATACCATTTTTTTTCGAAATTTCCAGAGTTTTTCTCAAACTTTTTTTTCTTCAATAAAATGACTTTAATTTTTTATTTTTTATTTTTATTCTTTTAATGGAAACCGCTACAGACAAGGCATGAAGCCACTTGATGTAAGGAGCTAAAAAATACTACAATACTACTTCAAGGTCAAAAACTAGCCAACGATAAGTGATAGATGGGTAGATTCCGACTCAGAAAACAGCAATTATTCTCCCTTTGTCAGAAACATCGCTCGTGGAATATGAGGACTAAAGGACAAAATAAGGTAAGCGAGAGTTACGAGGCTGCCGAAAGTGTAAACCCAAGTTAGTCACTTTCTACTCTTCTCTGATTGTGTTTTTTTTTCTTTCTGAAAACTTAATTGAAAAAAATATCACAAGAAAAAAATCAGGAAACGTCACTTTGTACATAAGAAAAACTAATATTACCCGCTCCTGTGTTGTATATATCAATATGGCAGTAAAGCTAAAACAAGATGGCGTAGTTCAAGATGGCGTAGTACAAGATGGCGTAATAAAAAATGATGAAGAAATGCAGTAAAACAAAAGTTTTATTTTATTTCTTTTTTAGTGACTAAGTTTTGTTATTATCAAAAATATCATTTTGATGTTATTAACATTTTTAACTAGATGATTACTTTTTGAAGACTATGTATTATAAACTAGCTGTACCCCCCCCGGCCTTGTGCGGTAGTCTTTCCCCCCATCCGTAACGATTTGTGTTTTTTTTTTTAATTAATTTATTTCTTGTGAAATCGAAAATTCAATACAGGAATATATCTTGTTTTAAAAATTACGGTTCAGCAATAAGATTGGTAGAACGTCATAGAATCAGATAAATAATTTCGATTAGTTTTTAACAAATTATCATTTGATTGAAAATAGATTATATTAACATAGATGGGGAGATAAGTTTTGCCGGTTAAAATATGGATTGTTTCATATCCCCCTTGCATTATTTGAGTCATTATTTGAAAGTATATCCATCATAGCAGTATTCTTAAATAATACAAGTTATCTCTCTTCCATTATTTAAAATTGTCGTTATTTTAACGATCTTTCTGGCCGGAATATATTGTTTCTCAAACATGAGCGAAAGACATTTTGGTATTGTAAAAACATGCTAGACGAAAAAAAAAAGACAAAGTGGTTAGGCAGAGTGAAATATCGATGTGTTAGATGCGTATTTTGGTATATATACATATATATATATATATAGGCAAACATTATTAAATAGCACGGAGTGTTTTTGCTTGATAAGACTTTTTTTTTAAAGGAAAGAAAAATGGAACACGAAACCCACAGAACTTACACTGATTTGACCAAGATACTAAATGGACTATTCGGAAAATTCAAAAATAAAATGCTTATCA
This sequence comes from Sepiola atlantica, assembly GCA_963556195.1. Lineage (NCBI taxonomy): Eukaryota > Metazoa > Mollusca > Cephalopoda > Sepiida > Sepiolidae > Sepiola > Sepiola atlantica. The sequence continues at coordinate 12,957,325 of OY744546.1, forward strand.
AGCAAAAACACTCCGTGTTATTTAATAATGTTTGCCTATATATATATATATATATATATATATATATATATATATATATATATAGGCAAACATTATTAAATAACACGGAGTGTTTTTGCTTGATAAGTCTTTTTTAAAAAAAGAAAGAAAAATGGAACACGAAACCCACAGAATTTACACTGATTTGACCAAGATACTAAATGGACTATTCAGAAAAATTCAAAAATAAAATGTCTTATCAAGCAAAAACACTCCGTATTATTTAATAATATTTGCCTAAATGAAAATATTCTGCCTAAATACACACAATATATATATATATATATATATATATATATATATATATATATATATATATATATATATATACAGGGTGGGCCAAAATAAGGGTCCTATCTTTAAATTTGAATAACTTGAATTTGAATAACTTCCACAAAATAAAAGTTAAACTCACCAAACTTTATGTGTGTGTAGACTGACCCTTCCGAGATTTTTTGAAATAAACAAAACAAATTTTAGCCGAAAAACACTTCTTAAAACTTACAAAAACTAAAGTATTGTTTTTTACACTGTTTTGAGTTTTTTAAGCAAAAATAATGTTTTCTAAATGAGGGTACGTTCCTTAGGGCTAATACGGCTCATGCTTGCTTCGGAAGGGGTCCTTTACTTATTCTAAATAAAAAAATAAAAAAAAAATCAATAAATAAAAAAGTTATGAATTTTTAAAAATAGGACCCTTATTTTTGCCCACCCTGTATATATATATATATATATATATATATATATATATATATATATATATATATATATATATATATATATAAAACGTTGAATAAGAATTTAAAGATAAATTAATTATTTTTAAATAATACTCTATTGTGATAATAGAAAGACAGTATATTGGATAGAGCAAAGTTATACAATTACAATATTTATTAAATCATCAGAAGTTCAAAACAAGTAGGGGTCTCATTATCCTTAATCCATGGATTTTCAAAAAAAAAATAATTTTTATCAGATGATATAAATCGGTAATGTAAGCATTACCGGTAACATTAAACTATGAAAATTAATACACACACACACACATATATATATATA
>OY744546.1:12963425-12975925 GCA_963556195.1 Sepiola atlantica
TAGCCGTAGTGAAAAATCTGATCTACCGAGCCAAACAAAACTCATCTACCAATAACATATTTCATAATGCACTTGACGACATTAAACAAACCCTAATTAATAATAACTCCCCAAACCATATCGTCGATCAGCAAATTAAACACTCCTTAGGCGCCATAACAAAAAACACTAATAATAGTAATAATGATGATGATGATGATGATGATGATGATGATGATGATGATGATGATGATGATGATGATATTTAAATTTGTAACTTATTACCGAAAAATAAAAATCAGCAAGGGGAATAACTGATTTTTAGTAGTAAAGTAAATTCGCATGGACAAGCCTGATTCTGTTGTTGGCATTGGTTTCACAGATTCTTTTTAGACAACGCCCCCTTCTTTACATAGACAAGCCAAAGCAGCACCCAATAGTTTCGCTATGGACCCGTTTATAAGAAAATTATTCACCAAGATAATAGAACGCGTGATCTGAATCTCGCAAGAATAGCTAAAATGTTGTTTTTTTTTTTTTTTGAGTTTTCAAAGACAGAAAGAAAGAGAAAATCGTTACCCCGAAACATCTGCAGATTCCACAGCAAAGTGGTTCCTTCATGGTAAGCTTCGTTTCGGCAACAGTTCCGGTCATTACATTTAACTCTACGCTTCGTACGCAGGTGAGCGGAATACTCCGGTAGTAGATCTGTTCATATTTTTTAACATCCAATCGGTAGGCACTGGCTGCTTTCGCCTTGTCGGATGGGGTCGGCTGCACGGTGGAATCTACAACCAAAAAAAAGAGAGAATGCTTAGTCAGAGTTTATTTTTTACCTTTTCAAACTTGGAAGATTATTTGAAAAAGTTTTCCAAGTAGAAGTTTCAAAAATTAAAAAAAAATGTTTAATTAATTTGCTTTTTTATTGGCAAAACAGATGACTATTATTTTACATAGCGGATAGATTTTCTAAGAAATACAATTGAGTTCCTCAATATATAAATCACCATGATTATTTATTTTTGTTTTAAATATATATATATATATATATATATATATATATATATATATATATATATATATATATATATATAAGTCGATTAAAAATAATTAGATTCGCAGATGGATGCAAATCAAAATCATTCGTAGTTCGAAAGCAAGGGAAAATAATGAATAATAATAATTTATTATTCCTCTCTTTCGTTCCTTTTCTTTAGTCACAATAGGTCTAATTTTCTAAAAGTTTATTCTTTTAGTTATATGTCTTCATATATATATATATATATATATATATATATATATATATATATATATATATATATATATATATATATAGAGAGAGAGAGAGAGAGAGAGAGAGATAGAAGAAATAAGAGTGATAAATATGCGACGATTGTCCAAATTTATTTCAAATTTCAATTGTTCAATGCAAGGTGTATTCAGTAATAAACTAGTGTTTATTATTCTTTCCTTAAGCTAAGGCTTTTCAAAGATCGAGATCTTATCATCAGAGGAGAAATACAGATGGATAAGTTGGCTTTCGAAAAAAACAAAGTTCAAATATTTGAAAAATATGAAAAATATTATTAAAAGAATATTTGTTAAAAAAACGTAGTGAATGAAAAGAAAAGTTCCGTGAAAAAGATATGCAAATTGTCCGGGTGGTAAATTTCCGTTTAAAAGAAGTTCGAAGAATTGTAGAATAAGAAGAAAAACTCTTTGCGTGGGAGCAGTTTGGAGAAAGTGCTCAAAATATAGGTAAGTCCAAACGCACTTAAAGGGGGTTGAGAAGAGAGAAACTGGCCATTTTTTTAAATGTACTTCCAGGACCAAATAAGGCAGATGATATCTCATTCAAGGTTTAAATCCAAATGAGACAAAAAGGCAAAATGCTTAAAGATTTGGGGTTAGGGGGGGGTTATGAGGTACGGGATTGTTTAAAAAGCACGCTTTGTGAATTGGGGGAATAAAAAAGAAGGGAAAAGGAGAAGGAGGAAGGGTTGGTATGGGGATGCAGTTAAAGTGACACGTAGGTTAAGGGTGTGGGCGGGCGGTAGATGTAGGATGTAGGTTTTGGAGGGTAGGATTAATCTGAAGTGGGATGTGGGTATAGAGATTGTTGATTCTAAATATATATATATATATATATCACTGCTATCTACTGCATCGATAGCAAACGAATTTCCCGCCTGGATAACATTTTGCATTTTTGGACCACCATTCACCATTTGGATTATTTCTTAATCAACATCTTTGATGTCTTGCCTTTTACTTGCTTTTTTGCCAAAGATAAGTGTTTAGTAACATTTTCGTGGAGATCTAACTTTTAGCTATTTTAAACTTGTTCACGTGGATGAACTGTATAGGTTTACAAAAAAGTATGTTCTGGGCCGATATATTTGATGTTTTATATACCTTTATGTATTTTTATATATATTTTTTAATATATTTTCAAAGTTTAATTTTTATTGCCTTCAGTAATGTCATTGCGGTAGTGGTCCTCTGAGGAGAAGATTTTCTTTGAAAACTCATGAGTTAAGGACTTTAAAGAACTTTGCCTGAACATTGAACTGTAATAAAATTTGATTCGCACCTTATTCTATTCTTTCACTTTATCTATTGCTATTAATGCTCTATCCAGTATATTGAGCTTTATTTTTATCCGGATGTTCACTAATTAAAGATATTAGTTTCCTCTTATATCTTTTGTTGTATTAACCTTATATATATATATATATATATATATATATATATATATATATATATATATATATATATATATATATACTAGACAAACTGTCTAGGCCCGGAAGGTCTATATTAGATTATAATTAATGTTATTTGATATGCAAATTACCATATCACACGGTAGTCTTATGGGTAATATATTATTATTATTATTATTATTATTATTATTATTATTAGTGAAATATAAGCTGAATTATTTCTACACTTGATTATTGGGGAAATGGTCGTTTGATCAGTACCATTGGAGAGCCATGAATATTATAACTGTCCTGTTTTTAAATCTCCGAAACAGTTACATGGTAAACAGCTGATGATCCCGTTTTAATATTTCACGCTTAAGTTAAGGTCCCCTGTTTTTGTTTCACTATTAGATACTTGAATCCCCTTTTTTATTTATGAATGTTCCAACGAATGCTAAGTCTGCGATATCTTGGATTTAGTTAGTTTCTCTATGGAATTTAAACTGCATTTTCCTTTTTCGTTTATTTAAAATGACTCAAAGCTTCTTTAGACTATAACTTACATTCAGTCAGTGTCGCATGATGGCGTAGGGGTAAACATCGTCGACGGTTGCGTTTCGATCCCGGCTTGAGGCACTAACTGGTCTAGCCGCACTGATGAGCTGTGAAACAGCGAAACAGTCTGTATGTGGATGACTATATAAAGCTCCCTCCCGGTAGAGCTTATGTTTGTAAGGGTATCGCCAACTGCCATTAGCGTAAAAAAGGCAATGCCCATTAGGTAAACACTAATTCGAGCTCCGGCATTTGCAATGTTTACATTGAGATACAACTTACATTCAGTCAGTGTCGCATGATGGCGTAGGGGTTAACATCGCCGACTGTCAGCAGTTTCGATCCCGGCTTGAGGCACTAACTGGTCTAGCCGCACTGATGAGCTGTGAAACAGTGAAACGGTCTGTATGTGGATGACTATATAAAGCTCCCTCCCGGGTAGAGCTTATGTTTGTAAAAGTATCACCAATGTTTACATTGAGATACAACTTACATTCAGTCAGTGTCGCATGATGGCGTAGGGGTTAACATCGCCGACTGTCAGCTCGACGGTTGCGTTTCGATGCCACTAACTGGTCTAGCCGCACTGATGTGCTGTGAAACAGCGAAACAGTCTGTATGTGGATGACTATATATATATATATATATATATATATATATATATATATATATATATATATATATATATATATATATAGGTGTGTGTTTGTAATTTTTAAATTTTTATTCCTTTTTTGAACACTTGATGAGTTAATAAACTTGTAAACTATTTTATCTTCATTTCATTATCCGTATATAAATGCTCTATCTACTGTGTTTAGCTTCATCGTATCTTAATAGGATCTAATATAACTTTTGATATTTTTTATATATATATATATATATATATATATATATATATATATATATATATATATATATATATATATATATATATATATATATATATGGGAAATGAAAAAGGAAAAACCAAGAGATATTTTTTATATATTCATCAACGTTTCGTCTTTATTGTAAGACTTCCTCAGGATGATAATTTTAAGAAAAATGTCATGCAAGGTCCGGGCTGAGAGAAGTCAGTTAGTGGTAGAGAGTGAAATGAATGTGGACAGCTGTGAGTGAAAAAGAGGAGGGTGGGAGTGTTAGTGAATTTGTCTTAGGGTGGGAGGGAGGGGAGAGGAGGGGGTGCTGAGGTTTTTGTCGTGGTTAAGTGTAGCATGGATTTTGAGGGACTGGGGGGGGGGGGGGGAACTCAAGTTTAAGAAGCCAGAAAAACGCAGATTTTCTTTTGATAAATATTTATTTAAATCAGCTAAGTTTCGACGATATAGCGTCATCTCCAGGCATAGAAGCAGTTTGTTATTTTCCTCCCTTTTTTTCCCCCTCGTGGCATGACGTCATTAGAAAAGAAAAAGTCCGTATGATTTTAAACAGTGATCTCTTAATTAAAAATAAATTCTGCCTTGTTCTGACTTCTTAAACTTACATATTCCTATTTAAATTTACACCACGTGTACACCGAGGAAAAAAAACATCTCTAATTCATTTCACGCGTGCCACCGCGAGCTCCTCCTGATTAGAACATTTGTAAAAAAAATCGTCGTTAAAGATAATACGGACTTTTATTTTTCTAGTGACATCATGCCACGAGGTAGAAAAAGAAGAAAAAAATCAAAAAAAATCACAACCTGCTTCTATGTCTGCTGATGACGTTATACCATCGAAACTTAGAGGATCTAAATAAATAAATATTTATTCAAAAATAAAAGTTCTGATAGACAGTGGTTGTAGCTAGACGAGATTTTGTTGTTAATGTTTTACAGGGGGGACCATAGATTGAAGCTCAGTCGAGCACCTGTCAGGATTGAACAGAGCAGAAAGGGAAAAGATTACGAAATACAAAGGTCTTATGTACGACATGAAAAGAAACTTGAATCGTAGGAAAATCTTTATCATACCAGTAATTATAGGAGCAACAGAATGAAGAAGAATTTCAAGAGCTATCTGGCGAGTATACCCGGTGAACCGAGTGCAAGAGAAATACAAACAACTGCACTTAAGGGGACGGTTAGAATCTTAAAACGATCTCTAGGCTGGAGTGTCTGAAATAGTCGGTGAATGTCTGGCATCCGGTAGGATGCCCCATCTCCAGCAAAAACAGAAAGATAAGAAAAATTAAAAAAAGGGAAATAAATACGTGTTTGTTAATTTAACGCGAGATGAAGTTGGTTGCCTTTTGTTTTGTTCTGTATATAAAGTCAGCCTTTACCTCCAATCGGAATTTGGAGGCTGTCGGCGATGCAATACGAAACCGGAAACAAGTCGTTCCGACCGAAAATCTCAACACCGGAAGCGACCAAAAAAGCCTCTTTCGCGAGGAATTAACCAGGTGAAAATCTAAAGAGGAACCAACAAAATTCCAGACACTTATCCATTTATATACAAATAGCAAGATTGCTGTCTCCATAATAACATGTCTCGGCTTTTCGGGAGATCTGAATACATTTTATTAGGGATAGGGCACTTAGAGAGCGTAGGAAGTCCTACCAATATCATCTGACTTGATTAGTTAAGATTTTTATGTTCAAATACTTACATATTATGTACCAACTAACGAGTATTTTATGTGTAGGCATCCAGTTGGAGTATTCTTTAAAAAAATCCTTTATCGACATATAGATGGATTACACTATTTGATACAGACTTTCTTATCCAAAGATAAGTGTTTAGTAACATTTTCGTGGAGATCTAACTTTTAGTTATTATGTGGAGTTTTTCGGGCACGGGGAATTATTTGAAGTTGCGAACGGACATCTATCTGATCACTAGTGATTATTGGAATTGCGAACAGATACCTATCTGATCACTGGTGATTATTATAATTGCGAACGTACACACATCTTATCACTGGTGATTATCGAAAGTTGCGAACAGACAAAGGCCCGGTCACTAATTATTATTTAAAGTTGCGAACGGACATCTATCTGATCACTGGTGATTATTATAATTGCGAACGTACACACATCTTATCACTGGTGATTATCGAAAATTGCGAACAGAAAAAGACCCGATCACTAATTATTATTTAAAGTTGCGAACGGACATCTATCTGATCACTGCTAATTATTATAATTGCGAACGTACACACATCTTATCACTGGTGATTATCGAAAGTTGCGAACAGACAAAGGCCCGGTCACTAATTATTATTTAAAGTTGCGAACGGACATCTATCTGATCACTGGTGATTATTACACTTGCGAACGTACACACATCTTATCACTGGTGATTATCGAAAGTTGCGAACAGTTGCGAACGGACATCTATCTGATCACTGCTAATTATTATAATTGCGAACGTACACACATCTTATCACTGGTGATTATCGAAAGTTGCGAACAGACAAAGGCCCGGTCACTAATTATTATTTAAAGTTGCGAACGGACATCTATCTGATCACTGGTGATTATTACACTTGCGAACGTACACACATCTTATCACTGGTGATTATCGAAAGTTGCGAACAGACAAAGGCCCGGTCACTAATTATTATTTGAAGTTGCGAACGGACATCTATCTGATCACTGGTGATTATTATAATTGCGAACGTACACACATCTTATCACTGGTGATTATCGAAAGTTGCGAACAGACAAAGGCCCGGTCACTAATTATTATTTAAAGTTGCGAACGGACATCTATCTGATAACTGGTGATTATTATAATTGCGAACGTACACACATATTATCACTGGTGATTATCGGAAATTGCGAACAGACAAAGACCCGGTCACTAATTATTATTTAAAGTTGCGAACGGACATCTATCTGATCACTGCTGATTATTAGTATTGCGAACGTACACAAATCTTATCACTGGTGATTATCGGAAGATGCGAACAGACAAAGACCCGGTCACTAATTATTATTTGAAGTTGCGAACGTATATATATATGTGATTACAGGTGATAATCGGAAGTTGCTAACGAATTCAAATTCAATTACTAGTTATATTAGGAATGTTTTAATGCAGATTATTATTATAGGAAGTTTCTAACAGTTACGGATCAAATCAGTGGTTGTTGCTAACGGACACACATTTGATCGCTGATCATTATTGGAAATTGCTAACGGATACAAATCGGATCACCAGTTATTATTGTTGATACAGTTTCGATCAGAAGTTATTATAGGAATTTGCGAAGAAACCTCAGGTGAAACATAACCGTCTTACCGGACTCACATTTAACCATGCAATCTTGTTTCTTTTTAAAAGAGTTTTATAATTCCCCGAGTTGTATGCGTGAAGGTAATACACACACAAAAGTCAAGGAGTTAATACATTGTGATAACTTAGTCGCACCCCACGTGTGTTTCTGTTACGCAAAAAAAAATAAATTTTTTTATTATTATTATTATTATTATTATAATAATATTAATATTAATATTATTATAATAATATTATTATTATTATTATTATTATTATTATTATTAGTATTATTATTATTATATTAATATTATTATTATTATTATAATATTAATATTATTATTATTATTATAATAATATTAATATTATTATTATTATTATAATAATATTAATATTATTATTATTATAATAATATTAATATTAATATTATTATTATTATTATTATTATAATAATATTAATATTAATATTATTATTATTATTATTATTATTATTATTATTATAATAATATTAATATTAATATTTATAATAATAATAATAATAATAATAATAATAATAATAATAATACTACTACTACTACTTGTCACGCTAGTATCAGTTCAAATACTTTCCTTAATTACCCACAGATGCTGCCACTAGGTTACCAGCATAATAATATTTACAAGACAAGATACAAGGACGCCGTCCCCCACACACCTACTGGGAAATGGATTCTACCAATAGTTATTTAAGTTAGAGGTTTATATAAACTACGCCTAGTAAATCAAGGGAGGCGCGATAGCGCTCTACCCCTTAATAGACTTCAAGAATGGCCTATGCTAGAAATCTCATTTCTTTGATGAATCATAACTTAAAAACCAATAAACCAAATTAGTTAAAACTTTGCACAAAATTTTAACTTGATAGGTTCTATAAGTGTGTAGAATTTCAGCATCATTAGTCAAGGCAACCCAGAGATCCAGAAAGGTGAGAAGTGATTTTGTGTTATCCGTGTGTACGTACGTACGTGTGTGCCACCATGTATCTCATCAACTATTTGATGGATTCAGCTGATTTTTGGCAGAGATAGAGGTTCTAGGGTCTAGTTGATGGCATTTTAATTTCAGTTTACCATATACCTTAGTTTTCCAGAAAATTAAAAAAAAACCATTAAAATTACCATTGTCTTGAGGCATAGCCTTTACAAAAGTAGTGACATTCCATGATAAATGCCAGTATACTGAAATCATATGCCATTAATAGGGTTAAGATGAAAATTCATATACACTAAATGTACAAAAGCAAGGAAATTCTCAAATTTTTACACTTTTATTGTCATTAAGGGTATGACTACATATCAACCAAACCATTTAATTATCACATCACTACAGTATACATCTCTATGCATGAATGGATGAAGTGTGTGAGGTGTGCTGAAGAAAAATTCCTACCAGTAAAATAAATAGCCCTGTTGTGCTCGCATACCCTTAATGACAATAAAAGTGTAAAAATTTAGGAATTTCCTTGCTTTTGTACATTTAGTGTAAATGAATTTTCATCTTAACCCTATTAAGGGCACATGATTTCAGTATACTGGTATTTTTCATGGAATACTAAAAAGACTTTGATGATGCGATAAAGGAAGAATTTAAAATAGGCTATTCATATTTTGAAATAGAACTTTTAGGGCGTTGGTTACCTTAGAGAGTAGATTTCGTCAGGCCGCTTCATAAGAACAACTTGTTTAACGAAGAGAAGAAAGGGTAATTAAAAGGAAGGCGGGCGATAGAGCGTTAATTCCAACCGTCTGCTTCCATATTTTTAAAAGCAAGATAGTAAACTTTGTTACGTTAAACTAAGGATGACCAACAAATCCCATTCAACTTTTGATGGCATTGTTACATATATATATATATATATATATATATATATATATATATATATATATATATATATATATATATATATATATTAGTATTTCAAGTATCCACATAAAATTTTATAAGGAGATATAATTTTTTATGTATCAATTTTTAGTATTCACTTCAACAGTGCTCGATACGTAAGTAGAGCTAGGTAGTAGGCTATGAAAATATATTTATGGCAATTAAGCTACACAGAGGCTCCCGCGTTTTATCCCCGGGGGAATCTTAAGGCTAAAATGCATGGAGTTATTTTTGCCGGGTGTTTTTATATACACGGCTAGCTAGTTAACCAATCCGATTCTTTGTTGTTCTCTCAGCCAATCGTTGGGCTTCCCACGAACAAAGATCTTGTTAGTGTTACTTCCTATATCCTGTTCTATTTTCTATAGATTGGCCTATATCATGTTTCCTTTGTTGTGTCAATATAATGGGTGAATTTATTTTAACACGTGGTTCCTTGTATTTCTATTTTAGGTTTTAATTTTTAAATTGTTAGGTTTTTGTTTAGTTTAGTTTTTTTTACTTATTTATTTATTTAATGTATCGTTAGCCTAAGGTAATTTTATTTCTGCTGTTTGCTATCTCATTTCTACAGTTTAATAGATTTCGGGGATCTTTAAAGTTTAGGATTTCATATTTTTCATTCAGACATAATCTACACGGGTCGTCTAAATTTCTACCTAGCTCTACTTACGTATCGAGCACTGTTGAAGTAAATACTGAAAATTGATACATAAAAAATTATATCTCCTCATAAAATTTGATGTGGATACATGAAATAGTATTATATATATATATATATATATATATATATATATATATATATATATATATATATATATATATATATTATGGCAAATAAGAGCTACGGTTAGTTTGTTGGTTAGAAACGAGCTGTTGTAGTGACTGTGATAATAGTGATAATGATGGTTGTCATTGTTGGCGTGCTGTAGAAGGAAGAGGCAAATCTATTGTTACTGACTGTCGTCGTTGTGGTATTGAAAATGCCGTTCCGTCTAGCAGGGATTCAAGGGGAAAAAGCCTTGTGGTCGACTGTTTAACGGTAACCTGTGCGCGAACCTCGTTTGTGAAAGCGGAGTGAAGAAACGCATCCATTTTATGCTGTTTCGCTAGCTTCTGCTGATACGACGCTTTGATGAGATCTGACTGATGGGCTCGAGTGACGATATGCGCAGAAGGAAATAAACTGTGTTGGTTTCTGTCACACAGGCTAAGGTGTTCAAGGATCAAACTTCCGTTTTTTTTTGTACGACATGGGAACAATCATGTCACTGGAAACGAATATATGCGGCCATTTTTGTTTACAAATATTTGCATCCACTAAAAATCTGCTAGTCATTTCCGGTTCACGGTAAAGTATCGATTTTAGAAGTTTTTGAATCTTTTTTTAAAACTCATTATTCAAATTAAAAAGTACGTAAAAGTAATACATTCCGACATCGTTAGCGTTCCGTTTCACGTCAAACTATCGAACATACTTTGAAGAGAAAACATTTAACATTTTTAAAAAATGAAAAATGGATAAAAATATTTGATAAATATTCACTAATATATTTTTTACTTGAATAAGAGTTTTTTTTAAATTTTATATTATGCCCCTTTATTTATTTTAGGCAAACACACTATTTTAGATCTACGCGAAGAGATCCCTACACTATTTTAGATCTATGCGAAGAGATCCTACACTATTTTAGATCAATGCGAAGAGATCCTACACTATTTTAGATCTATGCGAAGAGATCCAACACTATTTTAGATCTATGCGAAGAGATCCTACACTAGTTTAGATCTATGCGAAGAGATCCTACACTAGTTTAGATCTATGCGAAGAGATCCCTACACTATTTTAGATCTATGCGAAGAGATCCTACACTAGTTTAGATCTATGCGAAGAGATCCTACACTAGTTTAGATCAATGCGAAGAGATCCTACACTATTTTAGATCTATGCGAAGAGATCCAACACTATTTTAGATCTATGCGAAGAGATCCTACACTATTTTAGATCTATGCGAAGAGATCCTACACTATTTTAGATCTATGCGAAGAGATCCTACACTATTTTAAATCTATGCGAAGAGATCCCTACACTATTTTAGATCTATGCGAAGAGATCCCTACACTATTTTAGATCTATGCGAAGAGATCCTACACTATTTTAGATCTATGCGAAGAGATCCCTACACTATTTTAGATCTATGCAGAAGAGATCCCCACACTATTTTAGATCTATGCAGAAGAGATCCCTACACTATTTTAGATCTATGCGAAGAGATACCTACACTATTTTAGATCTATGCGAAGTGATCCCTACACTATTTTAGATCTATGCGAAGAGATCCCTACACTATTTTAGATCTCTGCGAAGAGATCCCTACACTATTTTAGATCTATGCGAAGAGATCCTACACTATTTTAGATCTATGCGAAGAGATCCCTACACTATTTTAGATCTATGCGAAGAGATTTCTACACTATTTTAGATCTATGCGAAGAGATCCCTACACTATTTTAGATCTATGCGAAGAGATCCTACACTATTTTAGATCTATGCGAAGAGATCCCTACACTATTTTAGATCTATGCAAAGAGATCCCTACACTATTTTAGATCTATGCGAAGAGATACCTACACTATTTTAGATCTATGCGAAGAGATCCCTACACTATTTTAGATCTATGCGAAGAGATACCTACACTATTTTAGATCTATGCGAAGAGATCCCTACACTATTTTAGATCTATGCGAAGAGATACCTACACTATTTTAGATCTATGCGAAGAGATACCTACACTATTTTAGATCTATGCGAAGAGATCCCTACACTATTTTAGATCTATGCAAAGAGATCCCTACACTATTTTAGATCTATGCGAAGAGATACCTACACTATTTTAGATCTATGCGAAGAGATCCCTACACTATTTTAGATCTATGCGAAGAGATACCTACACTATTTTAGATCTATGCGAAGAGATCCCTACACTATTTTAGATCTATGCGAAGAGATCCTACACTATTTTAGATCTATGCGAAGAGATCCCTACACTATTTTAGATCTATGCGAAGAGATACCTACACTATTTTAGATCTATGCGAAGTGATCCCTACACTATTTTAGATCTATGC
>OY744546.1:12980925-13038425 GCA_963556195.1 Sepiola atlantica
TGCTAGTTCATTATAAACAATTCACCGGAGGAAAGTTATGCAATGATGTAGTATAGTTAACAGCCTAAAAATCGAAAATAAGCCAAATATACAGCTAATAACTTTTACCAAACGATGGAAAATTTTATTTTCTATCGACCTGCATAGTTTTAAACTTTTGAAACTGTTTGTAAGTTTTGTTATTTCAAAATTTGTTTCGTTACTTTCACTTATCCAAATTTATATATGAAAAATGGCGGTCGATTTTTTAGGCGGTCCTTAATTTCCGGCTTAAAAGATTAAAAAAAAACTTACCCTAATTCGACTGGAACCCCCCCCCCCCCCTTGACTTAAGGTTAGTGATACCGTAAGCCTATTTTGTTTAAAACTATTTTTTAAGCCTGAAATTAGCGATCACATAAAAAATCGACGACTATAATTGGCTGACGTATTCGGCTAAGTGAAAGTAACGAAACGAATTTTAAAATAACAAAACTTACAGTTTCAAAAGTTAAAACTATGCAGGTCGATAGAAAATAAAATTTTCTATCGTTTGGTAAAAGTTTTTTTGGTATATTATGCTTATTCTTTATTTCTCGGCTGATAACTATACTGCATCGTTGTCGAAAGTTAATCTTTTATTTATAGTTAGAGATGGATGGGTTCGTATCTTTCTCAGTGATATTACATTGTGAGGGAATGCAATGGTTGGGATTGTATTTGAACGCGTCCTAGCGTCATCCGTATCCATTACCCATTATGCGTTTTGTATTAGTCAGTGCCACAATCAGATTTGGGAAAGAGATTTTATAGGAAACAGGGAAATAACGAGGTCTCTGTTGTGAATTATTTGGGGGCAGTTATGGAAGGGTGGGTGGGGTGAAGTTAAAGTACAAAATAAATAAATCAAGTGTTTACCAAATCAAACAGGGTCAGCCATTGTTCTAAAACGGAGACTGACAAAAAAGGGTGGCGTATGGATAGGAGGAGAGAAAATCTCCACGCATTTGTTGGTCAACAGAAGGTTTTACTCGATAACAGGGATGGATATTTCGGTTGATTTCTTTCCATCAACGTCAGTTCGGTTCTCTAGCGTTCGGGCCCGGCGTCGTGTTTATTTTAACTGTTTGTCGATCACACAGAATCCGACCGTTTTGATTGGCTTATCAGTTCATCACACAGAATCCGACCGTTTTGATTGGCTTATCAGTTCATCACACAGCTTGCCATAATCAGATCTACCAGCCTGGGAGAACACACACACACATTTTAAATTTACGACTTACATTACCTTAAGATAATTATAGCTTGGGCGTAACTTTATAGATTTATGATGTACGACATGTTACAAAACATGAATTCAAACATAAGCTATAATAAAAAATAAATAAATAAATGAATGGGTAAACATTATTAATAGCGTTGGATATTATTTTAATAGTCCAAAACGATTTATTTTGCATTAACTACATATTGTATGTAGTTCTTTCGCAATTATATAATCCTCCTAGCCTAGCAAAAATATGCGACCGGGGGGAGGGCATATATTTACTAGGCTGGCAGAATATATATATATATATATATATATATATATATATATATATATATATATATATATATATATATATATATATATATATAAAAGGAAATGGTAGTTTGCTTGAAGTATTGCTAGTAAGCAAGTAAATATGAAGGTGAGAATTCCGAGGCAGGAGCAATGCCATGTTGAGAACCGGAAGGTGGAATGAGAATGAACAAAAATAAATGACAAGAGACGGTAAATCTCAGATCAATTCATTTATATTTCAAAATTTAAATATAAAGACAGTAAATTGTAAAATTGGTGGGCTTACTGTTAATATTTAAAGGTCCGGAATTTCTCCGACTGTGCAGAGAATCCTACAAAACAGGATTCTCTGCACAGTCGGAGAAATTTTTCTTCTGGTTTAATTATTTTTGACAAAGGGAAGTCTCTTTTCCCGAAATATTAAATAGTCATTTTTAATCACCCAGACATCACATAAACAGCTAAAAACACTCTTGCTGTTATGTAAGATTTTAGGAAAAATAAATAGTAAGTCATATTTCGTATTCGATTTATTGTTTTTGTTCCTTACAACTTGCATCTTACCCGGAATTTGCATTGCCCACAGACTTTCAAAAACTTACTATATATATATATATATATATATATATATATATATATATATATATATATATATATATATATATATATATATATATATGCAGAAAACGCGGCAAATATTCGACAAAATAATATAAACTTTATTTATATACTTATATTATGAAATAATATACTTATTCCACTCAATTAAAATCCTAACAGGTGTCCGCCGGGGATAGAATAAACACCGCCTTTTGGGCAGCAATTTGAATAAAAAATTTTCCTAGGATCTTCTTTTAACTATCAAGTTGTAACAAAAGTACTGTCCGTTATTAAAGACTTGTGGGACCTTATTCAATCAGCAGCAGCAGCAGCAGCACCCCTTTTTGAAAACCCAGGAGGAGTCGATATCAGGATCCGCCGTTCTCTGGTCGTCTCTGCCTCTGCGCGTGGTAAGCAAATACGTGTTAGGTTCGGAACCGAAATCAATGGAGTGAAAGTGACAGTGTTGCTTCTGCGCCATTCTTTTGTGTGTTGTGGGCGAAACCTTTCCCGACTTCGAATGCAACCGCTGAGCCTTGCTGATCTCGGTGTCGGGAGTAAACCCTACAATCTTGAAGTTTAATGAATAGTTGCGATCAACGAGGAGGACTTCATGCAGACCAGTCAATCCTGAGGCACAATCTTCGTGAGCTCTATGCAGAAGTCTGACTCGCTTAACAACAAAAACAACAACAATAATAAGCAGCAGCAGAAAACGAATATTTTTTTGGTAAAATTATCCACTCTTGATTGGATAAGAGTATTTATATAAAAGTGTAATTTGAGCCAATCGAAAGTTCAGAAAATATACATTTCACAGCTCTTTAAAAATAGACGTTGGAATATTGTCACCTAAATTGATACTTAAGTTAAACTCAAGAAATATTCCACACAGTCTGACTAGGAAGAAAGTGTAGTATCTGTTCCGATGGATACTACACCCTATAGACGGTGTCGTCTTGTAATTCGGGCTTGATTCCGCCGGTCTGTGGGGTTGTCCTCTGCAGTTCTAGGAGGTCTTTGGGGAGGAGTAAGTTTATTGCTTACTGCCTGAGGCGCCCCTACCGGGGAATGTCGACGGGGCTGCTCAGGCAATTTTTAATGGCCAGAGTTTTCACTTTCTCGGGCGCTGGCTTTTCAAGTCCTACTTTCCCGACCTGGCCTTGGGTCACATCTTACCTTGTGGGAGTAAGATAAAAGTGGCCTTGTGCCTAACCTCCTGGAGAGGAGGTAAATAAACACAGTCTGAACCAAAATCTTCCATTGCGCGAATCCCTTCGCCTCATCGACGGCAACAGGCTCAAACTTTCCAGTGTATTACTAATCTCGCCCCTGCCTAACGAATCGCTCCTGATACAAAGACTATTCTTCTTTTCAGAGTCAGCATGAGACTGTTTCTGTTCAGTGACTGTATCTTCGTCGATTTCTCCAAATTTATTATCTGTCGTCAGTAGAAATTCATTTATTTTTCTTTGTCATTTCCTTCTGATATTGCCTTTATTTCTACAGGCTCAGCAAGAACATAAGTCAGTCGTGATACTGCATATCTAAACCTGACAGCGTAAGGATGAACCAAATTCTTATCTGGACCCAACTTCGCCAAATTGTACGAAGTATTCCTGAAGTCATACCATCGAAACATTGATAACTCAAAAACTATTTATCTGATCAGGATGAAATTTTGCATCGTTGTTACTGTTATCAAAAAGCATCGGATCTATGCATCAAATTGGAAAAACTCGGAAGTTGAAATTCGTCAAAATTTCAACCTGGACTGAACTTTTCAAGGTAAAGATCAAGGTTATATAAGACGCGGGACTTCATTGGCTACAATATGGGCCAAATAGTGAGTCTTTAAGATTTATCTACCTCCCACAAGGTAAGATGTGACACAAGGTCGGGAAAGTGGGATTAGATAAGCCAGCGCTCGAGAGGTGAGCACTCTGGCCATTTAAAAATTGCCTGAGCAACCCGTCGGCATTCCCCGGTAGAGGCGCCTCAGACAGTAAGCAATAAACTTACTCCTCCCCAAAGAGGGGAGGCAAAGCCTGGGAGGGTGCACCTCCTAGAACTGCACAGGACCAGCAACCCCCAATAGACCGGCGTAAATCCAGACCCAAAGGCCCGGACGATACTGGTTTATTAGGTGGGGTAAAAAACCCTGGTTGAAGTTATCGCCAAAAGTGTGACTTTTACCTTGACCTTTGACCTTTGACCTAGATACCCCAAAATAGTCACAGCGGCAGGAACAAGCAATGCGACAATGGTTTGCAGGCGAGAAAAGGCAGTACGAATATTAGCGACCACAGAGACTGAGAAGCACGCACGAGTGGTTGGCGGCGACGGCGATTGCAAAACAGATCTAAGTAAATACGACATATCGTCCCCTTCGAGTCAACAGCGAAGTTCGACGAGAACGAAAAGAGTTGGTGAACTTAATAGCCAGTAATAACCAGTAATACAACACTATCTAAGGGGGTCCCATATCTAGTCGGCCATTATTTGGGGCAAAACTCCAGTAAGCCATAACCACAGCCGAGGAAGCTTATATCTGGAAAAAACACATTACTTTTTGGGGGCATTATCTCTCAGTATGAACTCCCATTTAAAGAGAGGCTAACCCTTCCCAAGTACACAAATCGAATTCAGAGATATTTTCTTATTTATGGCTGGTTTCTTTTTTCTTAGTCAAATATTTCTCACTTGCAGCAAGTCTGTCATTCGCATGCCTTGCAACTATACAATCCCCAAAACATGCAACCGCATAGTGCAGCATGCTTACCATCGTTCGTGTGGTCCTAATTCTTCTTTGTTACCTCTTTGCATCTCTCAATAAGCTTTTTAAACCCACATACAAAAAATTCCGTATGTCATGAAGAAAGAAAAAAATGCAAACTCGGGAATTTTCGGCGTCTTCTCTAGAAGTAAATTTTGATCGATTTAAACGATCTTGAAATCTTCTATAGAAATGTCAATTTGTCGGTTGCGATGTTCGGATTAGTATGACGAGTTTGGATTATTTGGACTACTGTTCTCATCTTAGATGTTATTCTCACAACGTTTTGGCCGATGTAACCCCCGACCTTCTTCAGGTGTATCTTGTTGAACAACTTTGGGAACCTTTCTGTTGAACTCGGGAATCAGTACGGAATTGCGAATGGAACCCTTTTATTTAATCCGTGGGGGTAGCATGCTTTCGTTCCGTCAGCCATGGTCGGGTATAAGTCTTAAGTAATTCTAAAATATATTGTTAGTATCGCCCGCACTGAGGATTGAACCTTCAACCTCTAGAAGACTGTCACTTTGAACTGATTTTCACTTAGCACTTTATCCGTTACGTCACGGACCTTTACGGACAGTGATACTAAGAATACAATTTCGAATTAATTAAGACTTCTACTCGGTCATGGCTGACAGATCGAGAGCATGCTACCCCGGTGGATTAAATAAGTTCCGTACAGATTCTCGAATTCGACTGAAAGATTCCCGAGTTCGATAAGATACACCTGAAGAAGGTCGGAGGTTCCATCGGCCGAAATGTTATGCGAATAACACCCGACTAATCCAAATAATACAAATTATTAATCCTCATCTAAAAAATTCCCAAACATAATTATATGGCGAGATCTAACGTTCTCAATATGAGGGATAACATTTGACCTCAAACCGTATAAAAGATTAAGGCCCTCCTAGAAAAACATGTCTGAGAAATTATGCACCGCCCACCGTATTTTACAGACTTCCCACCAACAGATTATCATATGTTCAGAATGTTCACAAATCATTTGAGCGGGTTAAGACTTTAAGAGAAAAAGCGGAAAACGAGTTTCCGTTTTCAGTTCAAAATGTAAGGAATTTTATGAACGTGGCAATAAAAAGCTTTAATTTTATGAACGTGGCAATAAAAAGCTTTAATTTTATGAACGTGGCAATAAAAAGCTTTGATTTTATGAACGTGGCAATAAAAAGCTTTAATTTTATGAACGTGGCAATAAAAAGCTTTAATTTTATGAACGTGGCAATAAAAAGCTTTAATTTTATGAACGTGGCAATAAAAAGCTTTAATTTTATGAACGTGGCAATAAAAAGCTTTAATTTTATGAACGTGGCAATAAAAAGCTTTAATTTTATGAACGTGGCAATAAAAAGCTTTGATTTTATGAACGAAGTAATAAAAAGCTTTAATTTTATGAACGTGGCAATAAAAAGCTTTAATTTTATGAACGTGACAATAAAAAGCTTTAATTTTATATAATAAAGGTTAGTAAAAAGCTTTAATTTTATGAACGTGGAAGTATACTTCAAGAGATTGTGCTCCGATGAACTAGCTGCTCTAGTGCCACTTTGACGCAAATACACTAGAACAACCCGACAATCGGCTAGGTCCCACCCATCCACTGTGGATGTCCCCAGATGCCGGAGAACCTTATACTTAAATAGGTCCTTTCCTCGTGTTGCCGGCCCCTAGAACTCCCTCCCTACTCCCTGTTTCCCCGACTGTACCGACATGCAGAGGTTTAAAACTAATATAAACAGACATCTCGCTGCACAGCTCCCAACTTAGGATGACATCCAAAACCTACACCCAAATTCTCAGTAGTCCCTTACGTCTACAGTGGCGGCCTGCCTTGTTCGGGGTGAAATATCTTTAAAAAATAAATAAAGTAAAAAGCTTCCTCGGCAGTTTTGAATATTTTTCTCCCTCCCACGTAGGAAGATGTGATTCAAGGGTCGGGAAAGTTAGATTTTAAACCAGCGCCTTAGAGGGAGAGCACTTTGGCCGAACAAAAAATTCCTGAGCAGCCCCATCGGCATTCCCTGGTAGGATCGCCTCAGGCGATTAGTAATTAGTAGAGCCCTCCCACCCTCTATCAAGTGATAGACTGCCCACTGTTTTCCGGCTGATAAAAAAAACAAAAAAAAAAACAAGCAGGTCGGTCTCTAAATGGGAGTGGAGCCTACATGGGAAATAAAAAAATAAATAGCTCGTGATGGAATATGGGAATGGATGGTGTCTTCCAAGATAGAGACATTTCAGGGGTAGGTCAGGGATAAAAAAAAATATGAGTGGGACTGGTATTTTTGGAAGAACTCTAATACAAAAAATAATAGCGAATATTTAACTTGAGTGTTATTGATGCCGGACTGGTATGAATCAAAGAACAAATTCCTATTCATGTGTGTCTTGAATCGTTGGTTTTATTTTATTTTCACTTAGTTATAAAAGATATACTTACTTAGTGTGCCTTCCGCGCACAGCAGGAGAAGGGCTCGGCTAGTAAGACACGCCCTGCCATTTCCAAGCGGCTGGGCCACCGTTTTCGTCCCTTCGGCGTCAAAGAATTCCACGTTTGTGAAATAAAGCCAATTTCCGGTCAGCAGGAGTCGTTCACCGTCGACAAGCATTCCTGAGATAAAAGAAAAAAAATGTTTACAGAGTTTTATTTTTAATAGGCTTAAAATTTAGTTTCGTTTTTCGTTGCTTATATTTCGTTTTCTGAAAAACATTTCTAGTTTTTTTTTTTGCGACTGAGTATTTGGCTGACATCTTTATTTGGTTAATATTTATTTTGCTATTTCTTGAGATAGCAATCCTCGGTAACGACGGGAAATACGATTCTAATTTAATTTTTATTTTTTTGACTTGTTATTGTGTAATAAAAGTAATATTGACAATTTTGGTTATTTTTACGATTCGGTGCTGAATTTCATTTCCGGTTACCGTCTCTCCATGTAAAGAGTGGCTTTTCTAAATAATACCGTCATTATTTAGAAAAGCCATTCTTAACATGAGCGCCTGTGTTTGTCTTCTTATTCTAAAGTTCGTTTTGGCTAAGAAGAAAGTGTAGTATATGTTCCGATGGATACTGCACCCCATAGACTGGCATTATCTTGGCCTTCGGGGCTTGATTTACGCCGGTCTGTGGGTTTGTCCTGTGCAGTTCTAGGAGGTGCACCCTCCCAGTCTTTGCCTCCCCTCTTTGTGGAGGAGTAAGTTTATTGCTTACTGTCTGAGGCGCCCCTACCGGAAAATGCCGACGGGGCTGCCAGGCAATTTTTAATGGCCAGAGTGCACACCTTCTCGGGCGCTGGCTTTTCAAGCCCCACTTTCTCGAACCGATATCTTACCTTGCGGGAGTAAGATAAAACTGGCCTTGTGCCTAACCCCCTGAAGAGGAGGTTAATAATACAAGTGGTCCGAAAGTCTCGTTATAAAATGTAAGCATACGTTTGTCAACTTATTCTAAGATTCGTTCGTTGAAATGGTATAAATGGTTGTCCGACATTTCTTTTTATAAAATGTTAGCATGCGTTTGTCTACTTATTCTAAGGTCTGTTCGTTGAAATAGTATAAATAGTTGTCCGACATTTCTTTTAATAAAATGTAAGCATACGTTTGTCTACTTATTCTAAGATTCGTTCGTTGAAATAGTATAAAAGGTTGTCCGCCATTTCTTTTTATAAAATGTAAGCATACGTTTGTCTACTTATTCTAAGATTCGTTCGTTGAAATAGTATAAAAGGTTGTCCGCCATTTCTTTTTATAAAATGTAAGCATACGTTTGTCTACTTATTCTAAGATTCGTTCGTTGAAATAGTATAAATATGGGTCCGCCATTTCTTTTTATAAAATGTAAGAACACGTTTGTCTACTTATTCTAAGATTCGTTCGTTGAAATAGTATAAAAGGTTGTTAGCCATTTCTTTTTATAAAATGTAAGCATACGTTTGTCTACTTATTCTAAGATTCGTTCGTTGAAATAGTATAAATGGTTGTCCGCCATTTCTTTTTATAGAATGTAAGCATACGTTTGTCTACTTATTCTAAGATTCGTTCGTTGAAATAGTATAAATGGTTGTCCGCCATTTCTTTTTATAGAATGTAAGCATACGTTTGTCTACTTATTCTAAATGGTTGTCCGCCATTTCTTTTTATAAAATGTAAGCATACGTTTGTCTACTTATTCTAAGATTCGTTCGTTGAAATGGTATAAATGGTTGTCCGACATTTCTTTTTATAAAATGTTAGCATGCGTTTGTCTACTTATTCTAAGGTTCGTTCGTTGAAATAGTATAAATAGTTGTCCGACATTTCTTTTAATAAAATGTAAGCATACGTTTGTCTACTTATTCTAAGATTCGTTCGTTGAAATAGTATAAATATGGGTCCGCCATTTCTTTTTATAAAATGTAAGAACACGTTTGTCTACTTATTCTAAGATTCGTTCGTTGAAATAGTATAAAAGGTTGTTAGCTATTTCTTTTTATAAAATGTAAGCATACGTTTGTCTACTTATTCTAAGATTCGTTCGTTGAAATAGTATAAATGGTTGTCCGCCATTTCTTTTTATAGAATGTAAGCATACGTTTGTCTACTTATTCTAAGATTAGTTCGTTGAAATAGTATAAATGGTTGTCCGCCATTTCTTTTTATAGAATGTAAGCATACGTTTGTCTACTTATTCTAAATGGTTGTCCGCCATTTCTTTTTATAAAATGTAAGCATACGTTTGTCTACTTATTCTAAGATTCGTTCGTTGAAATGGTATAAATGGTTGTCCGACATTTCTTTTTATAAAATGTTAGCATGCGTTTGTCTACTTATTCTAAGGTTCGTTCGTTGAAATAGTATAAATAGTTGTCCGACATTTCTTTTAATAAAATGTAAGCATACGTTTGTCTACTTATTCTAAGATTCGTTCGTTGAAATAGTATAAAAGGTTGTCCGCCATTTCTTTTTATAAAATGTAAGCTAACGTTTGTCTACTTATTCTAAGATTCGTTCGTTGAAATAGTATAAATATGGGTCCGCCATTTCTTTTTATAAAATGTAAGAACACGTTTGTCTACTTATTCTAAGATTCGTTCGTTGAAATAGTATAAAAGGTTGTTAGCCATTTCTTTTTATAAAATGTAAGCATACGTTTGTCTACTTATTCTAAGATTCGTTCGTTGAAATAGTATGAAAGGTTGTCCGCCATTTCTTTTTATAAAATGTAAGCATACGTTTGTCTACTTATTCTAAGATTCGTTGGTTGAAATAGTATAAAAGGTTGTCCGCCATTTCTTTTTATAAAATGTAAGCATTAGTTTGTCTACTTATTCTAAGATTCGTTCGTTGAAATAGTATAAATGGTTGTCCGACATGCCTTTTTATAAAATGTAAGCATCCGTTTGTCTACTTATTCTAAGATTCGTTCGTTGAAATAGTATAAATGGTTGTCCGACATTTCGTTTTATAAAATGTTAGCATGCGTTTGCTTACGTATTCTAAGATTCGTTGGTTGAAATAGTATAAATGGTCGTCCCGCATTTCTTTTTATAAAATGTAAGCATACGTTTGTCTACTTATTCTAAGATTCGTTCGTTGAAATAGTATAAATGGTTGTCCGACATGCCTTTTTATAAAATGTAAGCATCCGTTTGTCTACTTATTCTAAGATTCGTTCGTTGAAATAGTATAAATGGTTGTCCGACATTTCGTTTTATAAAATGTTAGCATGCGTTTGTCTACGTATTCTAAGATTCGTTGGTTGAAATAGTATAAATGGTCGTCCGACATTTCTTTTTATAAAATGTAAGCATACGTTTGTCTACTTATTCTAAGATTCGTTCATTGAAATAGTATAAATTATTGCCCGCCATTTCTTTTTATTAAATGTAAGCACACGTTTGTCTACTTATTCTAAGATTCGTTCGTTGAAATAGTATAAAAGGTTGTTAGCCATTTCTTTTCAGAAAATGTAAGCATACGTTTGTCTACTTATTCTAAGATTCGTTCGTTTAAATAGTATAAAAGGTTGTCCGCCATTTCGTTTTATAAAATGTAAGCATACGTTTGTCTACTTATTCTAAGATTCGTTTGTTGAAATAGTATAAATTGTTGTCGGACATTTCTTTTTATAAAATGTTAGCATGCGTTTGTCTACTTATTCTAAGATTCGTTGGTTGAAATAGTATAAATGGTTGTCCGACATTTCTTTTTATAAAATGTAAGCATTGTTTGTCTACTTATTCTAAGATTCGTTCGTTGAAATAGTATAAAAGGTTGTCCGACATTTCTTTTTATAAAATGTTAGCATGCGTTTGTCTACTTATTCTAAGATTCGTTGGTTGAAATAGTATAAATTGTTGTCGGACATTTCTTTTTATAAAATGTTAGCATGCGTTTGTCTACTTATTCTAAGATTCGTTGGTTGAAATAGTATAAATGGTTGTCCGACATTTCTTTTTATAAAATGTAAGCATTGTTTGTCTACTTATTCTAAGATTCGTTCGTTGAAATAGTATAAATGGTTGTCCGACATTTCTTTTTATAAAATGTTAGCATGCGTTTGTCTACTTATTCTTAAATTCGTTTATTCAAATTGTATAAATGGATGCCAATTTTTCTATTGATTGTAAAATTCATTTATTCACCTGTTATATAGAGTGACCCGAAAACGTTGTTATAAAATATAACCATGCGTTTGTCTACTTACTCTACGTTGAAAATAACTGAAGAAATACACTTTTGTTACTTCCCCCCCATATATATATACATATATATATATATATATATATATATATATATATATATATATATATATATACATATATATGTGTGTGTGTCTGTGTGTGTAGCTCTTTCTCTCTATATATATGTGTGTGTTTAGCTCTCTCTCTTTTTCTCTCTCTCTATATATATGTCTCTTCATCTCTCTCTCTCTATATATATATGTCTCTTCATTTCTCTCTCTCTCTCTCTCTCTCTATATATATATATGTCTCTTCATTTCTCTCTCTCTCTCTCTCTATATATATATGTCTCTTCATCTCTCTCTCTCTATATATATATATATGTCTCTTCATTTCTCTCTCTCTCTCTCTCTATATATATATATATATGTCTCTTCATCTCTCTCTCTCTCTCTATATATATATATATATGTCTCTTAATTTCTCTCTCTCTCTCTCTCTCTATATATATATATATATGTCTCTTCATTTCTCTCTCTCTCTCTCTCTATATATATATATATATGTCTCTTCATTTCTCTCTCTCTATATATATATATATGTCTCTTCATCTCTCTCTCTCTCTATATATATATATATATGTCTCTTCATCTCTCTCTCTCTCTCTCTCTCTCTATATATATATATATATATATATATATATATATATATATATATATATATATATATATATGTCTCTCTGTCTTCTTTTCTATCTTTATCTCTTCCTGTCTGTATCTGTCTCTCTTTCACTCTCATTTATTTAATTTCAGTTGAACATAAGTGAAGAAATAAACATTCCAGAATTTAGAATTGAATGAAACAAATCTGCAAACGATTAAGGTCATCCTTCAGAGGCATTTTTTTATTCTTTTGATAAAATAAATAATTTATTTTACAGTCTCATCTGAAGAGTCTCTTGGGAGTAGGAGGATGGATAAGATGAGTGATAGGAAGAGTGATGAAGAGAAATGATAAAGAAAAATGATAAGAATGGTGATGATCAGGAGGAGAAGGAAGCGGTGGAAGAGGGAGAAAAGTTATACGAAAAAGGAGGATGAGTGATACGGAGGAGAAAGGGGTGATACGGAAAAGTGATAAGGAGGGGTAATACGAAGAAGAAAGAATGATAAGGAGTGATAAGAAAGAAGAGGAATGGTAAAGAGGAGGGGGTGATAAGAAGGAGGGAGAGAAGTGATAAGAAGATTGAGTAGGGGGGGAGGGAAGAACGAGGAGGAGGTGGAGTGAGAAGAAGGAGGAGTGATGAAAAGAAGAAGGAGGAGTGATAAGAAGAAAAAGGAGTGAAAGAAGGAGGAAGAGGGGGAGTGGCAAGGAAGAAAAGAGGGAGTAATTAGAAGGAAGAATTAGTGAAGGAAAAAAGACAGACGGAGAAGAAGGAGGGCTGAGAAGAAGGGGAGGGGTAGTTATAAAAAGGAGTAGGAGTGATAAAAAGAAATAGGGGGTGAAAAAAAAGAAGAAAAAGGGCTCAGAAGAGGAAGGTGGGCAAAAGAAAGAAAGCGAATGACGAATAAGAATGGCAGAGAGAGAAGAATAAATTTGAAGAAAGCGTCGAAAATAAAAAGAGGGAGAAGAAGATGAATTCAAAACAAATAGGATGGAGAAGGAAGTAGAAAGCGCTAAGGAAAATAACAAGAGAAGAAAAAATAGATCAAAATGGGATAGTGAAAGAAATCGCCATTTTGTTTTGTAAATGCACTACAAACGTCGGCAAGTAAAAAAAGCAGATATCGGCGAAAGTTTCAGACATATATTTATATAAAAAAAAGATTTTACTCATTTAATTTATTTTAATTAAAAAAATCTTTTTATGAAACACTTTCAATCGCCAAAGAAGTTTTATTCAATCATAAATAAAAAATAAGAAACAAATATATTACACTGATCCATTCGGTGAAAAAGTAGACTATAAGATTAATAATTCAATGAATAATTAATAAATATATATAAAAAATGATTTTACTCAGTTAATTTAATTAAAAAAAAAATGAAACACTTTCAATCTTCAAAGAAGTTTTATTCAATCACAAATAAAAAATAAGTAACAAATATATTACACTGATCCATTCGGTGAAAAAGTAGACTATAAGATTAATAATTCAATAAATAATTAATAAATATATATAAAAAATGATTTTACTCAGTTAATTTAATTTAAAAATAATTATGAAACACTTTCAATCTTTAAAAAAGTTTTATTCAATCACAAATAAAAAATAAGCAACAAATATATTACACTGATCCATTCGGTGAAAAAGTAAACTATAAGATTAATAATTCAATGAATAATTAATAAATATATATAAAAAATGATTTTACTCAGTTAATTTAATTTAATTTAAAAATAATTATGAAACACTTTCAATCTTTAAAAAAGTTTTATTCAATCATAAATAAAAAATAAGAAACAAATATATTACACTGATCCATTCGGTGAAAAAGTAAACTATAAGATTAATAATTCAATGAATAATTAATAAATATATATAAAAAATGATTTTACTCAGTTAATTTAATTTAATTTAAAAATAATTATGAAACACTTTCAATCTTTAAAAAAGTTTTATTCAATCATAAATAAAAAATAAGAAACAAATATATTACACTGATCCATTCGGTGAAAAAGTAAACTATAAGATTAATAATTCAATGATTAATTAATAAATATATATTAAAAAAAATGATTTTACCCAGTTAATTTAATTAAAGAAAAATGAAACACTTTCAATCTTCAAATAAGTATTATTCAATCACAAATAAAAATAAGTAACAAATATATTACACTGATCCATTCGGTGAAAAAGTAAACTATAAGATTAATAATTCAATAAATATTTAATAAATATATTTTTTTAAAAAAATGACGTTTCTTGGTTTTTCTAAATTCTACAAATAACCTGAATAAAACGTTTTCTTATGATGTGCAACTTCTCTTATATTCAAATTAGCGACAACACACATCGGATTTGACTTTCTCGAAAGACGTCAATAACACCGGACGAACAAGTTACTATCTTAACCACGAGGAGACAGCCTCTTGCGATTTTTAACATCAGCAAGATGAGGGGTAAAAAGGAAATACGCTTTGAAAAGGCTCTTTTACAACGAAAGTCTCACACATATATTTATTTAGAAAAATGATTTTACTAATTTAATAAATATATTTAAAAAAATAAAGTTTCTAGTTTTTTTTTCTGAATTTTATAAATAACCTTATCAAAACGTTTTCTAAAGATGTGCAACTTCTCTCTCTCTCTCTCTCTCTCTCTCTCTCTCTCTCTATATATATATATATATATATATATATATATATATATATATATATATTAAATAATTTCAAATATATTGATAACATAAACTTAAAACCAATATTTTTTCAAAAGTGCTCAATACAAATTAGAGCTTTTATAGGTAAAATTAAATAAACATTAAAAACAGTAGATTGTTTATTATGTTATATATATATATATATATATATATATATATTCACACCACATTTTTCCAGACTACATTATATATATATATATATATATATATATATATATATATATATATATATATATATATATATATATATATATATATATATATAATAGATTTCCTTTTCCCCCTGCAACTTTGACTACACTAAAAAAAAAAACACATACGTAATATTCTACAATACCAACAACTACTACATTAAACTTACTTAGTTAAGCGTGTTTGCCGAAACTTTGTATTAATTCATTCAACAAACAATAACTATTATAATTAGCCTGTCTCATTCGACTTTTGGAATTAGACTTCTAACAAGACAGTAGCCTCATTTTTTACTCTCTTTCATTTTACTGCTGCCTTTTCAACTCAAATCACCGGGTCGGAAATTAATACAGGCGATTTCAGTAAATTTCACCGGTCCATTCCGAATAACTTTTCAGCCATTCTGACATTTCGATATTCTTCCCTCATATTTCCTATACACTTTCAATTAGCGGAATAGATAAACGAACGCACCCTATTGCAGCAAATAGCAATGTCGCCTTCGCGTAACGCCTATCACAATTCGATCGACATAGGTTATTTTACAGTTTCATTATTATAACACAAAACAAAACATCAGTTTGCATTAGTTTTACATCATTTTATTAAGGGCGTGTTTCTTGTTCACTTCGGCAGATTTCTATTCACAACTTATTAGAAAAAGTCATTATCACATTTAAATACTAAATATATTGAAATCGTCTCTACGCTAACATCGACATATAATCATATCAGCCAAGCGTTCACGCTTTTTTCACGCTCTTTAAAAAAAAATTGGCACTTCTGCATTTTAACCATCACTTGGACTTAATTGAAGAGTTCCATTCATTCCACCGAGTTAACCGGAAGTGCCAGACTGAATTTTTTCTCTCCCAAAATGGATCTGAATAACCTCAATCTGCGAGATATTGATAGTTGACTATTTTGATAAAATTTTAATTCATACAATAAAAAAAATCACTGACTAAAATCACTGACTATTCATTTTAATGATAAATTCTCATTTTAAAAATCACTGTTGACTATTTTGAGAAATGTTTGATTCATACAATAAAAAACACATTTTTATTATTTTCTTAAATTTTTAAATTATTAAATAAAATATTTTCATATTCAATAACGATACATTGTTCGCTGTTATTATTCTTCGCTGTTAATATTGTCATTTTGAATAAAAGCATCTAATTCTGTTACTTCCGGTTGGTTGTCTGCGTCTGCCTTCAAAAGAGGAAAGCAAATAAAGTCCGAGTGACGGTTGAAATGCAGAAGTGCCAAAAAATTTTTTAGTTTTCTATTTTGAAAAATAAAATACAAACTCTAATAAAATACTATTTATCTGCTTCCTGTATTATTAAAAAAAAAACGAAACAAAACAGTTTCTTTTCACGTAGCATTAGTACTTGTTATAACATCTTTTTCTATCCTCGCTCAGTGAAGGAGAAATCTTTCTAGACTGCGGCAATTTTTATACTTTGGCTTACTTTTCTGCTATTTAAATCATGGTATAATTTTCTTTGGGGTTTGTTTTTATTTCTTACTTTTTGATATAGATTTACCGTTAAAGTGTAGTATCTGTTGTGATAAAATACTTATTCTTTTCTCTCTTCAGTCAGTCATTGAGAAATCTTTCTAAACTGCGGCAATTTTTCATTTAATATCTGGTGGGGGGGGGGGCGGCAGTGATTTTTATTTTTGCCAATTGTATAGTATCTGTTATGATACTATACTTATTCTTTTCTCTCCTCGGGTAGTGAAGGAGAAATCCTTCTAGACGGTGGCAATTTTTTTATTCACCAATCCAGACTGCCCCACTTTTGGAATAGATGGATTTTCCACACGTGGAGAGGCAACTAAATAGAAACCACATATTACTTTGTACACGTGCAGAATACTTAACAGTCGAAAAATCGTAAACAAAAAATAAAAATTATAAAAAAAAAATGACTTATATCAATCGCAAATCTATCCCAAACAGAGCCACTCCGGATTCGGATAAAAAACCGACTCAGTCTACAAGTACTTCTCTTGCAATGACAGCGGAAAGCTTCGCGAATATTTGTGGCTCACAATTACCTTTTGGGGTGGATGGGAGTGCGTAGTTTTTATTTTTGCCAATAGTGTAGTATTTTTTATGATACTATACTTAAATAAATCTCCACAGGGACACTTCGAATTGAGATTTTAAAAAAAAATGATTCGTTCTAGACCGCGGAAAGCTTGGCGACTATTTTTGGATCACATTTACATATTTTCTTTTTTTTTTTTGAGGGGGGGGGGTATTTTTTCAAGTCCCCTCCCCCCCCCTACTAAAAAGCGTAAGTGGTGGGGAGTCATCCAAAACATAGGGAAATCTATTTTGTTTGATTCGACACATGGGTACATCCTACAAGCATTTACTCTAATACTTATATTTTTTAATTAAATTTATATCTACCTCGGGCAACGCCGGGCACGGGTCCTGCTAATATATAGTTATATATTTTGGCAAACATTAAATGCTTGATAAGACGTTTTTTTTTTCAATTTTCCGAATGGTCTATTTAGTATTTCGGTCAAATTGGTGTATGTAGATTCTGTGGGTTTCTTGTTCCGTTTTTCTTTCCTTTTTCGCGAGTACTTTCGATTTGATCTGTCAAATCATCATCAGGTGGTGTTAGCTTTGGTGTCTTTACAACTATGTCTTTACTGTTGAGTTTTTTTAACGGCTAGTAATGTACGACTTTAAAATGGGCGTCTATAATATTGAGATGTTACATGCGAGCGTGATTGCTCAACGGCTAAGAATTTGATTACGTTCTAAGCGCGTGCGTGTAATCAAATTATTAGTTAAGAAAAGTCCACCGTGAAATCACTGTGTGAGTCAAATTAAAATGATCAAACAGTCAAATCATAGAAAATGCAGAAAAAAATGCAGAAAAAAAACTCACTCAATGTTCGATATTAGAATGACGAATTAATGTACAGCACTAAATTTTTAAATTTTGGATTTTGAATTAATGTTTCACTGCCTGGACATTTTTTTTAGAAACTTTTTTTAGATAAAAAAAAACTTCTTTAATTTTTTTTTGACTTGGATACATTGTAAAGATTTAACATAAAATCAGTCCATACCTTGATGGGGTATGTTAATATAAAAGTGTGTTTTTCCGTTATACGTTATATTTTATATATTTTTATATATTTTCAAACGGAAATTTTTCACTCGCAGTGATCTCATTGCGGTAATAGTCTTCTGAGGAGAAGATTTTCTTTGAAAATGCATGGATGAAGGACTTTACAGTACTTTTTGTTTGAACTTTGATATGTAATAAAGTTCGATTTATTTCTTATTTTATTCTTTCACTCACTCCATTATTATTAATGCTCTATCCAATATATTGAGCTTTGTCTTTATCCTGATAGTTTACTAATTAAAGATATTAGATATTATTTATATCTTTGAAATATCATTTTTATCTCTCTCTCTCTTATATATATATATATATATATATATATATATATATATATATATATATATATATATATATACAGACATGTACAGACGCGACACTGGCATGACGCTGCTTCGATCTTTGGTTATTAAAACCAAGATCTTAGGCGAAAAAATTTCCTTTTCACTTACTTGTCCATATATATATATATATATATATATATATATATATATATATATATATATATATATATATATATATATATATATATATATGAGAATTTGAATTTCCTATTAGACGCCATCCTCGAGTGTTTTCGGTCTCTCTGTACAAGGGTTTGTCAGGACAACCTGACATGAAGATACTTCACCTTACAAGTACACACTTACTAAATATTCAAAATAACATAGTATTCAAAGCCCAAATAAAATCTCCTCGACATATATATATATATATATATATATATATATATATATATATGTTTCGTTTTACTTTAGTCGAAGTTCTCAGAAATCAAGGGGTCCCTTGGGCCTAACACTTGATCTCTATATGAGATACACATATATAGAAACACATATAGACATAAATATATATAAACACATATATTATACATACTTGACATCTAAAGCACACGTTATATATATATATATATATATATATATATATATATATATATATATATATATATCGAGGCAGCATTTTTTCTCTAAGGCACGTATTATTAAAAATAACCGACAACTCGTGTTTGGATATTTTTGTATGAATCCCTTCCATTTTCCGGATTAAAGTCTATGATGAGAATTGGCTGATGAATCAGTCGTAATTTCTTTTAGGTCCAAAGTACTTTCTGACCCATCCGAGATTAGGACTTTATTCCGGAATAATGGAAGGGATTCATACAAAATATCCAGACATGAGTTGTCGGTTATTTTTAATAATATATATATATATATATATATATATATATATATATATATATATATATATATATATATATATATATATATATATATATATGGCCTGTGGATGTTGTTCTTGGAATAAAGTCGCAGCTGAAACATGCATGCACATATGTATGCAATAATGTTTGTAGAAATAAAGAGATTTATAATATAATACAGTTCTACTTGTTACTGAGCACTCTTTTATAAACACTGGAGTTTCACTGGATCAACACCTAGAAAACAACCACCATATATATATATATATATATATATATATATATATATATATATATATATAGGAGGAGGGGGAGAAAAAAGGACTAAAAGTATATATATGTATATATATATATAATTACATTTAAAAAAAAAATATTTTGATATGTTGATAGTTTTTATATTTTTAATATAAAACTAAAACTAAAAATACATTAATCACCTAAAAAGTAGTGTAATGGATTCGTCTAAACACTTTAAAATGCAGCAACATTTTTGTAAGTAACGGATAAATTTTATTAGACAGACGAACAGCACAGGTAAGGAGGACTTTTTTCTTTAAAAAAAAAATTTTTTTAACAACTAATATAAGTTAGCAAAACATTTATACGGAACAAAACTTAGGTTTAGTATACGGAACGTTTATGTTTTTGTCTTTTAAGGGAAGTGGGGTCTGATCAACTCTGCTGGGAAACCATGAAATTAAATACTGTCTTGTTTTTAAATTCCCGAAACAGTTTTTCATGGTAAACAACTGATGATCCCTTAAATAATGTTAGAAGCAAACTAATATAATAACTGTAAAAGTTAAATTGACTTACATGAGGGACTTATGTTTTTTGGGTTTTCTTTTTTTTAAATATAGTTTTAATGGTTGAGAAACTTCCAAGACTATATATATATATATATATATATATATATATATATATATATATATATATATATATATAACATATTCTTGAATGTTTAGTTTAAATTATGCCTACATTAATTTGCAAAGAATGTAACAACCAGAAAACAAAAATCACAGTAACTTGCAGTTTCACGCCATTGTGATTAAATAACAAGAAGAGAAAAAGTTGTTTCCCGCCGCCACTACCACCTGCTGCCAAATTTCCATTTGGAAATAACAAACATAGTTTCATTCTCAGATTACCGCGCGAACAACAACACTATTAGAAAGCGGCGAAGCGTCGCCATATTTCGACTTTCACTTCTTCTGCTTTTGGTTTTCTCCCCCCCCCCCTCCTCCTCCCCCTCTCTTCTTTCTCCCCATTTGAACGAAACTCAATCCAGCTTCCCGCCCCCGTCTTCAACTCTGCCTCTTTCTCTCTACCGCCATCTTCTTCCACCTTTCGCTCTTTCTCAATGTCACTCTCCTTTCATTTCTATCTCTCTCTCTTCAATTCTTTCTATTTTCCCCTTTCCTTCTCACCGTTTATTTCTATATCTCCCTTTCTCTATTTATCTCCCTTTCTCCATCTCTCTCCCCCTCACTCTCTCTCCCTCTCGCACGCACACTTTTCTACTAACGTTAACAATTTCTATTTTCCCTTCCTTCTCTCTCTCTCCATACCTTTCTATCTTTATCTTTCTCCATATCTCTCCATCTCCTTCCCCCATCTCTATCTTCCCCTTCCCCTCCCCCTCTCTCTCTCACACACATAAACACCCACAATTTTTCTACTTTCTACTAACCCACTTTCTAATTAATCGGTACCAACAGCCATTTCCCTTCCCCCCCCCCAAAAAAAAAAACAACTCCTGCTTACCAAACAAGATCAAAAGTCGGATATTACATTTCCGTCTTTGCCGACTGAAAGTTCTAGAATAATCCACGGTATTTTCTTATGGAAATTTCATATGATTTAAAAAACAAACAAAAAACAAAACAACTAAAAGCAACAACAAAAAAAACAAAACAAAAAAAAACTGGGTGCGTGATTGTCTTAATTGTAACCATCACGGACTACGAGATCGCTTATGCAGACTTGTTTACCTGCCCCCAACAAAGCAAGGGCAGGCACAGGGTAATTTTAAAATAGGGAGCCTCTTGGTGCTGAGTTCAAATCAAATCGGATTTGTTCCGCATATTTACGCATTAATACGAACTCGGAATTTCACGCCGGATATGACAGTATTTATGTAGGGAATTTAGTGAAGATTGCGTTGATGGAATTCGAATACAATATTGTGAAATTTGAAAAATAAACAAAAATGATTCGTGGGTTATTTAAGGTATGCATAATCACGTTGGCACACAGGTTTTCGTTAGATCACCGAAGTTAAGCAACGTTGAGCCTGGTCAGTACCAGATGGGTGACCATTTTGGAATACGAGGCGTTGTATGATTGAAGAAGTCAACAACTCCCTGCAAGAACTGCAAAAACCTAACGTTGTCGTCTCCCCTGATGGGGATATACATGCGACTGAGGACCGCTTGTGAATTTGATATTCCCTAGAAACTTCCATCTTTCGGAGAGAGACGGTTCAAGTCATCTAGGGTGAATGCCGCTTCGTTTCGCTTCGTTAAGGTATGCACACAAACAAACAATTGAATAGATACTAGATAGGGAAACCGAAGAATGAGAGTGGATTTTGTGACTGGATAGCGAGGACATCTTCCACGTTGGCTCCAACTAGGTGTAGGGTGGTCGATGTTCCCTAATTTACACGAGAAAAAGAGTGTGAGAAAATATTGTAATATCAAATAAAGTGAGCGATAAAAATTCCCTTTTGTGTTTCTCGAGTTTTCAATTGTGAAATTAGCCTGTGACAAAAGATGCTTCTAGGAATGCGAGGAGAAATATCTAACGGAAAAACAAGTACGATTGTCACTTTTTATTTAATGTGATGTTACCTCAAGCAATAAATTGAGATGGAAACGGGTTACAATTGTATGTAGTTACCGTTACAGAGAGAACACAGAGGAGGTAATTGATTCGCGACGTCACTTATACCACATGTAAGCCTGATCACCTGATTCTAAACTATGTTCTCGAGTTAATGGGAAGGTGTTACGAATATACACCCCGAGACCGTGTATATGCTTGTCAAAGTCTTTACGGCAGAGTGGGAGGTATCCTGGCCTGGCATGTCGAAACGATTAGAGGAGAGTGATGAGTGTGCATTGGTTTCGCTTAGTGCTAGGATATCTGGAAGTTATTCGGTTTTCAGCCCCTGTCAGTTGGTTGTCTACTTGCTTCCTACCAAAAGCAAGATGCGACACAAAACCGCAAAATGGGGGCGGGGGGAGCAAGCTCCCCGGAGTTGGGTATGTGATACAATGAAGATCGCGAGGATAGGAAGTGACTCATCGACAGAGACAAAAAAAATGCGGGAGTGGTCAGTTTCCATTGTTTAGGACAGGTGACTCAGAAAAGAATACCGGACACGACATTTAGGAGTGACAACGTTTTACGACAGTTTGACGACAGTAAGGTAAGTTAGTTTGACGACAGTAAGGTTTATGGCAAAAAGTTAACGAGTTTGGGTTTCGGAGAGAAGCCGAGCAGTTAGGGATCGAACCTCCACAGAGAGCGGATCGGACCGGAAAACGATGAGATGAGCTGACGACTTGAGCAACGACAATGGGGGTCTCGACAGTCCGCGACGGTGTCACACACACTCATAGTTCCAACTAAATTATACACAACGTATATGTGTTTGTGTTCTTTCTCGAGAGTTGTGTTTCTTTTATTTAACTTGTGGACCAGTGCTGTGCCATCGACGATTCGTTAGTGGATAGACGACTCGGCTAGATGATGAAGACAAGAAGGCCACGGACATACAACGTTGGGGTTGATGGTCGTCGAGTGGGGCAGCATGGTTCTACAGGTACAAGCTAGCCATGAACGGACTCGTCAGCATCTCGCTGATTAGTAATAAACAAACCGCTCTCAATAGATGAAATAATTCCTTAGAAGTGGCACCTCTTTGGATCGAGCTGGAATACCTCATCCCGAAAAAAAAAGAGTCTGGTACTGCCATAGCAGTCCCTAGGTTGTCTGATTAGTTGCCGAGGCGAACCTCAGCTTATATGAAAACAGATGCGGTTTCTGTATTAGTTGCTTGTCACTCTTATTTATTACTGGCAGGAAGACCCGACGTTCCTCGGAATTGAATGAGGATAATCAGCTTACATGCTATTTGGGTCCGACTTTGAAAATTCGACGTGATAACTTTATGTGTTAGATCATCTTTTATTTTCTGTGTGATGATACGCTGAAAAAGAAGACAATGACTGTTTTTACTTTCAACTAGCAGGAAAACCCAACGTTGCTCGGGGTTTAATGTACCTTTTTACTACATTCATAACACCATAATACTTTCTTTGATCTTACTGCCTTCTCCTCCCGTTTTTTTTTCAACTAGCAGGAAAACCCAACGTTGCTCGGGATTCAATGTTTTGCCCATTTAACATAGTCGGATGAAGCTGAAATGTTGGAAAACTTTCTGTATTAGTATCTTATACGTATGGTTTAAATGTCATGAAAATCGGACAAACGTATTTGAAGTTTTAAGGAAATTCTTTTAGAGATAGGAGGGAAGTAGATATCCGGCACATAGAGGGTAACGTAGAGATTCGGGGCCACTTCCATTGTTTTCCCCGGAGAATTTTATACATATGATATACATTTCATACAAAATAAGATATATTTAAAGTTTTAAGAGGGTTATGCCCTTTATAGCTCCCTTAGGAATGCACTTAGAGATTCGGGGCCACTTCCATTGTCTTCCCCGGAGAATTTTAGATATATGATATACATTTCATACAAAATAGGATATATTTCAAGTTTTAAGAGGATTATGCCCTTTATAGCTCCCTTAGGAATGTACTTAGAGATTCGGGAACACTTCAATTGTCTTACCCGGTAAATTTTACATAAGAATACGCTTTTAGATTTTATGTAAATTCTATAACCTTTCTTTTTATAAGGAACACAGAAACATCACACATATGCATAGACATTGAGTTTTATATATATAGAAGATTTTGTTACCTCGGCTGGCATGAAAACAGCCGCAGGGCAGATAGGTCAGTTGAGACTTCGGTGGGCATTGGCTAACGACCGTGGACTTTTCTCAGACATTAAAATTTGTACAGCAACAAATGTTAAGTAGAAAACTAGTTCATACTTTAGCGGTGTTGGTTCAGTATCTGAGTATGCCAATTTATATCGTTACCCAGCTCCTGCCGTTCCTTGAATCATATTTAAGTTATCTCCTCTGAATTGTACTGGCAACGAGCGAGAATGACTCTTCACTTTTGAAGTACGAAAAAGACTCGTATGCTTTGTGCGAGATTCGAAATCAAGGCTTGGCCTCTTTCTTGGTTGGGCTTTGAAGCAAGCGGACGTCGACACTTATATATCCGTCTATTATATGGTTTTACATGGCTGACGTTGCGTCGTCAGATTTAGTTCATGGGCAGTGAAACAGAACTCGCAAAAAAGTGGCCATTTCAGCATGTCATCTTTTCTATTGGTTGTAACATTCGCGTACAGAATAGTTCCCCGGACAATACAAAGTAAGTTGTATTTTATTTTACATTGTCCAACAATTCTCCGTGTCGACCCCAGCAACATATGCTTATCTAGAGTGTTTCTAGACACTTATAACGTAGACCTTTATGCAGGTATTAGGTCTATTAATATGCACCGTTTTTTTAGTATCATCTATTGTTTCTCTAAGGTTTGTCTTAGACAATCCTTCTGTGAGAAAATACATGTATGTTTATCTACGGAATTGTTAGTATATGGAATAGTGGATAAGCATGTATACAGCAACAAATGGTCGGTATAAGTTCCGAGCTTGTGTGCACGAAAAAGACTTAGGTATGAGTACGTGTTCCCGGTCAGAGTGTGACTCACGCGATTCAGAGTCTTTTTTGGTACGCAGCCCGATTAAGAGAGTCTATTAGTATTAGGGGTGGGACGTAATGAGTGAAAATTTCAGATATATGTGAGTAGTATTTTTTGTGTTCATTTATACATAAATAACACTAAACAGTCAAACATTTTGAAAATTTTGCAAAATTCAGAAGGGGTGGGACGTAATGGGTGAAAATTTCAGATTCATGCGAGTAGTATTTTTTTGTGTTCATTTATACATAAATAACACTAAACAATCAAACATTTTGAACATTTTGCAAAATTCAGAAGGGGTTGGACGTAATGGGTGAAAATTTCAGATATATGCGAGTAATATTTTTTTGTGTTCATTTATACATAAATAACACTAAACAATCAAACATTTTGAAAATTTTGCAAAATTCAGAAGGGGTTGGACGTAATGGGTGAAAATTTCAGATTCATGCGAGTAGTATTTTTTTGTGTTCATTTATACATAAATAACACTAAACAGTCAAACATTTTGAAAATTTTGCAAAATTCAGAAGGGGTTGGACGTAATGGGTGAAAATTTCAGATTCATGCGAGTAGTATTTTTTTGTGTTCATTTATACATAAATAACACTAAACAATCAAACATTTTGAAAATTTTGCAAAATTCAGAAGGGGTGGGACGTAATCGGTGAAAATTTCAGATTCATGCGAGTAGTATTTTTTGTGTTCATTTATACATAAATAACACTAAACAATCAAACATTTTGAAAATTTTGTAAAATTCAGAAGGGGTGGGACGTAATGGGTGAAAATTTCAGATTCATGCGAGTAGTATTTTTTGTGTTCATTTATACATAAATAACACTAAACAATCAAACATTTTGAAAATTTTGC
Organism: Sepiola atlantica; assembly: GCA_963556195.1. NCBI lineage: Eukaryota > Metazoa > Mollusca > Cephalopoda > Sepiida > Sepiolidae > Sepiola > Sepiola atlantica. Next base: position 13,007,216 of record OY744546.1, read on the forward strand.
AAAATTCAGAAGGGGTGGGACGTAATGGGTGAAAATTTCAGATTCATGCGAGTAGTATTTTTTTGTGTTCATTTATACATAAATAACACTAAACAATCAAACATTTTGAAAATTTTGCAAAATTCAGAAGAGGTGAGACGTAATGGGTGAAAATTTCAGATTCATGCGAGTAGTATTTTTTTGTGTTCATTTATACATAAATAACACTAAACAATCAAACATTTTGAAAATTTTGCAAAATTCAGAAGGCGCAGGCCAAAAATAGGCATTAGGGCTCCACGGGACTCAAAATCCATCATTTTTCGGTGAAAAAGTGGTTTCATGCGACATTGCAGGTCCTAAAACATCCTCAAAAGCTATGAATGGATATAGATGGTTAAATCTGATATAGTACTGTAATTTAGGACCATTTTCAGGCTGTAAAAGGGTTTTCATGAATGTAAAATAGCCAAAAACTAGTGGCCTGCACCTTCTGAATTTTGCAAAATTTTCAAAATGTTTGATTGTTTAGTGTTATTTATGTATAAATGAACACAAAAAATACTACTCACATGAATCTGAAATTTTCACCCATTACGTCTCACCCCTATTAGTATGTTGCGAATCCTGTGACTATTTTATTTTTTTCGGTAATAAAAATCCCCCAATTCCCACTTTTATTTTATTCTTTGCCTCTTCAAATTGTATTTATCTTTGGATGACACCATCATTTTCGAAACTTCACCCGTGATTAATTTGCTCCCACTTAGATTCCACTCCCACTTAGAGATAGCCCTGCATGTTTTCGGTTCGATACAAACTGGAAAATTTTGGGCGGTCTACTCGTAAAAGAGATTGTTAGGGTCTTATTAACTTGCACCTGATGTTATTTGGTTTCTTTTTTTTTTTGACAGATCTCTAAACCTAACCCATATTGTCGAAACGACATTAATCTTTGGTGCAGATATTAATGTCGTTTGATACAACCGAAATATCGGTTGGCTTTAGAGATGTGTCTGTGTTATATTTACTTGTATGTTCACATGCTTATCAACTATTCCATATATAAACATTCCATTTTGTTCTGAAGTATAATTTCATGTTTTAAATTTTCCCACGTTTATTTATGTAAATGTCGTCGTCTCTTTGCCATTGCCGTTTCTTCCTCATTGTCTTTTATTTGTTTGTTTCCGGGCCTTGTGTATATCAAAGAAACCTCGTATCTAAGATAGCGGCGCCCGTCATGGAGAAAGGTATCCACTATGAGCGTCGCTATTAAAACGTATAAAAAAACTTTTTCATAGTTTGTGGTAAACTACGGGTTCACACCTTTCCACAGTAGAGTCGATAGGATTTCAACAAAGCAAAGCTGATTCCATAGTCCATAAGTGTATCTATTTGTTCAATCACGTATCAATTGTTTGTGGTAAAGATAGTAAGTATGTAGAGAAGGACTGAAGTTTGAGCCGCTTTACATGACTCTTTGGTGGTAAATTTCATGACGTTGTATAACTATTCCAGCCCCTTGAGGACCGTCGACCCCAAAATGCATGTTCTGTGCTTTTCCATTCTGCATCTTCTTGTTTTGGTCGTGTCGATTTTGTAGTGGAGTGGGGGGAGTAGCATGGCCCATTATTTGGGTAAATAATAAAAACAACAAACCTAGATATATATATATATATTGTGTAAACACAACTTGTTGAACACGTGTGTGTGTCGTTGGGGCTCCGTCGTTAATGTCACAACTCCTGAGCTCTATTCCAGTTTTAATAAGTTCAGGATTCCAGCTAAAACTAACTCCGTCGTTTGCCCCGTGTAACGACCTCCTTTCGTCGGTCTCTTCGTCAAACTCCTCGTCCAACCCATCAATCTCACAACAGTCTGTGTCCCCCACCCAAATATATACCCGTTCTTCTAAGTTACCCCAACCGGAAATAAATACGTCCTTATAAATTATGTACCTTGACCATTTCCTCGGCTATTAATGGCTTAACATCCATGGCGTCGTTTTGTCTGTATAGCACAATTGGTTCATTACTTCCGTATTGTCATTTACTTCCTGGCTTATATTTTTTGGTGGTCCTGATTGTGTGTGTGGGGGGGCGCTCTATAGTGTCACAACGTCGCAGCCAGGTTAATTACTTGCTTTTCGCACATTGTCCAAGAGAACACCACGTGATTTTATTGCTTTGATGAGGATATCATTTGCCGAGCAAATTTAACGTACCAAACATGTTTATTTGGTTGATAAAGAGTGGCACGAATTATTTTAATAAATAAGCTTTCATTTCTTTGAAAAATGAAAGAAATATAAATTTTGTGAAGATTGCCACACGAGTGGCACTTTTAGAAAATACATCTATTGTAGTATTTCTGCTTAAAAGAATGACGACACACCGATATATGAAAATATAATGATATATCTTTATTGTCGGTGGCAGTGAACTAGTGTGGGTTAGTGAGGAAGGAAGACGCACATACAGGAATTCGACGTACGATTTTTCTGGCAATTTCGGATTGTTATGATATGACAATTTGTGATCCCCTGCAAACGCCCACCGTGGGACCTCACTGACAATATAGTTACACTCCAAGGGCGTTTTATTCGGTGACGGAGAGTTTTCTTTCTGCCGCTAACTTTTTGCAGGTTGTTCTAATCAACAATTATTTTATTTTTGACAATCCATAATGCTTGTTTGTTTGGATCAGGTGACCTGACTTCAACCAACGATTATTTTATTTTTGTCACTCAATCATGTTATTTTGTTTTTTTAAATTAAAGTTCTTACTTCCAACCGAGGATGGTTGCTTTCTAGCAACTGAAATATCTTGGTAGAGCTTTTATATGTTTGAGTTTATATTTTTATTAGTTTGTTTATTCGCTTATCCTCAATTCCATTTTTATTTTGCATTTTGTCTGAAACATTGTTTCTATTTTCCTCATTATATATATATATATATATATATATATATATATATATATATATATATATATATATATATATATATATATTGCACGACAAATGTTTCATTGAGTTTGAAAGTGTTTCTTTCGATTCATACAATTTAAATATCGTAGAACTCCAAAAAGACCACTGAGGGGAGGAATCTTATAAAAACTCAGAATATCTTCTATTATATTTAGAAAGTGATAATATAGATATATAAATAATTGCCGAAAGCGGCTTCCCCTTTTATGAGATTTTGTCAGAAAAAAATGATCAATGAATCTTTAGAATAATGAAGTAACATTTATTTTCTTAATGTCTAAACAATTTCTTTTCAAAAATATTTTTCTAAAAAAAAAGATAACTTCCGTTGACGGGTCGTCGCCTGTTTAGAAATCCAGGCCATTGATAAAAGTCCTTCATCACTTCTAATCTTTCCCTTACGGGTGGTTTGAGCATTTTGAATCTACGTTTCCTTCAGATGATAACTAGACAGGTTTTCCTAATTTTAGATTTTTTATCATCTCGTATAGATTAAGAAAAATTCTTTCCATTTTTATCCAAGATGAGATAAGAACACACACAAGATAAAAAATATGTTACATATTTCTGGCTGCTGTCGTCGTGATGGCTTTATATGGATTGACTAGTGTGAACCTTGTTTGATCGCCATTTTGTAATCTTCATCATTAGCTGAAATATGAAAGCGGGCAGAATTTAAACGACACAGTTATTTTTTAATCTATTAACGAGTCACCGCTTACCAAGGCTGAAAGACTACTCGAGGATAAGGGTTAAGGTGGACAGCGAGACAACACCGTCGGGATTGGTAACGATGGTTTAAACTGGGAATTACTTGACTACTTAAGAGGACGGTGAGACAAGAGCTTGTTTACACCCCCCCCACACACACAAACATTCAAACTTATTTTTCCCCTTCAGTCTTGACCGCAGCCACCTGTTCAAATACCTCCTTCCTCTCTCTCCTCCACCCCTCACTCATTTCCATCCACATTATTCCTGCTCATCCCCCCACCTCTTTCTCTTACTACCAGCCACAGTATCCTTGCTCACCCCCATCTTTCCACTTCTTCCCCACTCATTTTCATAAACATTCATTTGTCATTCCTTATTATTGACTCCACCAAGCACGGACGTCCACCCTACTGTTTTCTCCAGTAGTCGCTACTATTTTCTTCCTTTTTCCCAATATGTCAACCCTATATGTGTTTGTACTTGCATGACATTTTTCTTTATATTATCATCCTGATGAAGTCTTATAAATAAAGACGAAACGTTGATGTACACATAAAAAAACATCCATTTTTTGCTTTACCTTTTTCATTTTCCCATATATATATATATATATATATATATATATATATATATATATAAACATATTCACATGCATACCTTAATATATAGGGATATATACGAAGATATGTATGTGTGTGTATGAGTGAGTGAATCTCGGCATTGTTTTTGTTTTTTGGTTTTGTAATATTTTTAGTTGCTGTCAAATACTAAACGTCGTTTGTTGATATCAGACCGAGGCTTGGCGGCCATCTTAATTGACGAGAAAAAAGGAAACTCCATGTTTTTTTAATTATGACCAATTAACTCACATAAAATGTCAATGCATTTATCTGACCTCTGACCTCCATGAATCACAAAGAGTTTTTTTGTTTGTTTTTGTTTTTGTCGAAATCGTTTTTCGTTTCATTCGCGTGCTGGAGGCAATCCGAGATTTCACTTAACCGTTTTGTCAACAGTAATTCCTAACCTTATCTCAGATAACGTTCGGCCACGAAAAACTAAGACAAAAAGAAAAAAAAGAATCAATTAACAGAAAAATATCTGTTTACATCTTTCAATTGTTAAGTGTTAACTATTATCTATATAATAAAAGTGAACGTACATGTGTCCGACCCGATTCTCGGTATGAAGAAGAGGTGAAAGGACAGGAACAAATAAGATGATAAACAAAAGGTAGGAGTCAGAGTAGCGGCGACTGCTGCTGCTTGTTTCAAATCTTAAGACCGGTCAACAATTCAGAATTCAATTTTTAAGCTGTCGGCGTCGACTGCTGCTGTTTCTGCTTCGAATACTCAGTATTACCTAATCATTTTTTATGTATGACTAATTTTGTTTGTAACGAGAGAGAGAGAGAGAGAGAGAGAGAGAGAGAGAGAGAGGGGGAGGAGGAGGGGGAGGAAGAAGAGAGAAGAGATGGGGAAGGAAAAAAGATAGCTTACGTTTGAGGTAGAAAAAGCAGTAGTTTTGTCTTCTTTTACTTATCGATTAATTTTGTTTCGTTGATTTCAAGTAGTGAATAGTAATTAAATTGCGAAGCAATAGCAAGCGGCAAAAGACACATAGTATATTAATATTTGCCATCCTATTTAATTATGACATTATGCAATCAGTGTTGTACGTTATATTTGACTGGCAGGGTGGGGAGTTGTGGAGCGAGATGTTTGTTCCCGTTACATTTCCATTTCGGCATGTTTGTACAATCGCGGAAATAGGGAGCAGGAAAAAAATTCCAAAGGCAAGCGGTTCGGGGAAAGAAACTATTAGAGTAGAAACCTTTCCGGTATCTGGGAACTTCTACAGTAAAGGGATGGGATTTTGCTGATTGACGGTCGATGGTATTTACGTTGAGTGGGCACAAGTGTAGCAAGTTGGTCGGAGCACATTCCATTGAAGTACTTGTAAAACAAGCACAGGGATGCAACATTGCGACAATGGCGCAGGGGCTGGAGCTTGATAGACAGTGTGGCACCTATTAGATTAGCGACTTTTTTTGACCTTGTCTAAGAGGGACAGACTGGTGGATGGTGCACCAGCCCAGATGTAACAACACTACTCCATGCATGTCCGGATGATGGCTTTGTAGAGATATACGATAGTGTCAGGTGTGAGAAGTTTTCTAGCACAGTAGAGGGAGCCCACTTTCTTTTCAGCAACCTTGGCAATGTCTTCTATGTATTTGTTCCAATTTATGTTACCTTGTGAATGTGAGGCCGAGGAGTTTGAACGTTGGACTCAGGTAGGGTGTTATTTGCCATGCCAATCTGTGGTTGAAGAGGTTTCTTGTAGTTGTTGAAGGAAATGACCTTTCTCTTAGCAGAGGGAGAGACTAGTGGTTGGTGCACCAGCCCAGATTTGGCAACAATACTCCATGCATGGGCGAATTGTGGCTTTGTAGAGGTATAGGAGACTGACAGGTGTGAGAGGTTTTCTGGGCCGGTAGAGGGAGCCCACGTTCTTTGCAGCAGACTGTAACATCATCATCATCATCATGTAGTGCATAAACGGGACAATTAGAGTCGCCCAGTTATTTCCCTTGTTACAAAGACAGTTGGAACTCTCCTGTTTGTGTAAACTTCAGTCTAATAAAAATCTCTTGTCTTATAGCACGTCTTTACATCTCCCTCTCTCGTTCTCGATCTTTCAATACTATTCCTTTTCGTTCATGCTTGTTATATATATATATATATATATATATATATATATATATATATATATATATACACAACACAGTCTTGACATTATCCTTCTCCTCCTCCTCCTCCTCCTCCTCCTCCTCCTCCTCCTCTCTCTTTGTTATTATGTAGTAAGTCGGAGATTTTAAACTTTTTCTCCTCTTTTTTAAATTAAACCACTTCCACACGATCTGTAAAGTCGTTTTTTTTGCAATTTCTTTTTTTTGCCTACTTTATCTGTTTTGTTTATCTTCCTGTTATTAATTATTATTATTATTATTATTACTATTATTATTATTATTATTATTATTATTATTATTTTATCTCCCTCCCACAGTGAGAAGATGTGACACAGGGTCGAGAAAGTGGGATTGAAAAGCCAGCGCTCTAGAGAAATAGCACTATGGCCTAAAAAAATGCCTTGGCAGCCCTGTAGCATTCCCCGGTAGGGGCATCTCAGGCGATTACAATAAACTAACCCCTTCTCAAAGAGTGAGAAGGCAAAGCTTGAAAGGGTGCACCCTCTAGAACTGCATAGGACAATACCTTAAACTGGCTGAATCAAGGCCCGAAGGCTAAGACGTTACCGGTCTACAGAGTTTAGTATCCATCGGAGCAGATACTACACTCTGATCTTAGTCAAACAATCAAGGATGAATTTTCTGGGGTTATTTTGGTTAATTACACTGGTTTACAAAAATATTGGTTTGAGGCAAGAATGGGGATAGATGTTTTTTGCTAATTTGGGTGTGCTGAATTCAAATTTATAAAGAATTTTGCTCTATCACCTCTAGTTTTCTGGCTTTTAAATAGTCTAATTTTAGTATAAACAGAGAATAAATGTGCATATTTCAAGAGTTTCAGCAGCTTATAACAGATAAATCAAGATAGATAAAGAACACCGATTGAATAAATATACTTGGATGAAACAATTACACAATTCATAGTAGCACAAACAGTCAAAAGTGTGTTTTCTTAGAAGATCTGGTGTATTTTGCCTCCAGGATGTCACGCAAGAGCATCCAGCAGAAGTCTCCCATCATGCCAGGGTTCTATTTGCCTTGATAGTTGCTCTCCATCTTCGTAATGTCTTGGTGGAATCTTTCTACATGCTCATCACTCACTGCTCCAAGGTTTGGCTGGAAGAAGTTGAGGTGGGAATGGAGAAAATGAATCTTGAGTGACATTCGGCACCCCATATCCTCGTAAGACTTTAGCAACTTCTTAACTGCCAAAATGCATCTTGATATATATATATATATATATATATATATATATATATATATATATAGTAAGCTACGTATCGAGCACTGTTGAAGTATATATATATATATATATATATATATATATATATATATATATATATATATATATATATATATATAGTAAGCTACGTATCGAGCACTGTTGAAGTATATATATATATATATATATATATATATATATATATATATATATATATATATATATATAAGCTAAGCTCCAGCCCCTGTCCCATCGCAGCAATGTGGCATCCTTATGTTTGTTTTACAAATACTTCAATGGATTATGCTCTGATGAGTTGGCTACTCTGGTGCCCCCTCGACGTAAATTCACTAGACTAACTCGACATTCTACTAAATCTCATTCATTCACTGTGGAGGTCCCCAGATGCCGGAGAGCATTCTACTCAAATAGCTTCTTTCCTCGTGCTGCTGGTCTCTGGAACTCCCTCCCTGCCCACTGTTTCCCCCGACAGTACTGACATGCAGAAATTTAAAACTAATGTAAACAGACATCTCGCTGCTCAGATCCCAATTTAAGCTGAACCACCAATCCTTCTCCCCTTTTCCTTTTTCTCAGTAGCCCCTTACGTTTACAGTGGCAACCTGCCTTGTTTGGAGTGAATCATGTTAATTATATATATATATATATATATATATATATATATATATATATATATATATATATATAAAATGCACACAAATGCACATCCAAAAAAACTAGAGGTGATGAGTAAAAACGGATTTGAAATTTGAATTCAGCATCCCGAAATTAGGTAAAAACGGGTATTTTGTAAATCAGTGTTATTAGTATCATTTTGCCATTCAGTTATTTATCTACCTCCCACATCGGTAAGATGTAACACAAGGTTGGGAAAGTGGAATTAGATAAGCCAGCGCTCGAGAGGTGAGCACTCTGGCCATTTAAAAATTACCTGGGCAGCCCCGTCGGCATTTCCCGGTAGGGGCGCCTCAGACAGTAAGCAATAAACTTACTCCTCCCCAAAGAGGAGAAGCAAAGCCTGGGAGGGTGCACCTCCTAGAACTGCACAGGACAGACCCATTGACCGGCGTAAATCAAGCCAAGACAACACCAGTATGGGGTGCAGTATCCATCGGAACAGATACTACACTTTGATCTTTGCCATTCAATTTACTGCTTTATCCTTTCTTCATTTTCCTCATAATCTGATTCATCCCCTCTCTTCCTTTCTCTGCCACGATACATCATAATCACGTTGACACACCGGTTCTCGTTAGATCACACCGAAGTTAAGCAACGTTGAGTATGGTCAGTATTAGATGGGTGACCATTTAGGAATACCAGGCGTTGTATGTGGGAGGTCGTCGACACCCCCTTGTAAGAACTATAAAAACTAACGTTGTCATCTCCCCTGACCGAGGTAACACATGCGACTCGATACTGCTTGTGAAGTTAATATTCCCTAGAAACTTCCTCCGTCTGTGGAAGCCGGCTTAACCCGACAAGTGTGAATGCCGCTCCGTTTCGTTTTTTTTTCTTTCTTCTGTCCCCTCTGATTACTTTCTGTTCTTTTGACAACGAGTTCAATATAATGAAAAGAAAATAATATTAAAAAAACTTACTGACTGACTGACCTAGTTTCAGTTTTGTTTTTGAAACATAGAATCTGCAATTCAGACTTCAACTCCTAGTGCTTTCGATCATAGCAGTTTGAAAATCGTTGCTATATTTAAAGTGTAACTTATTTTACCTTTTTTCTTTCCTTTTTATATCTTATTTGATTTGGGGCGTTCTCTTAAAATAGTTCGTTACGGTCCAGGGGGGTTAGGGTAAGTGTTAGGGTTAGGGGGTACTAGAATTAGTTATTGCATTATTATATTTAATATATTAGTACCGGTATTAACCCCTATTTTATTAATACTAGGTTTTAATTATAATGGCTTCCAGAATTTCAAGTCTTTTTTTTTGCGGTTGCTGTTGTTGATTATTTAATATTGTTAATTAGAATTTTGCGCATTTCTGAGGAATTGAATTTGTAATTGTTGTGGGTTATACGTGGTTCTTAATTGCGCTAGTATCATTTAGGTGGTATGTTAGTCGACGGGATATATACAATATATATATATATATATATATATATATATATATATATATATATATATATATATACATACACACACTGTCAATAGTTACATTGGATTCTTTTTGATTCGGCAAGTAAAATAAATACTTTTTTATTGGAATTTAAAATACTATATATATATATATATATATATATATATATATATATATATATATATGTATATATATACATGTGCATGTGTGTGTGTCTGCTTTTAAGTAGATTCACATGTGTTACCATTTTTATCCCACCCATCCACTCTTTGTTTAGTGTCCCTAACGAAATCCCCACTTTTTTTTTCAGTCTTATTGTTAAAACCCCGTTCACCCCCCCCCCCTCATCTCGTACGAAAACCCAAATTAATCGGACTGTGTTCCTTTTCATAAGAAACACATATCCTTATATCTGGGTTACGAAAATAACGCTCTCTATGGCCATTTTCCCTCTACTATTGTGTTTGGAATATTGGATGCCGGTTCTTTAAGATGACAAACTGTTGACGACCCCCTCCCCCTTTCGCCTCGGCCCCGCCCCCTTTTATCAATATTTCACACGCTTTAAAATGGCCTTATATAGAAACACATTCTTTGCTTCACTTTATTCATTTTATTACGTGTAACCCCCCCCCCTCCTCCGTCAAAAATGACGGGAAAATTATGCTTCACTGGTGTTCGCACTAATATTCATATTCATATAAAATAACGTCGGTGAAGTTAAAAAAAACGAAAGAAGAAAGAAAGAAAACGTCTCAATCAGTAAAGTTAAAATAAAAAGAAACAAGACAGAAAGAAAACGTCTCAATCAGTAAAGTTAAAATAAAAAGAAACAAGACAGAAAGAAAACGTCTCAATCAGTAAAGTTAAAATAAAAAGAAACAAGACAGAAAGAAAACGTCTCAATCAGTAAAGTTAAAATAAAAAGAAACAAGACAAAAAGAAAACGTCTCAATCAGTAAAGTTAAAATAAAAAGAAACAAGACAGAAAGAAAACGTCTCAAACTGACAAATCTGAAAAAGAAAAAAAAAAGAAAAACGTATCAATCGGTATACCGGCGGCGGGGAGGTGGTCGGGCATACTAGTTGCCTTCTCCCTTCACCTAAACAGTTGAAATTTAAAATTCAGTCCACAATTGTGAAATTCAGAAATATTAGTACCAGCAGGAAGACCCGACGTTGCTCGGGATTGAATGAGGATCGCTACTATGTACTTTTTCACTATGCTCATAACACCACTTTTACTTTCTTTGGTTTTTCTCTCCCCCTTCTTCCGTTTCACCCCTAATATAACCGGAAGAAGCTAAAATGTTGTAAACTTCCATGAATTAGTCTCTAATACATATGGTTTAAATTTCATTAAAATCGAATATGTGTATTTGAAGTTTTAAGAGGGTTCTGCCTCGATGGGTCACTTAGAGGTGGGAGCACATAGATATTTGGCACGCAGAGTGTAATGTGGAGATTCGGACCACTTCCATTGTCTTCCCCGAAGAATTTTATACATATGATATAACTCATCAACATAGTATGCATTTAAAGTTTTAAAATAGGTTCAGCTTCTTGGGATTATGAGGGCAATTAGAGGTTCGGGACTTCAATTGTCTTCTCCAAATACAATTATACATATGATTTAAATTGCATAAAAATAGGATATATTTGAAGTTTTAAGGCTGTTATGCCCTCATACCCCCCTCCCCAGGGGTGCGGTTAGAGATCCGAGAATACTTCCACTGTTTTCTCCGGTAAATTTTACATAAGAATACACTTTTAAATTTGATGTAGATTCTCTAACCTTTCTTTCTACATAGAACGCACAAACTTCACACACACACACACACACACACACCCACACACACACACACACACACACGCGCACACACACACACACATACATACACACACACACACATACACACACACATACACATACACACACCACACACACATACACACACACACACACACACACACAGGCATTGAGTTTTATATAAATAGAAGATTGTTATTTATCTACCTCCCACAGCGGTAAGATGTGACACAAGGTCGGGAAAGTGGGATTAGATAAGCCAGCGCTCGAGAGGTGAGCACTCTGGCCATTTAAAAATTGCCTGGGCAGCCCCGTCGACATTCCCCGGTAGGGGCGCCTCAGGCAGTAAGCAATAAACTTACTCCTATTATACGCACTTACTTTCCACTAGATAAAGGGTATTGATTTACTCCTCTCCAGGAGTTAGACACAAGGCCAGTTGTTATCTTACTCCCACAAGTAAGATGTGACCCAAGGTCGGGTCGGGAAAGTGAGGTTTAAAAATTGCCTGGGCAGCCCCGTCGGCATTCCCCGGTAGGGGCGCCTCAGGCAGTAAGCAATAAACTTACTCCTCCTCAAAGAGGGGAGGCGAAGCCTGGGAGGGTGGACCTCCTAGAACTGCACAAAACAGATCCATAGACCGGCGTAAATCAAGCCCCGAAGGCCAAGACAATACCAGTCTATGGGGTGCAGTATCCATCGGAACAGATACTACACTTTGATCTTAGCCAAAAGGCCGGTATTTAACGCCTACCCACAATAGGAGTATGTGACACAAGGTCGGAAAGTGGGATTTGAAAAGCCAGCGCCCGAGAAGGTGAGCGCTCTGGCCATTAAAAATTGCCTGGGCAGCCCCGTCGGCATTCCCCGGTAGGGGCGCCTCAGGCAGTAAGCAATTAACTTACTCCTCCCCAAAGAGGGGAGGTAAAGCCTGGGAGGGTGGACCTCCTAGAACTGTACAGGACAGATCAGACCCATAGACCGGCGGAAATCAAGCCCCGAAGGCCAAGACAATACCGATCTATGAAGTGCAGTATCCATCGGAACAGATACTACACTTTGATCTTAGCCAAAAGGCCAAGTAGCAAGCCAGGACCTACCAGACTTTAAATCGTTTTTTTTCGAGCAGTTTTGGTCTCCCTATTCTTAAAATAGTAACTGTCAGTAGCAAATAATTTTCTCGTATGTTCGAATCTTTGAAAAAAAATGTTTATTGGAAATTATCAAGTCAGTTTTTTCGGGTGCACATTTATAGCGTTATGTGCCTTTCCGGAAATGGATGAAGGATGAACACGCCTTAAATCAAAATGAACGGCAATGATGCACTATAGTTAACAAGGAAAAGGGATTAAAAAAACATAAAACAAAAAACGAATATTCAACAAATAAATGTTACCAAAGGCAATAAAGTTACTTTTCTACTTAACTTCATAATATTTTTATTTTATTTTAAAGTCTTTAGAAGCGTTTTTATTTCAATTTAAGATTTCGTTCAAATCGTCTTTATACACCCATCGGTAAGAGGGTATAAAGGAATGAGCCAACACTTATACAGGCTAAAAAACACTCGAGGATAAGGTTTGGTGTGATGTATAGATTGGCAGTTGAATCAAGATGAATATTACGATAGAAACCAGAAGATATTTTTGTTTTAAATACATTTTAATTTTCTTTATAATTTAGACAAATATTTAATTTCATTCAATAAATGTGTTAAACACTGACACAAATTTCGTTCGTTTTCGGACTTACGTGAATTTTTAGAGAGGTGTTCAGTTTTCTTAATGAAGAATCAATATCCATACACATCTGAAGGGAAATGTTTATCAGGAATGTGTACGCAGTGTGATGACGTATGGAAGTGAAATCTGACCAGTGAGAGTTGAGGACATGCGTTGCATGGAGAGAAATGATATGAGAATGATACGATGAATGTGTAATGTGAGTCTTAAAGACACGCTTAGATCTGATGACCTCAGAGGAAGATAAAATCTGGACAGTATAGGGAGATGTGTGCAGAACACGAGACTTCGATTGTATGACCACATTGAAAGTATGACTAGGAGTTATTGGGTTAGTAGATGTAGAATAGTTGAAGTAGCAGGGTCAGTTGACAGGTGAGGGTTATGAAAACTTGGGAGGAAATGATGAGGATGGATTTGAGAGGAAGGGGATTACTAGAAACCTGGTCAAAGATAAATTGGTTTTTAAGGGTATTTCTAGTCGTCAAACACATGTCAGCATGTTAAACAAACGTGATGATGATGATGATGATGATGATGATGATGATGATGATGATGATGATGATGATGATGATGATGCTGATGAAAGAATGGATGAATGAGAATGCTTAGATGTATGGTCAGTTAGTAGGGGGTAAGCTAACCATGGGAGGAAGCGATAAGGATGGATTTCGGCCTTTTGGCCAAGATCAAAGTGTAGTATCTATTCCGATGGATACTGCACCCCATAGACCGGTATTGTCTTGGCCTTCGGGGCTTGATTTGCGCCGGTCTGTGGGTGTGTCCTGTGCAGTTCTAGGAGGTCCACCCTCCCAGGCTTTGCCCCCCCCCTCTTTGGGGGGGAGTAAATTTATTGCTTACTGCCTGAGGCGCTCCTACCGGGGAATGCCGACGGGGCTGCCCAGGCTTTTTTTTGTAGGCCAGAGTGCTCACCTTCTGGGGTGCTGGCTTTTCAAATCCCACTTTCCCGACCTTGTGTCACATCTTACTGCTGTGGGAGGTAGATAAATAACTCAAGAGAGAAAGGGTCATGAATGAAGACCTGGCCAGATATAGGTTAGTTTTGAAGTCAATTTCTAGCCGTCCAACACATGTCAGTATGTAAAACCGACGTTCAACCGATGATGATGATGATGACGATGACGACGACGACGATGATGATGATGATGATGATGATGATAATTCATCTATATTTTAATTTGTTATTTCGTCTTCTTAAATAAGGATTGCAATAAAATGACTCCCTTTTAACGCAGATAATCCGAAGATAATTTAAAGATTTTGCTTTCTGAACATTCAAGTCTACATCATTATTCATTTATTTATTTCATTTAAAACGTATGTAATCAGGGATGTGAATCGCTAAAGGCAACAAAAAAAGCTGGAATCAAGATAAATTTCCCAACCTAGTGGGTCACGCCCCCCTCGCTTGTGCGTGTATATGACAGCGCAAAAATAAAACTAAAAAAAAAAACCTCCGAGAAAGAGATCGGGTACACACGTGGAAGGGAAAGGAGACAGGAAGCAATTCTTGGATGAAAGAAAAGCTGTCATGAATGTTTGAAGTTAACGTGTTCAGTTTTCAGAGAGAACTGTCATAACAGGGAAAAGAAAGGCAATGCAAGACATGATTGAGAGGGGAAGAAAAGGAGAGAGAAAAAAACAGGAAAAAATAAACAAAGATTAAGCAAACGAGAGGAAGAAAGAAAAAGAAAATAAAGTCCAGCCAAATAGCGACGAAAAAATAAGGAAGTAGGGACATAGCGATTTGGAAGTAATCAGTTGTTGTTTTTTCTTATTTAAAAAAAAAACAGATTTCGACCAAAAACGGAGAACCATGTGCGGCGATTTAAACGGAAATTTGCTTTTTATTGATAAAAAAAAACGGAATTCCGCAAAAAAAAGCGGAGAACTCATATCCATGTGTAATGCTATCAGGGTGGATTACAGAAAAAAATTAAAATAAAAGTAAACAATCTGCCTAATGTTGTAATTTGAAATGCCTCTATTCATTTTGGGACAAAATAAGATTAAAAAATAATTATGGCCCGTGTGAAGAGCGAACTCACAATCTCTGTTTCTAAACACGGCGCTATAACTGATTGATCAATCGTGGTAAGTTCGAAACGGTGACGTTATTAAATCCATAAAGCAGAGAGTTTTTTTTTCTTCCATCTTCCCCCCACTCTTTAGAGTCGAATGTAGGTCAATCAAAGCCAGCGAAAGAACGGAGAGAAAGTGGTAAGTATCGAAAGAAATGTCTGTATTAAATTAATAGCGTGTTGATTTGTGTAGCAGTATTAGGACTTCTAAATGTGAGGATAAAAATCCTACGCCTTACTTTATTTATGACCAATCTCTTATATAAAGAAAAGTTGTCTGTATGTGTGTGTGTATGTCTAGCTAAAACTTTAAAACTACAGAACAAACACCATCAAAGTTGATATTTTCTTGATCAGCGTTGTTCGAAATGAATAATATCTAAATTTAGAAAGAAAATATACATTCTTTAACCCTAAACTGCCGCTGGTTTCGTCAGGGGGGTGTCGGGTTTCCAGTCTTTTCATGTACTAACTAAAGGGAAATAACTCTAATTTTTTTTCAAGGAGTTATTTCCCTTATGCCGAATCGACTAATCTAAAAAAAGTGTATGTCCACAGAAATAGAGAGGGGTAGGCTAGACATGGAAGAGAGAGGGGGTGGGGATGGGGAAACCGTGAAAGTAAAAAAGATAGAAGTTTTATTGGAAATATGCTACATTTTCGCCCCGGGCAATGCCGGGTAACCCTGCTAGTACAAAATAAAATATTGATCATGATTAAATAGTAAAACTGATGAAATCGATTGAAATGTTTTTTTTAAAACAACACGGACCAATATTAGCCGTAAATTATTGAGGAAACAGATTATTTATGTAGCTGGTAGCAAAAGAAATACCAAACATACGGATTAAAAAAAACGCCTTTACTTTATATATAAGAATGCATCGTAACAAAAGCAAGCGAAAGATTTGAAAAAGGCTGAAACTTACCTTGGAGCAGTTGTTCGTAGCTGACACTTTCGCCCGGTTTGCGGCACATGTCGCACACCTGGTCCTTCAAATTGAGTCCCTGCAGTTCCAGACTTTGGTTAAACCGATGGTGTTTATGTTGTTCGGTGTATGCTTTGTCGACGACGGTCTGCGAAGACGGAGTCAGGTCTCGCCGGTCGAACTGCTCGCCGGACGACGGGTGGCGGTTCATGGTTGCCGATGTGGACATATATGGCGGTGGTGACGGCTGGCTGCGTAAAGTGTCGCTCGATGCCTTACCGTCGAGGCTGTCTTCAGTCGTCTATAATTGAAAGAAAAGAAGGAATGAGGAAATAAGTTCATATAAATAAAAATGGGAGCACAACATTGCTCTCTTATAATTTTAAATAATCAAAAAATAATGACAAGGAAATAAGTTCATATAACAAGGAAGAAGTGCATGCCTGTAGTATTGTCGCCACATCAAAGCTGGTGCACCAACCATAAGCCTCTCTCTCTCTTTTCTCTCTCTCTCTCTCTCTCTCTCTCTCTCTCTCTCTCTTGGACAGGGTGCAATTTTTTTTGTTAACCTAATAGATTCCGCACTGGCTGCCATGCTTCAGCCTCTGTCGCATCGCTGCAGTGCTGCATCTCTATATTGTTTTACTAGTACTTCCACGGAATATGCTCTACTGAACATATTGCACTTATTTTTTATGGAAATCGCGGCAGACAATGCATGAAGCTACTTGATATAAAAAAGCTAAAAAGAAAATACTGCTTCAAGGTCGAATACTTGCCAAAATGTTAGATGGGTAGATTCCGACCCATAAAAAAGCAATTCTTTCCCCTTTGTCAGAAACATCGTTCATGAAATGTAAGAACTAAAGGATAAAATAAGTGAAGCGAGAGTTACGGGGCTGCCGAAAGTAAACCTAAGGTTCACTTTATACTCTTGCACACCCTCTTAACGTTAATACACCCGACCTACCCGATTAGCAGCAAAATCACACCTCGTCTCATTGGAGGTCTTTTAATGGCGGAATATTTTATACTCTAATAGCTTCTTACCTAAAACCGCTTGCGTTTGGTATTCTCTCCATGTTCTTTCTTTTCCCGACCGTACCCACGGGCAGAAATTTAAATGTAATGTGAACAAACATTTTGCTGCCCAACTCCCCATTCACCTTGGCCCATATCACAGTAGCTCCCTATGCTTCAGTTGCAATATGCTTTGTTTGACGTGAACTAGAGTAAAAAAAAACGTCTTTTAACAAAAACGTCAAAATAAGATAGGTGTTTCATCGGTCCCGAGAACGATGCTGTTGGAGGCGCCACCTCTGATAGGGTCACCCAAGTTTGTAAGATTTCGAGGCCGAAGCCAGATTAAGATCAAGTCTTAACGGTATTCCCGGGCAGTACAGCCCATCGAAGCCAACGGTGGGGTCAGCGGACAATGACTAAAACTTATCCATCTGTTCCAGTCGTGTATGATCTCATTACCATTGGATATATCACACGAAACGTGTGCGCTCCGGAGTGAGACATAGCGTATACTTAAAAAGAAAGAAAAAAACGCGCATGAATCTGTTTTTGGGGTTTTTATTTTCAAGATCTTGAATCAGAATACGATTGCCATCATCACAGATGAAAGATATTCATACTGATTATGATTTATTTATAATTAGATCAGAAAAATGTGACCCGCTGAGTCTGTTATTGAGCTCGAGTTAGATTGTTTAAATTTGAGAAAATTTGAGTTTGCAAAGCCACTTAAATTTAAAAAATAAAAGGACAAAATCTAAAATGAGTATTTCTGTTTCTCTATATGAGCTGATCTCTCTTTCCTCTTTTCCCCTTTTTCTCCAGCTATGGGTCAAATAGTATTGCTACTTGTTATGACTTTAGAATCAGTTTTACGGTAATGTCTCGAGCGAGGGGCCAGGCGAAGATTGATCCAACTCCCAAGTCCCAACGTGTTACCTGGTGGAAGAGCCTAACGAAGCCAAAAGTCGGGTCTGCGGACGATGGCTGAAACATATCTATCTGCTCCGGTCGTCTCGGATCTTCTTGACATTAAATATAGCACATGGATTTGTCACGGAAGTTGTGGACTTGAGTGAAACGTAACGTACTCTTGAAGAAATAATACCCACGCACAAGCGTCTGTCTTTTCTTGTCTTAAAGCAGAACACCAATGCTATCGTGATAGATTGGGAGCAGCCATTATGATTCAAATATGACGGATCAATAAGTCCGTTTGCTAACACGAATTTTTAGATGCGTCCGGTTGTTGGTCAGTCACGCTTAAAATAGCATTTTCATCACTAAACGCGCAAAGGAACGAATTATTATAGCCTCTGCCTCGGTCAATACAGTACTTCGTGGATTATATATATATATATATATATATATATATATATATATATATATATATATATATATATATATATATATATATATATATATATATATATATATATGGGGTAAGGTACACGATAATTCATGAAAATGAAATGCCGTGGTGGACAAAATGTGTGAAAAATGACAAACGGAAAACAGGTTAAAGTGCAGGAGAAAAACAAAAACAAGAGATTTGACCGGTTTCGTTCGCGTTGGCGAACGTCTTCAGAAAAAGTGAAGATTTGGAAATAATTTTATTTTGAAGGCACACACATCGGATGAAGAAAGGATGATCCGATTGGACCATATGAGAAGACTTTAAGTGACGTTGAAATATGACAAGTGGGTGACACATTCTTCTTTGTTTCTTATTCTTCTTTTTATATTTCCATCCATTTTCTTTTTCTTTTTCACTTTTACACCTACTGAGCTAGTATGTGGGAGGCGGTGGGGGAGGGGGTGAAAGGCGATAAGAGGGAAGAAGACAAAGGAACTGGCCAGGGTGAACAGAAAATATGAGTGGGCATGAAATTGATACACAGAAAGCGAGAAACCAAAGATTAATCTGAATGAATCAGAGATAGGTCTGCTGTTTCCCGTTTGTCATTTTTCACACACACACACACACATTATATATATATGGGAAATGAAAAAGCAAAAACCTAGAGATATTTTTTTATATATTCTTCAACGTTTCGTCTTTATTGTAAGACTTCCTCAGGATGATAATTTTAAGAAAAATGTCATGCAGGTACATCGAAATATTGGTTTGACATGATGGGTTGATAAGGAAAAGTAGTAGCCGTGGCTACTATGAGCGCTGGAGGAGAGTCCAGGCTGCGAAAAGTCAGTCAGTGGCAAAGAATGAAATGAATATGGAAATTTTTCAGTGGGTGCCATAAAGGAATCAGTGAAAAAGGGGAAGGATAAAAGTATTACTGAATTTGTTTTAAGGTTTGAAGTTTTTGTCGTGGTGAGGTGTGGCATGGATTTTGAGGGGCTGGGGAAAGAGGACGGAAAGGGAAACTCTGTGTGTGTTGGTATGTAGGTGGTATCATAGTTTTAGAGAAAGATATATATATATATATATATATATATATATATATATATATATATATATATATATATATATATATAGTCTGAAGTTTTTCAACCTTTAAAACTATATGAAAAACAAACACTTTTAGTCCCAAGTCTTTCGTTGGAAAACTCCTTTGTTTTTGTAAATCAATTAATCCTTGCAATCACTGAATTAGTTTGCTTTCAGGAATTTACGCTAGTCTTAATATTATTTAAAAAGAAAACAGTATTATATATATATATATATATATATATATATATATATATATATATATATATATATATATATATATAAATATTTGTTATTGTTTATCTATGGACGTATACGTTTCGTCTCTTTTCAATCAAGACTCATCAGCATAGAAGTACGACTATTCACCACCGGTCACACGATTCGAAACCCTAGACTACAAGTATTTTTTCAACCTACAGTCCAACGCCGCTAACCGCTAGGCCAGTTCTGAACAGCTTATAAACAATGATAATTTTAACACAATAACGGCGGCGAAAGCGTACAGGCATTCAAACTTCTATAAGGGAAGGAACGATAGAGAGAGAGAGAGAGAGAGAGAGAGAGAGAGAGAGAGAGATAGAGAGAGAGAGAGAGAGAGGCGAAAGTAGTTTGATATTCCACGTATTGCTTTTTAAGATATTTTGATGATTAGCGGGTGGTGGTTTAAGCATTAAAACGATGTCGTTGTTTTTTAAGTGTTTTGTTATAATTCAATATTTCACACGATTCCATCAATAATCATTCACGATAAAGAACGAAGGGCGTTCAAAATATTGAATTGTAACATATATATATAGTAAGCTATGAAAATATATTTATGGCAATTAAGCTACACAGAGGCTCCCACGTTTCATCCCCGGAGGGAATTTTCAAGCTAAGTCATTTTAGCCTGAAGATCCCCCCAGGGATGAAACGCGGGAGCCTCTGTGTACCTTAATTGCCATAAATATATTTTCAGAGCTTACTACCTGGCTCTACTCACGTATCGAGCACTGTTGAAGTAAATACTGAAAATTGATACATAAAAAATATATATCTCCTTATAAAATGTTATGTAGATACATGAAATAGTAATATATATATATATATATATATATATATATATATATATATATATATATATATATATATATGAGAGAGAGAGAGAGAGAGAGAGAGAGAGCGATTTTGGGCAGCAGCAGTGAATATTGTTTTTAAGTATCGACTCTCGATACGGTTTTTCAACAAACTACAAGCGCAAGAATATTCACTTTAACATTTTGTGCGTAATATAAAAACCCAAGAACACAGTTTTTTCTTTTCTCTTTTTGTGTTTTGTTTTGTTTTCAGACTCGACACGTGGGTGTGCGTCATAAATCCACCCTATGTTTTTGGGGGCTGATGACTTTCGTCCGACGTAACAAGACATCCACAAAGTACTGTATCGACCGCGGCAGCATACACACACTCTGCATAGAAAATATAAATCTAAGCTAATATACACACATCTACAATACCTACCGAATTTATACACATTGTAACACGGCGCCAGCCGAAACAAACATAGCCAATTAATTACTTCTTACAGACAAGAACAACTTAGAACGTTCTTAGACACTTTGAACTCTCATTAACTACTGACTCTTGACTTTTGTCTGTCCAAACAAGTTGTCAATAAAATTGTTATATTTTTGTATGGATAGACGTTGTCATTCTTTCTTTGATATAACCATAACCGCAATAATATATATATATATATATATATATATATATATATATATATATATATATATATATATATATATATATACACACATATTTGTCGATGATTTTATTCCATTAATTGCGACAAAATATATGCTGTTTCATTAACGCTCGCAAAGAACGTCAACTCTTCAAGCTATAATAGAATCAAAACCTAATTATATATCTATATATATCATTAATTATATATATATATATATATATATATAATTACACCAATTGCTATATTTATAGGGAGTGAAGAGAATACTTAGTATATAAACTACATTTTGTAAACATGTGATCAACAGTGTATAGGGACTGGCAGTTTTTCGCCACGCGTTCCTCAGACCATCTGGTTATGTCCCTTGTGTGTGCTTTGTTTATGTGTTTTGGTAAGGATCTCGCGAGATTGGGCTTCTATTTTTAAGCGGTTAATTCGTACCCGGGATTTGTTTCAGTGTTGTTGTTTCTTATGGGTTTGTTTATTTTATTAGCCATTAAACAGAAACTAAAATAAGCAAATGGATTAGCGACAGAAATAAATACCACAGAATGAAAATAAATAAACAGTGAATAAATAAACAAAAAACACACACACAAGCAAACGAAACAACAAATCCTAGATACGAATTAACCGCTCAAAAATAGAAGCTCAACTACATACGACCCCTCAAAAAGTATATCAACAGAGCCCACACAAGGGAGATAACCGCATGGACTAAAAAACACGAGGGAAGAAACTGTTAGTCAACATGAACTGGAAGAAAGAGAAAAGTTATAGTAAAGAAACAGTTTTATTTACGTACATATATTCATTTATTCACAGATAAAGAGTTTTTCGAAGCAAGCGTAAAGGTTGGACGGAACCAGTAACGTTGATCATGCACATAGGAAAGAAGTACAGGCAAAAGTACGAAAGAAGGAATACATTAAGGCCCTAAATACAATAAGAAAGAACACATTTTGCCAGGGTCAAATATAGAGAAGTACATGTGAGCAATGAATAAGTAAATCTTACTTTGTTTTGCCTTTTTCTGAGAGTCTATACGATTGCTACCAGAAGGCATAATCTAGAGGCAAAGACTGTTGGGGTTTGGGAATGCATGCTCTTATGATGAGCTGGAGAAAACGTCCGTCCGTTTTGAGGAACGCGCTAGAAAGCGTCTACGATCTCTTTATAAACCCCACATGTGGGTGGAACAAGTTACAGACTCTCACAACGGAGAGCGCTCATCGAAAAATAAATCCAAGTGCGGTAACTCAGATGATTTGGAGTAAACACGCTCATACTTAGTGTTAAATAATCCAAAAAGAAGTTGATGTGCCATAAAAATACACTCTCTACACACGCACAAGAGACAATGAAGAAATGTCTGTATTGTACTCATTTAGCGAGCGAACAATAAATTCGCCAAAGAAAGCAACCAAGGGCTGATTTAATCTAGAAATACACCAACAACTTACAAGCAACATCTAAGTGAAAAATCTACCAACAAGTCATGATGATGATGATGATTACTATTTTCCTTTGTCATCGACGATGACAGCCTCGTCTCTGACAAATTTTCGTTTGCTGATCTGACGGAGACAGCAGCGGATACCTACACACAGTGAACATTTAGAGGTCAATCGCATGGATACTCCTCCTATATGGGTGAAACGAAGACTATGATTGACTGACCAATTTTAAAATAATAGAAATATTCCAAACCACGTGTGGTTAGTTAGACAAACTACTCGCATTTGAAACACTTTAAAACACGAATTTTTTTTACACATATTCATTGTCACAATCGATACATCTATTTTTATAAAGTTTGTTCGTAGTTTTTTCTTCCTAGAACGACTGCTTTACCATAGCTAATGAGCGGGTTTCACACAAGAAACTGCCTTTGAGACAGTCATAACCATCAGTGTTTGCCATACAGTGAGATGCTATTCCAGAATCTCACTATCCTCGAAGAGGGGGATAAAATAAAACGTAGGATATACTAGACAATTATAAGTGAATTATAAATGCCATACATATTTGTATTTTAAATGAAACTCTTTTTTAGTCTACACCGGTACACAAATATGATTCCGGTGTAATTTAATGCAGTGTCCCTTTTGAATGATGTTCCGAATAATAAGACTATAGACTTCCGTATTCACCTGATCTTGCTCCGTCTGACTTTAAAAAAATTTCCCCGAATCTCAATTTTTTGTTCACGGTAGCCCGTTTTAGAAGCATTGAGCCCACCAAGAGAGACGTACCCACGGAGCTGATAGGCATCACAGAAGAATCCTCCCAGCTATACATAGGAACGTCACAGAAAATAGTCAATTAGACTTAATGGGGGTGTACTTTGAAGCGGGAAAGTGTGTAGTTTTTTGTTTGAAATTGAAAGAAATGGGTTGCTTGTTTTATTGTTTTTTAAAAACTTTTGGGGGGTTAGGGTTAGGGTTCAATTTATTTTTACATATTTATTCATGCTGTAAATGTACGTTTCTCTTATAAAAATAAAACATAACTCAATCCCAAAACAATGAATATTTTAACGCGTATGGATTTTGTTTTCCAAACAAAACTCAATCCTAAACTAAGGAAGATTTTAACGTGGATAGATTTTGTTTCCAAAAACATAACTAAATCCCGAAACCAATGAATAATTTTACGTGTATGGATTTTGTTTTTCAAACATAACTAACTCCCGAAATCAATGAATATTTTAAGGTGTATGGATTTTGTTTTTCAAACATAAGTCAATCTCCAAACCAAGCAATATCGGCCTTAGGGAAACAAACGTATCCATTTGTAGATTAATTTGTTTTGTAGAAATATATTTTATAAATCGTCTCCAGATGATCCTATTTAATCCACTGACTGGTACTACCACTACGAGTCGGAATGGACTTGAAAGTAATGGCAACGAAGGGGTGAACCCATACGCATAAAAGCTAAAATAATCAGGGCCGCACCACCGGATGCAGTTGTTGGATAATGGCCCTGTGGGGCCGGACGCATCTTGAAGTGGGCGTATCTGTGGGGAATCGTTTGGTTTGGTTTGCGCGATTTAGTGCGGGTGGACACGTACAGTCGAGTGCAGAATAGGGCTGTTCTCACAGTCGGAGCTCACAGCTGCTGACAGGGTCACCACGTTGACGAGACCTCAGATCAAGGGTCAATGTGCACCTGCGATAGAGGCTCTGTGACGTCACGGGCTTTTGTGTGGGAAACGGAGTTTTGACAGTCTGGGTTTTGGAAGCAGGCCGAACAGGCGATTTCTTTATGTAGTCTTCAAATGATTAGGGGAATTAAATTCCTTAAGATAATACAGGCATGAGATTTCTTCTTCCCCCCTCCTCGAATGGCTAAGGACTTAATTTAGGAATTAACTACGATAGAGTAGTAATTTGGTCTCTCCCTCGACGTCAGTGAGGCATCTCCGTGGCCGACAGAAATTTAACGCCTGAAATAAACAAATGAAACCTAAAAGATTGTTGCCTCGTGAATTTGTGTTTTAAAGGTTTTGTTGCAGACACAACGGACGGCGATGTTCACGACAGAAAGAAAGAAGAAAGAATTCAACCACTAGACGACACCCCTCCACGACGAAGAAGTAAAGGTACGAGAAATTAAAGGCATGCAGCATATACATTTTTGGTGTCAAAAATAACCAGTTGTTTAAGCGAGAACTGCCACGGCCCATTCCGGGACGGCTATGCAACACAGTCACATATCGTCATACACAGGAGAGATCACTTGATATCAAGCTGCAAAATTATGTTAGCAGATGGCAGCTACACAACGCGTCATGATGGTGTGTGCAAATACATACACTGGAACATCTGTCAAAATCTAAACATCCAATGTAGCACTAACTCCTGGGAACATCTACCAGAAAGGACTGTGGGAAACGATAAGTATACTATACATTATGATTATGTGGTTCCTCCATCTACCTGGAAAATGCAGCAGTAAAACCGGACATAGTCATATTAAATAAGGCAGAAAGAGAGGCAACACTGATTGAGGTGAGTGTCCCAAATGACAGTGGCTTAAACAGAGCAGAAAGGGAGAAGGTGACAAAATACCAAGGCCTAATGTATGACATGAAGAGAAACTGGAACCTCAAAAACATCAACATTATCCCAGTTATAATAGGAGCTTAAGGCCTCATGAAGAAAAATTTCAAAAAGTATCTGGAAAGCATTCCCGGAAAACCAAGTGCAAAAGAAATCCAAATAATTGCACTTAAGGGAACGGCCAAAATCCTTAAAAGAGCACTCGGTTGGAGCATCTAAATAGCAGGTGATAGTCTGGCATTTGGAAGAATGCCCCGTCCCTATGCTAACGAAAACAGAAATAAGAAAATTTAAAAAACAAAGAGAGAGATTTAATGTAAACCACAGATGGGATTCGGACAAGTATTACCGTTTCGCGTGCTGTTAGTGTCCGGGACAAGGTAAATAATTGGCGCGTCAAACCAGTAGTCCGTTAGCAGTCATCCCAATGCCTACCAGAAGCACAGTATCGAAGCTATTCCACCAAGCATGTGTATTATTGTATTTCAAGAACATTCAGATTAAACAGAGTCTGTGAAATGTTCGCATATTCTAAGTTACGCATTCACAGCAAGAACTCGCCTTCTACCACAACGAAAAAGTATTTCCCTCCCCCATACATATTCCTAGCATCGGGCGGAATTTCTCTGAACACAGCTTCTTCGCAAGGGTAACCCTGTATGTGTAACACGTTACCGCGGGACTGCTTCCCCGATGATTACAACTCGGTCGTCTTCAAATTCAGTGTCAACAAATACTTTTTTCACGGACCGCCCCATAAGCAACAAAACGCAGTTCATATCATTAATCAATCTTGGTACTCCCATAGTGTTCCTCATCTTCCGGATGGCAATTATTCCCTTCTCATCAAACCTTGTCTTCGAATGGCTCTTGGCCTTGATGAGTTGTGAAAGCATTGGAAAAAAAATCAAAAAGAATGTTTTGAGTTCTTGTTAACAGATGAGTTCATTTTTTTTTTGGCTTTCAATTTTTTTTTGTTTTGCTTTTTATTTTTAAATTGTTTTTTTTTTTTAATTTTAAAATTTTTATTTTCTTTTTGCTTTCAATTTTCTAATTTTTTTAACTTTTAATTTTTCCATTTTTTTTGCTTTTAATTTTTTTAGTTTTCTTTTTGCTTTCAATTAAAAAAATTGCTTTCAATTTTCTATTTTTTTTTTAACTTTTAATTAAACATTTTTTTTTTTGCTTTTAATTTTGTAATTGTTTTTGCTTTTAATTTTTTTAATTTAAATTAAAAAAAAAAATTTTGCTTTCAATTTTCTAATTTTTTAAAACTTTTAATTTTAAATTTTTTTTGCTTTTAATTTTTTAATTTTTTTTTTTTTGCTTTCAATTTTTTCTTTTTGCTTTCAATTTTTTTGGTATTATTTGGATCATTCGGACTACAATTCTCATCTTGGATGCTATTCTCACAACGTTTCGGCCGATGTAGCTTCCGAACTTTTTCAGGTGCAACTTGTCGAACTCGGGAATATTTCTGTCGAACAAAGGAATTTCGGACGGAATCCTTTATTAAATCCACTTTTTTTTTTCAACCTAAAAATCTACGCCCCTAAAAATGTTGCGCTCCGGGAAACACGCTCCATCTGCCCCTCCTCACACACCACGACTGGATGTCGACGTCTCAGACTTGACAATATTTTCATTCTACCACCACCATGGATACGTTACGACACGCCAAATCGCTTAAGCACGAACATTTTCACAAAAAATAAATAATAGCGAAAAGTGAATTTACTCACCGAGTTTGAAAGAAACTGTAGTTTTCCTCGGGTGTTTTTGCATGTAACCCGTTTGTTGTCTGTTGCCTCCTCTCGAAGGGGATTAATAATTTTAAAAAAAATAGTCGTTTCCTTATTTTATAAACACATCGTAGTCTCCGGGGGTTTGTTTTCTTTTAAGGGGTTATCGTAGAAGTATTTGTATAACAGTTAGACGCATACACCAAAACAACTGAGTAGAAAGAGAGTATGACAAACAAGAAACAAAAAAGAAAAAAAGAAATAAGAAAGACTCCCGTGCCCAAAAGTACGTCAAATCGCAAATAAATAAATAAATAAATAAATAAATAAAAGCACACACAGCAAGGCAGTTAAGACACAGAGGAGAGAGAGAGAGCAGACAGGGAGTGAGTAGACTTGGCTGAGGGAGTACCAGTGGCAACGGTTGTAAGTAATACTCTTGGATAGACTGTGGTAGTCGCAAAAAATCACTTCGCTTACAGCAACGTCAACATCGGTTCGCAAAACTCGAAATAGACTTGCGTGGTGAACATTACTTACATCGCTGTAATTGACACGACAAGAACTCGTCAGAAAAACGACCACAACTCATACAAGCAATAAACATACATCTCTCCAAGCCTCCATAGAAGTGTGTGATTAACTGTTCCGATGGATACTACACCCTATAGACTGGTATCGTCTTGGCCTTCGGGGCTTGATTCACGCCGGTCTATGGATCCGTCCTGTGCAGTTCTAGGAGGTTCAGCCTCCCAGGCTTTGCCTTCTCACCCTTTGAGAAGGGTTTAGTTTATTGCTAATCGCCTGAGGCGCTCAACTACCGGGGAATGCCGACGGGGATGCCCAGGCATTTTTTGTAGGCCAGAGTGCTCAAATTCTCGGGCGCTGGCTTTTCAAATCCCACTTTCCGGGCCTTGTGTCACATTTTACCGCTGTGGGAGGTAGATAAATAACAGAAGCGTGTTATTAGCTAAACGGATGCCGTCGAAGCTACTTTTTTTTGTCTTGACAGACTACAAAACCGACATCGCAATTTCGTGGAATGATCTCTTCACTTCAACCCATTTCTCGCAGAAGAGACATTGCTAGACTTCCTTTATTGTATCCTTATTTTCATGATAGATGCTCGACTGAACTCTAATTTTTGTACCGTAATTGAAAAACATTCACAGCAAGAGCTCGTCTATCTATCACCACTGCAAAGAGATACTCGGTAAGAATTCGTGAGATAAACGACCACAAGTCGTGTAGCAAGCAATAAACATGCATGTATTGTGTGCGATTTGCTTAATAGATTCCGTCGAAGCTATTCTTTCTTGTCTTGAGAGATTACAAAACCGACTTGGCAATCTAGTGGGGGATGATGTCTTCACTTAACTACAGCCCCGTTATCACAGAAAAGACGTTGCTAGTCTTGTAACAGAAGGGGGGGTGTTGGTCCATTCCTTACATTTATCGCACGAAATGAACTGAACGAACAACAACCGAGTATTGATTTACTCCTCTCCAGGAGTTAGGCACAAGGCCAGTTTTTATCTTACTCCCACAAGTAAGATGTGACCCAAGGTCGGGTCGGGAAAGTGGGGTTTAAAAATTGCCTGGGCAGCCCCGTCGGCATTCCCCGGTAGGAGCGCCCCAGGCAGTAAGCAATCAACTTACTCCTCCCCAAAGAGGGGAGGCGAAGCCTGGGAGGGTGGACCTCCTAGAACTGTACAGGACAGACACATAGACCGGCGTAAATCAAGCCGCGAAGGCAAAGACAATACCAGTCTATGGGGTGCAGTATCCATCGGAACAGATACTACACTTTGATCTTAGCCAAAAGGCTATTCACCCAATGGGTTTATTTAACAAAGGGTTGGAACTGTGTCCCAGTGAAGAAAAGAGGCTGCCGGGTCGTCAGCAAATATATTCCCAGTGGAGTGGCTGCTGCTGGAACGATGCAGGGGAAAGGCAGGAGAGAGATGTTTCTTCGTTGCTGGCCGAATTCTCTCTCTGCTGAATTCTTCAACTGACCAGGTGGTAGAAAATAGTCCATGAGGGGACAGTTGATATCAATACGCCCTGCAAGCCGATTGGTCAGCGTATGACCAATTTGCTCACAGGGGACGAGAAGAAATAGATCCTATTTCAGTCTGCTACAGGTATTAACCCTTAAATGCTTTACTTTTTTTTATATTGATTTGAAAAAAAAAATTATCAAGTTAAAAAAGTTTAATAGGAGTAATATAAAGTAGTACAGGGTGGGCCAAAATAAGGGTCCTATCTTTAAATTTGAATAACTTGAATTTGAATAACTTCCACAAAATAAAAGTTAAACTCACCAAACTTTATGTGTGTGTAGACTGACCCTTCCGAGATTTTTTGAAATAAACAAAACAAATTTTAGCCGAAAAACACTTCTTAAAACTTACAAAAACTAAAGTATTGTTTTTTACACTGTTTTGAGTTTTTTAAGCAAAAATAATGTTTTCTAAATGAGGGTACATTCCTTAGGGCTAATACGGCTCATGCTTGCTTCGGAAGGGGTCCTTTACTTATTCTAAAAAAAAAATTTTTTTAAATAAAAAAATAAAAAAGTTATGAATTTTTAAAAATAGGACCCTTATTTTTGCCCACCCTGTATAAATGATTTTTGAAAAATAAAAAATATTAAACAAAAATAAATGATGTTGCAAATGGGCAACAAATGGCATAATTGGTAGAAAAAATAATATCATATAAAATATAGAACAAAAAAGATATCGATTGCCTTTGGCCGTAATATCACAGCATAAAGGAAACAAAATGCATATTATACACGCATGAACAGAAAACACCTTATTATATCGATAATATCATACCTTCACTTGACCGTGACATGGAAGATAATGATTAACTATTTAGTGGGTGTGCTGATGCAACATCATACTAATACCTACTCACACCTTTAAAATATTCACAGCAAGAACCCATCTAGCTACCATCTAGTGCCTTGTGCAGAATTCATCCCGGGCGGGTTGACCCAGCTTCCTTCGAATGAAGGAGTTTCTAGGGAAAATTAGATTCGCAAGCGTCCGCAATCGCATGTATATCTTGTTCAGGGGAGATGACTAAGTTACTTTTTGCAGGTTTTTTTAAAGGGAGGTATCGCTGTACTTCAACACACAGCGCCTGGTATTCCTAGATGGGAGGTGACGGTGGCTAAGTGGTTAACGACACGGACTGACGACCTGGGTGTGCCAAGTTCGAATCCAGTTCGTTCCACAGAAACACTTTTGCTTAGGATGTTGGCAACCTTCACGTGGTACCTTTCGTAAGTACCCGATGTCTGTCTAGAAAGAATTCTATCTAGAAATATATTGGGGCATCTGATTCATACGAAATGAATGAATTCCCATATAGTCACCCATCTCGTTCTGACCAGGCTCAAATGTCGCTTAACTTCGGTGATCTGACGCTTTGCCTAATATTTACGGCAGCCATCATAGATAGACTTCCGCAAGACCGATCGCTGCAGAGTTACCCTTCCCCGTCCTCCACGTTCATGTTGAGGGGTTTCAGGTTGTCTTTGACGACATCCTTAAAGCGTCTCTTTGGCTTGTGTCTCAGACGTTGGCTATGCTGCAGTTCTCCATATGACAGTCTAGTGAACGTGCTGATGCTGTATTGTAAAACATTCACAGCAAGAACTCGTCCATCTACCACCACAGCAAAGAACTTTCCTTTCTGTTTCTCTAATAAACAGCATTTCTTTCCAAGAACTTTTCATCCGTGGAACAGAATACCACGGAACTGCTGACCACAACATTCCCTCTGTTCAGTTCCGATAGACTATGGATACACCTTGTAAGGGTGGCTGC
>OY744546.1:13058425-13103425 GCA_963556195.1 Sepiola atlantica
ACTTTCCAAATTTTTTATTTTGTACCTTTTTCTTTCTTTTCTCTCCTTTTCTACCCCAATTGCATTATTCCCAAATACCATCTGAGGGAAGGATCAAATCCTAATTCCATCTGATGAGATCTCAGCTTTTAGCTTCTGTAGATCGATAACATCGACATGCCAGTGTTGCAGATTTTGTACATGTCTGTTTGAATAAAAACAATCATTATATATATATATATATATATATATATATATATATATATATATATATATATAGTGTGTGTGTGTGTGTGTGTTGGGGTATGTTGAAAATAAATAAAGTGCTCGATCATAAAAATGTGAGAGCTACGATACAAATAATTTATTTAAAAAAATAACATTACATATCCCAGAGACGTACCAATGTTTCATTGACATTTGAAGACCTTTACTGTTTAGAAAAGGCCCTTACAACTTTAAGTAACGAAAGTTGAAAACGCGCACACAAAAATATCAAACACGACGACACTAAATTTCAAAAAGTCCGACTCTCGAAACAATTCTCCACAAAACGAGTCTCACCAATCGAGTAACTTGAAACAAACGACGCCAACTCAATTTCTTTCTCCTTTTTCTCGCTCAACACTCTCCGTGGTCCCAACTCGTCACGTCAAGTTTTCTTTTTCTCTCAGTCAGGAGGAAATCTTTTTTCCCTATGTTATCTAAACGAGAATTCGCCCATGCAAACGAATGCTTATTTGCATAACTAAATTCTAGTCGTCAAACAGAAATAACAAGATTCTATCTCGTGATCGGAACGTTCTGAGTTCAGTCTCCGATGAACGACACACGGCGCGACCCTCACTCTTTTACAGCGTAAACCCGCATGATGGCTGCTACAACAATCCATCTCGAATCTTCGGCCATTTACGAAATGAAGACAGTTCGAAAAATGGAATTCGAACTGTCTTCATTTCTTGAGTCGCCGAAGATTTGAGATGGGTTGTAATGGTATTTTCTAAACAATAAAAGTTTTCCCATGTCAATGAAACCACTGGCTAATAACACCCTGCCCGAGAGTCCATCATTTAAGCTCCCCCGCCTAACATTCACAAGTAACATGAATTGGAACAAATACATAGACATTGCCAAGGAAGTTGGGCTCCATCTATCGTGCTAGAAAACTTCTCACACCTGTCAGTATCCTAGATCTTTACAAAACCACCATTCGCTATGCATGGAGTATTGTTGCCACATCTGGGCAGGTGCACTAACTATTAGCCTCTCCCTCTTAGACAGGGCCCATACAAGAGTCTTTCTTTGTTTGCTCAGTCCTTCTTCGTCTCTGAATTAGAGAAGAGGGGCTGATCTCGGGAAATCACGTTTGCCAGAAGATCCGGCCAATCAGGGACCAACAGGTCAGCTAACCCCGCGTGGTTTGAGGTTTATAAAAGAAGACACGCACTTTTATTTATTTCTCTTTTCTTCCGTGTTCTGGGCGAACGCACATCGAGGAGATTGTCGCCCCCCACCGGCTCGACCGAGCAGTGTGGGGAGGCAAAAAGGTAATCTCTTTTAATTCGAATGACGAACTTTTGTTCAAACCTACACATTACGATTGCCACACAAAAATACAGCAAACACGCCTCGCATATTCACCTAACAAATATGAACTGATGAACTCTACAAATGTCTTAGCAAATAAATGGTTCTTGTTTAATATAAATGTTTTTCTCTTACTTATTAATTTTATAAAATACCATTCTTGTGTTTTTAGCTTTCTCATTCCTTCGCTTTCTTTCTAATATAAGTTTTAGATAATAATAATGTTTTCTTTCTTTTCTCTTTGTTTGTCTTAACCTCTTAATTTAATCCACACGTGGTCCGGCGACGTTTCTAAAACAGTGGGATGACATGCCGCTACGAAGGTATCTCTCTCACAACCTTTGGTCGGGGGATTCATTCTCTCATAACCATTTGTCCAGCAATCCTTCGCCACTGTGGTTAATCCTTTGTTCTTCCCTCCCGCCATAATTAATAACACCGGGGCCATAACTCTTTAATCTAATACGTCCCACACTATCTACCAAGCTCCAGCCTCTGTCCTATCGCCAAAATGTTTGATCCTTGTGCTTGTTTTACAAGTACTTTCATGGAATATGCTCCGACGAACTTGCTGCACTGGTGCCCCCTCGACCGACCAATCAGCAAAATCCCACCCCCTTAACTGTCGAGGTCCCCAGATGCCGGAAGGCTTTCTACTCTAGTTGGTTTTTTTTATCGTACTGCTCGCCTTTGGAATTCCTTCCCTGCTTCCCTGACTGTACCAACGCGCAGAAATTTAAATGTAATGTGAACAAACATCTCACTGCAAAAGTTTCCACTTAGAATGGCCATGTAGGTATGGCCCCTAATTCACAGTAGCCCCTTACGTCTCAGTAGCAATGTGCCCCCTTGTTTGGGGTAAATCAAAATAGAAAAATATTTACTACTACCACCACCACCAAGAAGAAGAAGAAGAAGAAGAAGACGAAGAAGAAGAAGAAGAAGACGAAGAAGAAGAAGAAGAAGAAGAAGAAGAAGAAGAAAAATTAAAAAAAAAAACTCATCTCAATCCGCCCTAAAAAAAATCGCTACATAAGTTTTTTTTTGCGGGGAGAGGGGGGGGTCTTAAAAAATTACTACTAAATGGTATGAAATAGGTTGAATACTCGACGTTGTCCGGGAATCTTTATTTCCATTAATCATTTACGTGACTGAAATAGGATTTCTTTGACTTTTTGTGGGAGGAGAAGGAGCTTAAATCATTATTTTTAAAAGAATCGCTATTCAAGGATGAGGAGGAGAGTTATAATGATAGATGAGCCCCGCCCTCCTCACACTCAAAGTCTAGGAATTGATTGCGTGAGCTTAAATGGGGAAAAAAAGTAAAAGAAAACAAATCTCCTCTTGGTTGTTTTCGGCTCTTGAAATAACCGGAAAAACAGTGAGTATCTCATACCTAAATAGATTTGGGAAGGGTCTTACTAACCACCACACTTAGCATCTTATTTTTCTGCAATCTGTTGATTTATTTTAGCACACCCCACCCCAACCGATTAATTTGTACACATATTTTTTTGTAAATAAAAGACGTCAAACCATTGGGGATAATGTTAAATAGGTTTTACCCATAGAGTGAATGTGGTATTTTCGTAATTTAAACTAGTTTAGAGAATAGACAAAGATGACAACCAACCTAATCCACCCACCCAATTTTGGCCTTGTGCCATATCTTATTTTATACGGAAAATTTACTATACTGTGAACTTTTTTTGTCAAATTTAAAAAATAAATGATATTTCCTTTTTGCCCAACCCCCCCCTTCCAATAATATGTAAGTTTTTTTTTGTTTTTTTTTTAGTAGGGGGAGATTTGAAATAATATTTAAAATAGTGCTACTCAAGATGGGGGGGGGGTGAAAATAAGAATAAATATAAAAGAAAAGAAAAAAAGATGTTTGCATACGAAAACGGGAATCGAACCGGGAATCACCGGTCTGTGGGTTTGTCCTGTGCAGTTCTAGGAGGTCCACCCTCCCAGGCTTTGCCTCCCCTCTTTGGGGAGGAGTAAGCTTATTGCTTACTGTCTGAGGCGCCCCTACCGGTGGATGCCGACGGGACTGCCCAGGTAATTTTTAATGGCCAGAGTGCTCACCTTCTCGAGCGCTGGCTTTTCAAGTTCCACTTTCTCGACCTTGAGTCACATCTTACCTTGTGGGAGTAAGATAAAACTGGCCTTGTGCCTAACCTCCTGGAGAGGAGGTAAATAAATACTTTCCATGTTTTATTTTCTTTCTCGTACACCCATCCCAACCCCAACCACGTCACTAGTAGGGGGGGGGGCGTAGGTCGGCTTGCATACAATCAGACGTCCAAAGTTCCTAGTTACTTGCTCATTCCCCCGAGGACAAAGTTAGACATAAGGTTGTTTTAATGTGGAGAGCGGGATTCAAGTACCCTAAAAAGGGGCACTCTTAGAATGTCCTTTTTCTGGGGTCGTTATCAGCACTGCCAAGCTTGGCTTGACTCTGAATAGCCGAGCTTTCATGACCTTTCGGTTGGGAGGTGATGGTGGTTAAGTGGATAACGACACAGACTGAAGACCTGAGTGTTCCAAGTTCGAATTCAGTCGGTTCCACATTACCACTTTCACTTAGGGATGATGGCAACCTTCTCGTGGCCCTTGCCAAAAGTACTCGATGTCTTTCCAGAAAGATTTCTAACTAGAAAAACATCGGGAGAAACTAATGCCAACACCAGAATCATCTGATTCACACGAAAGAAGATGACCTTTCGGTTCAAAGCAAAGTGTAGTATCTGTTCTGATATTACACTTAATCTGTTCTCTCCCCGATCAGTGAAAAAGAAATCCTTCTAGACTGAGGAATTTTTTTGTTGTCCCAATCGAGAGTTTCCTTTCGGGGAGACGGAGTTGGATTTTTTTTCCCACATTAAAAACTGACCTTGTGTCTAACTCTTCCCTCTTTTGGGGGTCGTTCTAATCACAACAAAGCTCATCTAGACTCAGAATAGCCGAACTTCCATTACCTTTTAGCTAAGAGCAAAGTGTAGTATCTGTTCAGATACCACACTTCCTCTGTTCTAACCTTCGGTCAGTGAAAAAGAAATCCTTCTAGACTGATGAAATTTCTTTTGTCCTAACACAGAGTGTCCCTTTTGGGGGAGTTGGTTTTTCCCCACATTAAAAATTGGCTTTCTGTCTAACTCTGCACTCGTGGGGAGGCCAGTAAATCGGGACATCGAATAATGTTTTGGTTTTGTTATTTCTAATTACACCCACTCTGTGATAACATCGATGTATTTTCATACGGACGCCATTTTATAAAAGGGACGTCACTCTGCAAGTGCCGATGTGCACGCCCTCCAAACGCCCTCATTCCAATAGTGACCGATTAAAAGCTCTTCTGTGCTTGTGGGCGTCCAATTTATCATGCCCAAATGGCTTGTCTGCTAAACATGTGATTGCAGTCGGTAATTATATAATATCTTAATTGTGAACTCTCCAAATCGGCTGAATTACTAAAGAGGAGGTGGCACCTCGTTGCGCAGTTAGAATGTAAGCATTTACATAGCGAATCGAGGCCTGGTCTTGTTTTTAAAAAGAACTTAGTACAGCCATCAAACGATTTGGGTCGTGTAAACAAAATCATTTTGGGTGTGAATTCAGGAGAATGGAAACAATTTGTCGTATGAAAACAGTAGTAAATTCATAGACAGTTTCCCGCGTAGATGCGACAGAGAAATTAGTTCAACATAAAAAGATTCGAAAAATCAGGGCTCCAGACGCATGCTTATATAATTTAAGGTCCTCTCGGTAAGCAATGTTCCTATCTTAAAGGTAGAATAAAAACTAAACATTTTTAACATTATTTTGTATAATGTACGTTTCTTGTCTTTCATAATTGTCAACTTTAAATAAATGTGTTAACCGTAATTTCGTTCTGGTGATGGATATGTTTGGAATGTATGTTTAATACGTGATCTGTGAAATAAAATAACGTATATTCTAACAGTTCAATACTCAGTACAAGCGATTCTACGTATATAATAAAGAATTACTTCTACCCAGTCATGGCTGACGGAACGAGAACAATCTACCCCCGTGGATTAAATTCTGTGTAGATTGATGAGTTCGACAAGACACACCTGAAGAAGGTCGAAGGTTACACTGAAAAGAAACATTGTGAAAATAACATCTAAGATTTTGTTTTAACAGTTGAATTGAGAAGATAGTTAAGGGGGGGGGCAAGGAGGCATAACAAACAAACAAACAAATAATAATAATAATAATAATAATAATAATAATAATAATAATAATAATAATAAAAACAACAACAATAATAATAAACATTACATTGACAAAACTGCAGAATCACCGATATGCCGACTATGAAATGAAAGGGAAGAAACCATGGCGCACATTATAGCTGAGTGCCCAATGCTGGCCCAACATCAATATAAAAAATGGAGACACGACAGAGTCGCTCAGGTACTACACTGGAATATATGCAAACTTTACGAATTGGGCCACAATGAAAAGTGGTATGAGCATAAGACAGAAGTGGTACAAGAGAATGACAATGTCAAACTTCTTTGGGACATGCGCATACAAACTGACAAGGTTTTTGAGCATTCTAAACCCGACTTAGTCTTTCTGAACAAAAACAAGAGAACTTGCTTAATCATTGATATAGCCTGCCCCTTCGATACCAGAGTGCAAGAGAAAGAACACGAAAAAAAAATATCAAGACCTAAAATGTGAATTAGTTAGACTATTGAAATGTAAAGAAGTAAAGGTGATTTCCATTGTAATTGGAATGCTTGGAACCATAACTAAAAGCCACCATAAATGGCTTAAACAGATTGACGAGACAATTTCTTTTCCAATTCTACAAAAGGTTTTCCTGTTAGGAACGGCGAACGTGTTAAGGTACAGCTTGAATGTTTAAAGTCAAGGGAATTGACTTGATGTTCAAAAAATAGAAAACAAAACCCCAACTAAAAACATCCAAAAGTTGAGACTACTATAAATGAATAAATAAATAAATAAATAAATAAATAAATAATAATAATAATAATAATAATAATAATAATAATAATAATAATAATAATAATAAGAAGAAGAAGAAGAAGAAGAAGATGAGAACTGTAGTCCGAATAATCCAGATAGTAGAAATTACTTTCTTTTCTTTTTAATTTGAAAACTAATATGTATAGAAATTAAACAATAGATGTAATAATAGGAATTTCATGTTTGTACGTACGTTATCCCCTTTCACACGTAATAAAAAAATTAGATCGTCAGATCAGTTTCTGACTTGTGATTAATCTGATGTCGCTAAGCTAAACAATGCATGGTTACACCTAGATTGAATATGGATGTGGTAAAATAGCATTAATCTCTCGGCTCACGAGCTGAAACAAAGGGTAAAGCGAACAGAAACAGAAGCAAAACAAAAAACACGAGAGACGGAACACGTCGTTACCACTTTGATCGTCGGACTCTTAAGGGACACGTACGCGTTTCGGGCGTTTATTTATATCAAGATTCTATACAAGGGAGATTACTCTGATCGTCAAATGAAATCATGGCAGCCGATATAAGGGAGATAACTAAGACACTACAGATGTCATAAATAATAACAAGACACCTTTATGGTGTACTTACTTGTGGGGGAAAATAAATACCGTTCATTCTAAAATTACGGAAACTCATCCAGTAATTTTGCTTTTATAAAATAAATTCAACTTTTAGCCGTACGCGGAATATCGTCACATTTTGGGACAAAAATCAACTTTTTGTTTTTTTTTTGAACGCGAAAAAAAAAGGAATTATCTCCCTTGAATGTCATGATAATCTTAATCACTTAGGAAGTGAGACAATCGAAATAATAGTAAGCAAAATAACAACGAACGCTGCAATCACCAATAAAAACAATTACATAAAAATACATTAAATATTTAGGTGATAAAACTCGTACACATTTCTAGACTGAGCGTCTTGGTCCAGTGGTAGAACGCTATAGACATCAATACCGAAGGTTCGATCTCTGTCTAAGTTAGCCATGCTGATGACTGCTGTGAGCCAGAAACACGTGTCCATGGATTACTTTTATGTACGTATAAAATTTAAAAAATATACATATTAACGAAAAATACGTCCTACGAAGTTAAGGGCGACTAATAATGCAATTTTCTGCATCTTAATCACTTAGGAAAGTGATACAATCGAAATAATAGTAAGCAAAATAACAACGAATGCTGCAATCACCAATAAAAACAATTACATAAAAATACATTAAATATTTAGGTGATAAAAATCGTACACATTTCTAGACAGAGGGTCTTGGTCTAGTGGTAGAACGCTGAACTATAGACATCAATACCGAAGGTTCGATCTCTGTCTAAGTTAGCCAAGTGAGACAATCGAAATAATAGTAAGCAAAATAACAACGAACGCTGAAATCACCAATAAAAACAATTAAAAATACATGATAATGACGGTTATATTCCGCGTACGGTTTAAAGCTGAATTTATTTTTTAAAAACAAAACTACTTGATGGATTTCTGTAATTTTTGATTAACGATATTTATTTTCCCTCACAAGTAAGTATAAATTTTTCTTTCTATTCTTTATATCCATATTCAATATAGGTGCAACCATGAAGAAACACCATGAATTGTTTCAAAATCAAAACCACTAAAACAGTACAATTTTAAATAAATTCATTTCAAAAAGTGGCATTCGTTTTATTGACTTGAAGAATATTTAGCTGACAATTATTTTTACGGTAAGAAGACAGAGAATATTTATTGTTTTAAATAGAATTAAATTGCTACAATTTTAAAGAAAAAAAAGAAGAAAAATATTCGTTTTATTTATTTGAAGTATATTTAACTGACAATGCAATTATTTTTACGGAAGAAGAAAGAGTCATTTCTTCTTAATAGTGTAGCAGTTATCCCCTCCTTTCAAAACATAACTGCACTAACCGGCTGGTAGGTGTCGCTGTTCACCGTCAGGTGGCGCTGAAAGCGACCAGGAGTTATCTGCCCTTAGGGGACATATAACCAAGGGACACCGAAAAAAGGCCTCTTCTCTATTCAATTGGCCTCGCTGAACGACGCTAAGACACCAGCGCTCCGTCAACGCGTGTTCAACAACGGTAAGAGTTCTCAACTCATTTTCTTTGTATGCGGTTTTCAAGGACTTTCCCATGCCGGACTCATTTCTTCACATACTCTTTTCAAGAACTGTTTTCTATCGACACACATACATACACCACACACGTCATCATCCCACATACACCCACG
Organism: Sepiola atlantica; assembly: GCA_963556195.1. Lineage (NCBI taxonomy): Eukaryota > Metazoa > Mollusca > Cephalopoda > Sepiida > Sepiolidae > Sepiola > Sepiola atlantica. The sequence continues at coordinate 13,067,264 of OY744546.1, forward strand.
TTCAATAAACCTTATTTGAACTACCTCCTTTTGTTTGTTAATTATCACTCTGTTTTTGCATGCAACAATTGCTTGATTTTATGAACTCGCTTATAGTCGGGAACACGACCCGATTCTAACAATAGTATTGTCCCTGCCAGCTATTTATTATTTCAATCGGAATATTATTTTCAATGGTAAATTGATGTAGAAAGCAACGTGAAATTTTTACAGGGTCCCGCTAGTTTGAATAAATATAGTAATATGGGGTTTCAGGTTGGGAGCAGGAGTTTGTTAGTTCAGTCAATTTTCCTTGGTAATGCTGAGACGGGTCTCGCTAGTATTATAGAAATGTAGATAAGGCATTAATAGAAACATTTAATAAACACTCATAGAGTGAACCAAAGAATCACAGGATTAAAAAATATAACACTTCAAGAAGGGCCAGTCAGGTGCGTTGCGTTCGGAGATTGAAATTTGAAACTAAACCCAATTTTTTAAAGAGAACACGTGACCCAGTTTCTGGCACGGCCATAACAGTCAGAGATGAACGTAAAAGAGCAAAGATAATAAACCAGAACACAACAAGACCGGCTATTTTTAAGGTACGATTATTTAACAAACGTGTCTTGTCTCATGTAAATAGCATTATCTATATATAATAATACGCTAAGGCATTTCATGTCCGTACGTACGTTATCCCCTTTCACATGCATGTAAATATCCCTACCTATAAATGGATGGTTCGCACTTAGAAAAACGTTGTAATATATGAATATAAAATCTTTACAGCCAAAATCAACGTTAGATTTTTTTTTAAATAAACATTTATTTATTTTAAGGTCTTCTTGAGACTTTCGGTACATGACATTACCCTTATCAAAAGTAAATACGCATTTACTCCTTTTTTTCTTCTTTTTAATCCTCCTCGGCTGCGTCATGTTGTTACAAGGCGATCAAGACTGTGTTGGTGGTAGCACAGATAATAATACGTTAAGACATTTCATGTTCGTACGTACGTTATCCCCTTTCACGCACACGTAAATATCATTATCTATATAATAATACGCTAAGGCATTTCATGTTCGTACGTACGTTATCCTCTTTCACGCACACGTAAATATCATTATCTATATAATAATACGATAAGGCATTTCATGTTCGTACGTACGCTATCCCCTTTCACGCACACGTAAATATCATTATCTATATAATAATACGTTAAGACATTTCATGTTCGTACGTACGTTATCCCCTTTCACGCACACGTAAATATCATTATCTATATAATAATACGATAAGGCATTTCATGTTCGTACGTACGTTATCCCCTTTCACGCACACGTAAATATCATTATCTATATAATAATACGTTAAGGCATTTCATGTTCGTACGTACGTTATCCCTTTTCACTCACACGTGAATATCATTAACTATATAATAATACGTTAAGGCATTTCATGTTCGTACGTACGTTATCTTTCTTCACACACATTTAAAAATAATGAGACCGTCCAATGGTAATTGGTGATTTAGCTGATGTCACTAAGGTAAAAAAATTCAGACTTTACCCACTTTAAAATGAATTGTTCCGAAATTAAATAATGTCAGGTTCAGACCTGACTTGCGTGGGTTTATTTTTAAAATTGATTTTGTTTCTTTTTGTTTGCGTACATATGCGGACGAGAATTTAGTAGATGACTTCTGAAATAATTATAAAAACTAAATTTACAGGTGCATTGTTGAGGTCTATCTTATGAAATATTTAAGAGAATTCGATTTGTATATTGCTATTATATATATTATTAACAAAAATATTTTTTAAGTCGACATGAGTCATTTACGATTATGCTAAATCTGAGGTAATCAAACTTTGTTTACCTAGGACTTTCAAGCACACAAAACGCATGCTAAAATATTCCTTGGTTTGGGGATTGAGTTTTGCGTTAAAAAATCCATATAAACTGTTCTAAATAGCTGTAATTTGCTCACAGTGACCGAATTGTTAAAAAGGTTATATTAAAAAAAGAAAAAAGAAAAAAAGGAATATGCGTATTTACTTTTGATAAGGGTAATGCCATGTACCGAAAGTCTCAAGAAGACCTTAAAATAATTAAATGTTTATTTTAAAAAAAATTCTAACGTTGATTTTGGCTGTAAAGATTCTATATTGTTCGGCCGGCGGTACAGATATATAAGCCACACTGACGATTGTTAGTGAACATGAAACATATATGTCTGTGATAAATAAATAGATATTTATATAAAAAAAATTATATATCTTATATATAAAGTAGACGTGTTCTTCCCCTGTTACTTTCATTACACTAAAAAAAATAATCAACTGCATCACAGGCTAAACTGATCCGTTCTGCAAACTACTCGGTTCAACCTGTGTGTTCCTACAAAGGATAAAGTTACTACGTTTTGTCAGAAACAAAACAGCTGTTATAGTTGAAATAAATGTTTGAAAAAGAATACTCGAAATATTTAGGAGTCCAAATGTTGTTGTTAAGAAGATGATTTGTTTCTTTGAAAATCGATGGATTAAGGATATGAAACTCTTTTCTTTGAACTTATGATGTTTTAATAAATATTGTATCTATACAATTTTTTAATTCTTATCTTTTATCCCTTGAATTGATGGCTCTATTCAACATATTGAGCTTTATATTATCACGATAGATTATTATTAAACGATACATTGCTTATCTTTAATTTAGTATTATATATATATATATATATATATATATATATATATATATGGGAAGAGAAGGATGAAAGTAATCCGACGTGATGGGAAAATGAAAAAGGAAAACCAAAAAGTGGATGTTTTTTATGTGTACATCAACATTTCGTCTTTATTTATAAGACTTCATCAGGATGATAAAATAGAGAAAAAATGTCATGCAAGTGCAGATACATGTAGGGTAGACATATATATATATATATATATATATATATATATATATATATATATATATATATATATAATATTAACAGTCAAAAGTAATAAAGAATAAAACGTTTGGAATAGTTTATTACAAACAAAAGGGTTGTATCACCACAAACAGTAATACTATTTCACCGGAGTTGAAAAGAAAGAGAAGCATACATATAACGAGCAGAAAGAACCTGGTTTTACTTTTTTTCTTTTTTTGTATACATATTTTAAACGATCCATTGAAAATCCGTTGCTATTTCACGGGGAGAAGGGGTTCATCACTTTCCGAATAGTATTAGTCCCTATTGTTTCGCTACGAGGGTAGAGTTAGACATAAAGTCGGCTTTTAATGGATTAAGAAACGTCTTTTCGTAGTGACGTCTCAAACGGGACTTTCGCGGGAAACCGGTTTGTGCGGAATCAGAAGTAGATGGCCTACGTTCTTGGCCTTTTGGCTAAGATCAAAGTGTAGTATCTGTTCCGATGGATACTGCACCCCCATAGACTGGTATTGTCTTGGCCTTTGGGGCTTGTTTTACGCCGGTCTATGGGTCTGTCCTGTGCAGTTCTAAGAGGTCCACCCTCCCAGGCTTCGTCTCCCCTCTTTGGGGAGGAGTAAGTTTATTGCTTACTGCCTGAGGCGCCCCTACCGTGGAATGCCGACGGGGCTGCCCAGGCACTTTTTAAACCCCACTTTCCCGACCTGACCTTGGGTCACATCTTACTTGTGGGAGTAAGATAAAAACTGTCCTTGTGCCTAACTCCTGGAGAGGAGTAAATCAATACTCTAAGAATGTTCTTGCCGCCCAACGTATCACTACGTGAGTGAGAACATACTAGCATGTTCTTAACGAACCACGTACTAATCACTCCGTGAGTGATAACATGCAAGTGCAAAAGAAAATAGATCGTAATTATGTAACTGCTTACAAGTTACTCGCTTGTATAAGCTACACTTTTTTTGCTAATCTCTAGAATTTATTCCGATCGTCCAGCTCCCCAAAATTGGGTACTCTGGATTCGGACAAAGATTTAAATTGAATCCGTCAAAGAAAGGACAGAAAAAGTGAAGTGTAGCATTAGAACAGATACTAGACTTTGATCGTAGCCAAAAAGCATTAGCATGAATATGAATAAATAGACTTGATTTGAACTTGGTTTTGAGTCTGTACCCAGCACACTACTCATGTATCCCACTCCCTGGACCATTTCCTCGGGTGTGTTCCGGTGGGTAGGATGGGGCTTACACAATTACCGTTGCATCTGTCGTTGCAGCTGCGTTGGTTAATTGCGAGTAAATCCTACAGATTATTTTAACTTTTTTTTTTAATTCACCCCTTTTTGTTTTTGTTATACTTTTGCGAATGAGTCAGCCTCTTTTCTTCACCTCTACATTTTTGTCCGTTTGTTTCCCTCTGCCTCAAGAGACAACGGACACCTTATGAAACGCTGCCTACGCAAGTTGGACTTTATATTTAAGCAAGGGTTGCGCAATAACAAACCACACTTCTAAACCAGCATTGCTCAAACCCAGTAGCAAGAAGAAATCCAAGACGATCGGAATCAGTTCTAGAGGTAAGAAGAAAGAGTGTAGCTTATACAAGCGAGTAACTTGTGAGCAGTTACATAATTATGATCTATTGTCTTTTGCACTTGCATGTTATCACTCACGGAGTGATTAGTACGTGGTTCGTTAAGAACATGCTAGTATGTTCTCACTCACGTAGTGATACGTTGGGCGGCAAGAACATTCTTAGAGTAGGCCACCTACTTCCGCTTCCGCACAAATCGGTTTCCCGCGAAATATAAAGTCCCGTTTGAGACGTCACTACGAAAAGACGTCGTTTCTCGCTCTATCTAGCAATAGCTTTACTAGACTAGACGAGAGGAAACTCATAGACTCAGTTCGATTTCTCTAGCAATAGTTTTACTAGACGAGGGGAAACTCATAGACTCAGTTCGATTTCTCTAGCAATAGCTTTACTAGACTGAATTTGTAATTGCAAGGGTTGCGCAATCCCCAACAACGGCTCTCCTGAGTCGGCATTGCTTGATTCCAATGGCAAGTAATACAAGACGACTGGAAACAATGCCGAGATAAGCAGAGAGCACATACAACACCTGGTATTCCCAAATGGTCACCCATTTAGTACTGGACAGGCTCGACGCCGCTTAACTTCGGTGATGTAACGGGAACCAGTGTGTCAACGGGATTGTGCCGTATATATATAAAAACACATATTCAGTAATAATGATATAATGCATATCATTATTACTGAATATGTGTTTTTCTTTGTGCATGATAGACTACTAGAAATTTTTTGAATTATATATATATATATATATATATATATATATATATATATATATATATATATAGCTTCCGTTACACATGTGTTAAACTTTGAAAGGAATTTTGCTGAAGTAGGTGCAATGACTCATTGTATTGTATTGCCCCAATTCTACCAGCAAAACACTTTTGCCCGCCATCTTGTGACGGTCGGGAACAAGGCAACTTAGTCATCTGCATAAACACATAGCGGAAGTTTCAATTAAACAAAGCAAAAACAACTTGTCTCGTCGACTCTAAAAGCTTTTTGTAATTCGAACGCAAAGCGGAAAGATAACTACTGTCGAATATATTCCGATGGGGTCCATGGACATTGTCAGTCTCGCTTTCGCATCGACACTTCCGCATTTCCTATAAGGCTGTCGCCTAGGAGGGGAGAGGAGGGGTACAAAAATCAGGGGCTAATGAAACCTTTTTTTCTTTTAGTGTTAAATGTTAACGCTTGACACAGCAAACCCAACCTGTAATCACTTGTAGTAGTTAACGGAGACGTGACGATGGCTAAGTGGTTAGCGACACGGACTGACAACCTGGATGTGCCGAGTTCGAATCCAGTTGGTTGCACAGAAACATTGGTCATCTCTCAGACGCGACGTTCACACCACCATTGGCCAGTATCGCGTTCAAACCACCATTCCTGACCGTACTACACTTTAACCCTAACCCGAAAGCCAAGTAAGTATATTTTAGTTCGAGTTTCACGTTCGAGACAACAGATGAACATTTTTAAAATTACTTTCTTTGGATTGCATCTTCGACGATCGAGAGATTCCATCTTTAAAAAAATGGACGGGTGTGATAACGTACGTGCGAACATGTAATTGCTAGCGTATTATCATATAGATTGATTGAAACCCTCTTCGATACGAAAGAAGAATGTTGCTCAATCTGTTTAGCCCATAGAACCCATGCTCAAAATATAAACAAGCAAGCGAATATTGTGTTAAAATATCGACTCTTTATTGGATAGGAATCTAATAGTAAATATCTTGAATTATTTGGATTATTCGGATTATTGCTCTCGTATTGGATGTTATTCCCACAGCGTTTCGGCCGATGTAATCTCCGACCTTCTTTAGGTGCATCTCGTCGAACTCAGGAATCTTTATCTAGAACTCGGAAATATGTACGGAATTTCGAATCATTTTTCTAGTGTGGTTTAATTACGCAGTATTAATGCATAGTATTAGTCTCGCATGGGAGAGGAAAGGAGACCTTCTAAAATACGCCCGCTCCGTTTCACAGAGAAAGCACAAGAGCCTTGACTACTCCTTTCATTTTGCCACGTACTTGCTTTTTATCGCCACTTCCTGTTCACCACGTCGCTCCGATCATCTTACAACAACGACATGTTGTCATTGTGAAATGTAGAATTATTAACACAATATTGCATTTGTTAAAAATAGCGAACATAAAATTCCATGGTGATAACCGAGTAAGTTGGCATCTCGTGCAAGATCGGAAAATTAAAATAAAGTCATGGCAGCGGGGAGTGTCTGTGTTGTCATGAGCTGTTTTGGGTTAGTTTAATCTCGCGTGTAAATGTAGTGGTAACGTCAACAGGTCAAGTCGGTTTCCATGGGCAACGTGGCGATGTGGGAGGTGGAAGTTTTTTTAGGGAGGGGCATAATGATTTTAAAGGTGGGATCTTGGTTTAAATATGAATTTGATCGGCTCCCAACGATAGGCGCGAAATATTGAAACGTCTTTTTTTAAATATTATGTAGGCGTATGCTTTCCCCACTTTTGATTGGCTGAAAATAGAAAAAGGAGGGTTATATCGACCGAAATATTGTAAAAATGACAACCAAGATGAGAATAATAGTCCGAATAACCCAAATAATACAAATTATCGATCCCTATCTAAAAAAATCCGAAACATAATAAATATCTTATTTCAGCCAATCAGAAGTGTGGAAAGCATACACGTCTGCCATATTAAAAAAAATTAGACTTTTCAATATTATTGCTGGTAGCCAGTAAAATTCATATTTAATCATATTCATATTTAATATTAGTCAAGCAAAAAAAATTCTGCCCCCAAAAAACTTTCATCCCACATATCGCCAACGAAAATGGCGACAAAAAGCAAGTACGTAGAAAAAAGACAGAAGTAGTCAAATCTCTTGTGTTTTGTTTGTGGGACGGAATAGACGTATTTTAGAAGGTCTCCTTCTTTCATCCTCATACGAGACTAATACTCTGTAGTAATAGTATAAAAAAAAACCATTAAACCCAAAGCAAGAAGTGTGTTGTTATTATATGCTCGCTGTAAACTTGTATACGAAAGAAACATTACAACTGCTACTACGACGATAGATAAAGAGTTGTAGACAACCTCTAGAAACACTACACCTACTACGGAGTCAGCTGTTTTGTAAAATCAGAAATTAATGATGCATAACGTATTCAAAAGGAAAACTAACATCGTTGCTATTTTTTCTTTGAAACAGATCAGATTTATTCTATGGGACATGTTATATTATAACATTTGTCCCCGAAAATAAAAAGAACAGGGAGCTTTCGCTTCGCCTATCCAAACATGGTTTCACTCGTCTATTCGACCTCCAATCCACTATTTAACAACTCTATGCTCCCACTAACATCGAATAAAACTAAGGTTTTATGGAAGGCGCTTGTTCTAAACCTTGGCTCCTCCTTGCAAAACATTCACAACAAGAACTCGTTTTTTCTACAAAAAAACATACTTTTCTTTCTCTTTCCATATTCTTAGTGTCAGGCGAAATTTACACGGACAACGCTTCTTTGAAAGGGCTTTCGCCCGCAGAACACATTACTACAAGACTGCTTTCCTACTGACTACAACTTGGTCGTCTTAAAATAAAATAGCAACAAATTCTTGTCGTAAAGCGCCACATAAATAATAAAACGTAGTTCATACCATTGATCAATGTTAGTACTCCCATAATGTTCCTCATTTTTCGACTGGAAAAAATTCCGTCTCATCAATCCTTATCTCTCGAGTGACTTTTCGTCTTCATGAGCGGTGACCCCAATAGCAAAATAAAGTTCAAGTGGCCAACCTTAGAAAACTCGCTGTAATGTTTTTCTTTTAGTGTTACATGTTAACGCTTGACACAGCAAACCCAACCTGTAATCACTTGTAGTAGTTAATGGAGAGGTGACGATGGCTAAGTGGTTAGCGACACGGACTGACAACCTGGATGTGCCGAGTTCGAATCCAGTTTGTTGCACAGAAACATTGGTCATCTCTCAGACGCGACGTTCACACCACCATTGGCCAGTATCGCGTCCAAACCACCATTCCTGACCGTACTACACTTTAACCCTAACCCGAAAGCCAAGTAAGTATATTTTAGTTCGAGTTTCACGTTCACGATGCACCCCGGAAGCGCGTACGGACGGTGGACTTGCAATAGACGTGTGCAGATGCAAAGTAAAAATAAAACAATACAGGGTTGACCTTTTAATCAAGATACGGACATAAAAAACTTAGAGGACATGAACGAAATAACGAACGGGTTTTAACTGATTACAGTGGAGCGCATGTGTTATAAAAATTAAGAGGGAAAAATTAGAAACAGCCTCTTTTCTCTCCGACTACAAGACAGATCGGACGTAAAAATCTGCGTATTTTCGTAATACCGTGATGGGGGTATTTATTTACCTTACGTGTAGAACCGGTATTCAAAGTTAAAAGATGATTGATATGCCGTAAACCAGATATAACAAACCGCATCCAATATATAAAGTTATCTTGCCGGATTTTCCATGTTAGACTTAAACAGAAATGCATCAGACGAATCAATATTTTATTCTGACCTCTTTTTCATCCGCGAGGCATGTTGTTTAAACGAAACAAAAAAGTGTAATTCGCTTTAATTTCTTTCGGGAAAATAATTATTCCGCCAAGGAAGATTACTGCAATGGAGACGTAACACCTTAAAATTAAGGGAAATAATTCCTATTTTAACTTAAAAAGCCAAAATATGAGTTATCTCTCTTACATTCTGAGCTTTCTTTCCATCTCTTTGTAAATTACACATTATTTAAAAATTTAAACTAAAATGACGTTAACTGAATCCCGGGCTACGCCGGGTACGTACAGCTCGTTTTACTATAAAGCATTGATAAACAAATCTGGGCAGATATTGCACTGTTTTCTTGGATTCACAGATTCTTACAATTAGTTTGAGTCAACAAAATAAATAAATGTACGCAGAATAAATATGATAAAGTTATAAAGGAAACGCGTGGGGTTTACGTTTAAATCGCGCATAATTTGATGTGTTTAAAACATTCAAGGGTAAAAAAATAAACAAAATGAAAGTGTTGAAAATATGCGAATTGATAAAAACGTGGCGGACATTTTGTTTTTAGTCTTGTTTTTTTTTTTTCAGCAAAGAAAACTATCAAACTTTTTAAAAAAAATATTGTTTCTGTGTTTATAATTAAACAAGAAGGATACCCGTCCCAGGACGGGTAAAATTAATTCCCCAAACAGAACAGTTTTGCACCACTTTTATTAAATGATTTTGATTTTAGAAAATGTCTCAAATTTAAGGCTAACCAACATTTACAAAATGGCTACCATTGAAACAACCAAACCAACAGAAGCCGTATTCACAGTAGACTTACCCATCTATAACCAAACTAATGTACACAATATGGGTAAGTTAGAATATATATAGCATGAATCACAAGGATGAAATCTGGGTATCCTCAACAAACACTGTTACGAATAGTATTTAAATAATATATATACAGATAATGAAGTGATGAAATGGATAAAATTTGTATAAACTATACAAATTTTATCGATTTCATAACTTCATTGTCCGTATATAAATGCTCTATCTAATATATTGAGCTTTACCGTACCTCGATAGGATCTAATATAATTTTTGATTTTTATATTATCCATATATATATATATATATATATATATATATATATATATATATATATATATATATATATATAAGCTAACTAATACAGTCATTACAAGAGATTAATTGACTTTTTAACAAATGAATTTTCCGGTGAAGTACTTACGACTAAACTAAAGGTGTAAAATCTTCCAAGACGATGTATATATTAATAGGTGAACAAAGGAATCTTAAATTCCTTTATTCACTTTTTTTTGCCGAATTTCAAAATACTTCAATGCAACTTGACAATTGTTTCGCGTACGAACAAACAACCGGGAATAAAAAATATTACCAGAATCTTATGTTCTATGCAGCTCACAAGAAGACCATACGATCACTTCCGGAGAAAAATCGCCAAGCAAAAAAAAAAAACTCAAAGAATCTTTTTAATGCATTTCCCAATATACACTTCGCGTCGGGGTATGTTGAAAACAAATAAATAAAGTGATCGAATGCGAAATTTAAAATGCAAATGTATTTATTTCAAAACTAAGCATTACATATTCCAGAGTTGCACCATTGTTTCATTGACACGGGTAGACTTCACTACAGATCGGACATAAAAAAAATCAGTCTTTCTGATAACACCAGAAGATCGTCGATCTTCGGCTACACCATAAAACTTCGACCATGAACAGAAAGAAGAAAAAAAGAAAGAAAAGGAAAATATTGTCTGTAATATCATGAATAGGGTTTTACAAAACCGAAAATTTGGATTAAAAAAAATGATTTAATAACTATTTCATTTATTTGACAGTTCTCTTGTTTCAAAAATTTCAAAGTTTATATATATATATATATATATATATATATATATATATATATATATATATATATATATATATATATATATATGCGTGTGTGTGTGTGTGTGTAAGCCTGGACCTGCTGTTGCAGAAATAAATATATCTCATATATTACCATTCAAGTATGACACCGTCCAAAGAAGCAATTTAATAAGATTCTCAGAGATTCTCTGGAGCCTTGTTGGAGGTTAATATGACGATGGGCTAATCAGCCTCAAATCGACGCAAACCTCGGAATTATACTTTCTACTGTTAACTGAGTGATTATCCAATTCGTCAGCGAGGGAAAATAATAAATATTATTTCGCCTAGGTCCATCAGGACCCTCTAAGAACAGTCGTCATTATTAATGATAATAAAGGTGTCTATGTACATATGATAATTCTGTGTATAACAATAGGTCAATGATTAATGTTCAATGCCAACAGTATGATAATTTAAAACTCGGTGAAGAAGGCAAGGACTTTAACGCCGGAGATCAACAAGTTGACCAATCGCGTTGTATGGTTTGGTTGTGTGTGTGTGTTTTTTTTTAATTTTATAACTAATGCACGTCCCTCGTCTTGTGTGATTCGGGATGTTGTCTCCAGATAGATTACTGATCCTATTTTTTTGCAATCAACAGGAGTAAAATTTTGACCTTTTTCAAAAGTCAGGTATTCGAATCAGCCTCGTCTAGCACATGGACACTCAATATTTTACGTTAGGGTAAAAATTATATTTTAAAAATTGAGCCACATCAGATAATCTTCCGTGCCGGTTTGAAGCAATCAGTTATCAAACAAAAGTTTGCGTCACTTTTAGGGGTTTGTGTTTTTTGCAAAGCGTAGGAGCTGTTAGGTCATCCAGTATCGATAGGCTGGCATGTGCAAGGTTTCTTTCCATTGAAATTCGAGTGTTTTGTTGTGCAATCTCGAAACTCCATCGCAGTTTAATGTTACAAAGGTCGACATGTCAACCCCGCCCATCGATCCCCGATATATTTCTTTTTCGTCATCTGGGGTCGGTTAGTCGAGATCGGAATTGAAATGGTGACGCCCGACATCAGGTTCTCATTATGGACGAGACGATAACAAATAGCCGAAAAGAAAAGGTATTGTCAGGTTTGAGAAACAGCGGAGAAAATGTGTGAGACGGAGAAAGAGTGAGGAGAGAGGGAAGCAAGAAGAGGAGGAGAAAGAGTGACCCCTTATAAATATAGTAACTGGTTTGTTTACAAATCACAGATCCCCATCGAATAAACCAATTGGTCGACACCCACAAAACCAGGTTTGTTTATTCTTTAGATAAGAACAGATGTCGCAAAAACATGTTTCTTTTAAAGTCTTTAAATCGACAACTATATTCACATACTACCCCCTCCCCCCCCACACACACACATTCTTTGAGGTCCCAATTTCCCAAGTCTGCTTTCCTAACTATGCAAAGAATTTGGTCACTATACTAAACCTTTATCTACGATATAAACAAATATTTGTGAAATGTTATTGGGGGTAATCACTGATTTATTTGCGTGGCCGCAGTGTGCTTGTGTTTTTGTTTTTTTTATCGATGGGGGGGGGGGGCTTTATATGTAATTTACAATTTAACAAAAGTATAGATCCACTTCGGTTAGATAGGAGACCCTTACAGATCAAATCCGGGTCATATGGGGGACCCTTACAGATCCAATTCAGGTCAGATGAATGTATACTTACAGATCCAATTCCGGGTTATATGGAGGCACCCTTACAGATCCAGCCCGGGTCATATGGGGGACCCTTACAGATCCAATTCGGGTCAGATGAATGTATACTTACAGATCCAATTCCGGGTCATATGGGGAACCCTTACAGATCAAATCCGGGTCATATGGGGGACCCTTACAGATCTAATTCAGGTCAGATGAATGTATACTTACAGATCCAATTCCAGGTTATATGGAGGCACCCTTACAGATCCAGCCCGGGTCATATGGGGGACCCTTACAGATCCAATTCGGGTCAGATGAATGTATACTTACAGATCCAATTCCAGGTCATATGGAGAACCCTTACAGATCCAATTCCGGGTCAGATGGGGGTACCCTTACATATCCACTTCGTGTCAGATTGAAGGAACACTTACAGATCCAATCCAGGTCAGATTGTTTTGCTCTTACAGATCTACTCCGGGTTAGATTATGTGACCTTTACAAATCCACTTCGGTTCAGATGGAAGACCCTTACAGATCAAGTTCGGGTTAGATATGGGAGCTTTACAGATCCAGTCCGGGTCAGATGGCTGTATCCTTACAGATCCAGTCCGAGTCATATGGGGGCACCCTTACAGATCCACTCCAGATCAGATTATGTGACCCTTACAGAGCCACTCCGGTTCAGATGTGACCCTTACATATCAAGTTCGGGTTAGATAAGGGACCTTTACATATCCAGTCCGGGTCAGATAGGTGGATCCTTATAGACTTAATTCGGGTCATATGGGGAACTCATGAAAGTACACTTCCTTTGAGCTTTTCTATGGTAAAAAAAGGAATTGTCACGAAGTTAGACCAGGGTCCGTTGTTACAAGTAGCATTAGACCAGGAGCCGTTGTTACAAGTAGCATTAGACCAGGGTCCGTTGTTACAAGTAGCATTAGACCAGGGGCCGTTGTTACAAGTAGCCTCAAATCAGGGTCCGCTGTTACAAGTAGCATTAGACCAGGGGCCGTTGTTACAAGTAGCCTCAAATCAGGGTCCGCTGTTACAAGTAGCATTAGACCAGGGGCCGTTGTTACAAGTAGCCTCAAATCAGGGTCCCCTGTTACAAGTAGCATTAGACCAGGGGCCGTTGTTACAAGTAGCCTCAAATCAGGGTCCGCTGTTACAAGTAGCATTAGACCAGGGGCCGTTGTTACAAGTAGCCTCAAATCAGGGTCCGCTGTTACAAGTAGCATTAGACCAGGGGCCGTTGTTACAAGTAGCCTCAAATCAGGGTCCGCTGTTACAAGTAGCATTAGACCAGGGGCCGTTGTTACAAGTAGCCTCAAATCAGGGTCCGCTGTTACAAGTAGCATTAGACCAGGGTCCGTTGTTACAAGAAGCATTTAACTATGGAGAAGGAATCAACACACATTTTCACATTCAGCTACGGATAGATGTAATTAAGAAAAGAAAAAAACTGTTATGAAATGAAAGTAAAGCTTTTAGCAATATCACCGGACTATTTCTTAGGTGTAAACACATCAGGTTGACTACCGGCGTATAAATATATGAACACATCCGGCAAGCTGTGATCAGTCCCAAGCCTCCGCAGTGATCATCTAACACGTTTGCGTAACTTCGTCTGTATAAAAAAAAAAGGAGAAAATCTTAAAACGTTACTATCGCTTGCCAACGTTATATTACAAAATCTATTGCCATGGATACCATGTAACCATTGAAAAAAAAAACATGAAAATACCCCCCCCCCACCCTCCCTTAATCAATTTCTATGTGTGACCGTGAGAACAGCATGAAAGAATCCTTAGAGTTATGAGTAAACACAGCTGGGAAAATAAAAATAAAAAACGGTGTTCAAAAAATGAGTGTTAATCAGTAAGTTACGATATTTTCGACTCGTCTGCAATGGCGTGCAGAGATCTGGCGATGCCCTGGTGATACGCGGGACCAACTTCTTGGCTGTATGCCTCAAGGTTTGGTTTGGTTGGGTTGCTTTGTTTTACGGCATATCAACCCTTTTCGGGGTATTTAATGCCAAATCAGGTGATTTGGGTAATAGTTTTTATTCTTCAAGTTTTTTATATTTTCAAATATTTATTCATGGCATTTGGTCGAGTTGTTTAGTTTTACGGTATATCAACCCTTTTCGGGTTATTTAATGCCAAATCAGCTGATTTTGGTAATAGTTTTTATTCTTCAAGTTCTTTAAATCTTCTAATATTTATTCATGATGTTTGGTTTGGTAGTTTTGTAGAGGAAAATTGTTGTTTTTGTTTTTAGCTTTGCGGAACATGATTGAGTTTTGCAAAGGGAAAGGAAAAACTAATAACATCAACGTTTGGTGCATTTTAGGCCATGAAGCTGGTATCTTCAGACAGCCTGATCTGGTAGCACCGTCTCTCTTCGGACCTGAAGCATGTAATGCATTGGCGGGGGGGGGGGAGGTGAAGTGTCGTGTTACTTTTAACACTTCTAAAACCAAGCTTCTCTCTTGTCACCAAGCACTCACGTATAATTCCTAGTATAGAGAAATATTATGAGAAAGGGTTGGTTTATTGGTTTTTAACGGCATATCGATCCTGTAAGGTCATTTAATGCTATGAAAGGTTATTTATCATAGATTCTTATGTGTAGGTGATTTACAGTAGAATTGGGTTGTAGGGTGTTTTTTTAAATTATTATTAAACGTATAGTGGTTGAAATATTTGGTAGATGGGTAAAGAGATTTTTGTGTTTTTCAAATTTTCTTGTAAAGTCCGGTAGTAGAAAGGGAGATTGTTTGAATATGATTGGATGGCCTCCTCCTTCAATTGGATGTCATTGCTCGTGTGGTTCTGTCTTTCTTTTAGTATTGTTTTGTTTTTCGATATAATCAGGTACTCACGGAAGGGACCACGTAAAGGTTGCCAACATCTCTAAATTAAAGTAGTTCTATGAAACCAACAAGACCCGAACGCGGTCCCCCAGAAATCCCCGGTCCACGCCGATATCCACTTCACCACTGCCAAGAAAAAATGGCAAGGAAGTTAGAACTCGTAGAAATCGTCTATGTAGACATTTGGCATGATTGTTAGAGTGTTTGCTCATGGGCTGGAGACTGGGGTTCAATCCCCGGTAGAATCATACCAAAAAAAAAAAAAAAAAAAAAATTATACTTGATGCCTCCTTATACAGGGTGGGCAAAAATAAGGGTCTTATTTTTAAAAATTCATAACTTTTTTATTTATTGATTTTTTAAATTTTTTTTTTAGAATAAGTAAAGGACCCCTTCCGAAGCAAGCATGAGCCGTATTAGCCCTAAGGAACGTACCCTCATTTAGAAAACATTATTTTTGCTTAAAAAACTCAAAACAGTGTAAAAAACAATACTTTAGTTTTTGTAAGTTTTAAGAAGTGTTTTTCGGCTAAAATTTGTTTTGTTTATTTCAAAAAATCTCGGAAGGGTCAGTCTACACACACATAAAGTTTGGTGAGTTTAACTTTTATTTTGTGGAAGTTATTCAAATTCAAGTTATTCAAATTTAAAGATAGGACCCTTATTTTGGCCCACCCTGTATAACAGTTCGGTTCGAAATTCCGTACATGTCCCCGAGTTCATCGTAAACATTCTCAAGTCGAAAAGTTACACCTGAAGAAGGTCCTCGGATAAATCGGCCGAAACCTTTAGAAAATAACAACCAAGATGAGAACAGTAGTCCGAATGATCCAAATAATCCAATCCTCATCTAAGAAATCCCAAACCATTAACAACTTATATGAATATAGGTTCACTTGAAGAATATCCGTCCCAGGACGGGTAAAATTAATTCCCCGAACAAAACAAAATTTGCACCACTTTTAATTCCCCTTACGAAAGTTAAAATTAAAATATAATGACACTAAACCTTACGTCTAGAATCCTTATTCCAATTTTGATTCAAATCCATTACATGATTTTGATTCTAGAAAATGTGTCATCTGGGTAGTATTCATGGGGTATGGAGATAAATTAGACGTTATTTGGGTCATCCATAGCTATAAAACAATAATCATAACCAAGTGATTGTATAGTGTTAAGCTTTGAAAAGGATATTGCTATAATTCGAAAGTCTCAAAATATAACGAGCAAACGCTGCACGTCTCCAAACGTCACGGCCTCGAACAAGCAACCGTTATCGCTAATAACTATCTTGCAACAAATGATGCGGATGCTAGAAACGTTCCGAGTTCCAGATATTTATTTTCCTCTCACCGCGGGAAAATGTGGCACAAGGCCGGATGGTGGGGATAATAAGGCAGCGAACGTGTGCACTAATCCCTTTAAAAAAATGCCTCGCTGTCCCCGTCGGCATTTCCCTGATTGAGGCGCCTTTGAGATAAGGCAAGGTCTCGGAAGGTTAGCTACCTAGAGCTGAATAGAACAAATATAACAGCCCGACAGAAAAAAATAAGTCACCGCATTGGCACAGTGTCTGCCGGACTGGCTATTTACTTCCTCCCCACTGTAAGGAGATGTGGCACAAGGCCGGAAGGTGGGGAGAATCAAACCCTAAAGAAGATGTACTCTGGCCTTTTAAAAATTGCCTGGGCCGCTCCGTCGGTATTCCTCGGCCAGGGCGCCTCAGGCAGTTAGCAAAAAAACTAACTCCACCTCAAAGAGGGGAGGCAAGGTCTGGGAGAGTGGATCTCTTAGGATTATTCAGGACGAATACCTCAGCCTGGCAGATAAAAGGCCATCGAAATGGCCCAGTTCCCGCTGGACTGATTGTCGAGGACGGATCATCGAGTGGTATACTAACCGTAAGAAAGGAAACAGCTTTTTTTTTTCGTTCTATTTCTGAGTTCTAACTGGCGAAGAGGCGAATCATCTAGCTTATATGGAGATTGAAATGACGAATAGTTCGTTACCAGAGGTCGACAGTTCGAATCGGCTTCACTGCATCTCACGTTTAAAAGAAAATCAAACATCCTCGAATCGATAACCTATCTGGAGAATAGGACAAGCGTTTTTTTCTTTCTTTTTTTTATAAGAAAGCTTAATTCTTTTAACAAAGAAAACGAACAAACGGTGATCCCTTTTTTGCATTGGAGCTCAGTCGAGATCCAGTCTTTGGTTCGTCCTTATAAGATATTAACGACAAGAAATCGTCACCAAAATAAACTTTCCTTTCTCCCTCATGTGTCTAGCGTCAGGCGGAATTTCCATTTGTAAGGGCTTCCCACTTGTGGAACACATTGCCGCGGGACTGCTTCCCTGCTGATTACAATTTAGTCGTCTTCAAATTCAATGGCAACAAATTTCTTTATTAGACCGCCCCCAAAACTAATTAAACGCAGTTCATACCATTAATAAATGTCAGTACTCGCATAGTGTTCTTCATCTTCGACTGGCATCCATTCCCGTCCCATTAACCATTATCCTCAAATGGCTCTTGGCCTTGATAAGCAGTGACACCGATAGTTAAATAGTAAATAATATTTAAACCTACTGTAAGCATTTATCTACCTCTCACAGAGTAAAATGTGACACAAGGTCGGAAAGTGAGATTAGATAAGTCAGTACCCTAGAGGAAGAGCACTTATGGCCTTCGAAAATGCCTGGGCAGCCCCATCGGCATTACCCGGTAGGTCGCCTCAGGCGATTAGCAATAAACTAACCTCTTCTCAAAGGGTGAGAAGGCAAAGCCTGGGCGGATGAACCTCCTAGAACTGCACAGGACAACCCACAGACCGACGGAATCAAGCCCCGAAGGCCAAGACGATACCGGTCTATAGGGTGCAGTATCCATCGGAACAGATACTACACTGTGATCCCAGTCAAAAGGCCGGTATTTATCGCCTACCCACAATAGGTGTATGTGACACAAGGTCGGAAAGTGGGATTTGAAAAGCCAGCGCCCGAGAAGGTGAGCGCTCTGGCCATTTAAAATTGCCTGGACAGCCCCGTCGGCATTCCCCGGTAGGGGCGCCTCAGACAGTAAGCTATAAACTTACTCCTCCCCAAAGAGGGGAGGCAAAGCCTAGGCGGGTGGACCTCCTGGAAGTGCACAAAACAACCCACAGACCGGCGGAATCAAGCCCCGAAGGCCAAGACGATACCGGTCTATAGGGTGCAGTATCCATCGGAACAGATACCACACTGTGATCCCAGTCAAAAAGCCCCATTACGCATCTTGCCGTGCGAGGCTTTTATGTACGACACGGGCGATTCTTTGTCGTTTCCTTTGGAGGGGGGGGGGGGGGGGAATGGGTTAGTCCATTACAGCTTGCGCTAAGTTTATTTTGATCACTTGAATCTGTTTTAATTACGCTTAAACTATTTCACAGAAACCCAACTTATAAGCATTTAACGGTAATTCACTTAATCGGCAGTAAAAGTCGTTCAGTAAAAAATGTCCATGTTTTATTGTTACGATTGAGCTCCTCCGTGCGGCTGAGAGGGCAGTAGAGATTAACATTGAGTAATTATTGGATCCTTTAACGCGAGGCTAACAAATCCACTTAATTAAGAACCACTTACTATTAGAAGCCGTCGCGGTATAATTGTGAAACTTAAATTAACTTTCTAAACTAGTTAAGGTGAAAGAAGTCCGAATGCAGTAAAAGCTCGGGTAAGAAGGCAGCAGGATAATCCTCCAATCGATAATAAAGAGCAATGTGTATTTATTTGTATATATATATATATATATATATATATATATATATATATATCCATCGTGTCGCACAAAAGTATATATATATATATATATATATATATATATATATATATATATATATATATATATATATATATATATATATATATATATATTAATTATTAAAAATAAGCAATTAGAACGCCATACAATGCATTTTAGTTTTATTAACTTTTTTTTTTCAATTTAATTTTCGAAGATATACTTCTTCATCAGAATTACTGAATTTCAAATAAAGATATATAAAAATACCTTTCATTTTTTTTTTTTCTTTTAGTTTTCATCTTGTTTTTTGGTGTTATCAGTTCGATGTTGGTGAACGAATGAGAGTCTTTATTTTTTTGGGACGGCACATGGCGGTGCAAATTGTAATAATATAGTGTTGTCCTTGGTTAGAAAGCATTGTTTATATGGAAATATTAATTATTAAAATATATTATTAAAATTATATATATATATATCAATCCTGTCGCACAAAAGTATGACCGACGAAATAAAAAAAAGAAGGGGGAACGCAAATCTATTTCCATAACGTTTTCTTTCTTTTTTCCTTTCTGCTTTCTATACCGATTTATACGTTTTTTCTCTTTTCTTTTCTTTTTTGTTTACTTTCCAGTTTGAGACGTTTTCTCTCCTTCTTTCTATATGTGAGCGACGATTGTACTCTTTCAATTTCTCTTTCGCTTCCTTCATTTTTTTAATGTCTAGCCACCTCCTACCTCCGAATAATCAAAGAAAGAAAATTAAAGAAAGCAAAGTCATGGTTAGTGATTTTTCTTTAGGTCATCTAAAATGACTCGTTTTTTTTCAACTCGCTATAGTTCAGTCCTATCGCATTGAAATTATAAAAAAAAATTATTAGAAGGATTTACATTGGAAAGCAAATAGCAAGTCAGACAACCCCCTTGTCGTTTGAAAAGAAAAAGGAAAGAAATCCTCCACATTAAATAAAAAGTGTTTTATTAGGTCATCAGAAATGATGATAATAATAATAATAATAATTTATATATAAAAAGTTAAATTAGTGCGAACACTGGCGAAGCATATTTTTACCATCACGGAGGGTGTACACTGGTACTGAACAGTTATTAGATCCTTGAACGTGAGGCCATCAAATACGCTTAATTGCAAAAAAAATGTCTCGATTAGTTATAGTAAAATAACTCCTTGATTAAAAAAAAATAGTCACTTCCCTTTAATTAGTACATAAAAATGACCGAAAAAAAAAACGACCACTCTTGGCGAAATCTGCGCCAGTTTAGGGTCACAGAATGAATATTTTTTCTAAATTTTAGATATTATTTATCGGGGCAACACTGATCAAGAATATACCAACTTTGTGGGTATTTGTTTTGTAGTTGCTGATTTTTAGCTGGATATACATACATACATACATACACACAGACAACTGCCTTTTATATAATAGACTAGCAGGGGTTAACCGGCGTTGCCCGGGGTTAAAGTGTAACAATATCTTTCTTCCCAGGTTGCCCGGGGCAAAATCTGCATCTTCCCGGTTGCCACGTATCTCTATCGATAACCGTTGCACTGAGCAGACAGTGTATGAGATCCGACGAAAAGTAGGTCACTTGAACGCTTATAGAATCCGTGTTTTTTGCATGGCGCGCATGCGCAAAGTGTATGGGCGACGAAGAAACAAACAAATTCGAGCAACCCCATTACAGATTTCGTATCCGTTCTATACGAAAAGATCGATGATTTTTTTCAATTTTTCGATGTTATGCGTCCGAATCCTGAGCTATTCAGAAAATGTTAAATTAATGGGTGTTTGTCGAGTATCTCGAGAGCCATTTGCAGACATACAAACACATATACAACTCTCCTTCATATAATTGACTAATCAAAAATAAAATATTGATCAAGATTAAATATAGAAATCGACGAAATCGATTGAAAATAAAATAGTTTTTAACAATACAGACCAATTTATTTACAGAACAGAAAAAAAAGTAAAACTAAGTAATCTTCTTTAAGTTAATTTGGGGACAAAATCTTAGTAAAAATAATTTTGCCACGTGTGAGGTTAAAGCTAACAACTTTTCTTTTTGTATGACGTGCTATAACCGAATTGCACGCAGGGTCTAGTGTGAAATGGTAACGCTAATAAATACATAAATCAGATTGTCTTTTTTTCTTCTTTTCCCCTTCCCCCCCCCTCTCTCTCTCGTCGAATGTAGTTAAATGCTTATTAAAATGGAAATAGAGAGAAAACGCCAATGGAATAGTGATTAGTGAAAAACATTTCCGTTTTTAAATTTGTCACTGGTGTTATGGGTGACAGTTAGAGGACTTCCTTTATGTATGACTAATCAAAAATAAAATATTGATCAGGATTGAATATGTATGACTACTCAAAAATAAAAGATTTATCAGGATTAAAAATGTATGACTAATCAAAAATAAAATATTGATCAGGATTAAATATGTATGACTACTCAAAAATAAAATATTGATCAGGATTAAATATGTATGACTACTCAAAAATAAAATATTGATCAGGATTAAAAATGTATGACTAATCAAAAATAAAATATTGATCAGGATTAAATATGTATGACTAATCAAAAATAAAATATTGATCAGGATTAAATATGTATGACTAATCAAAAATAAAATATTTATCAGGATTAAACATGTATGACTAATCAAAAATAAAATATTGATCAGGATTAAATATGTATGACTAATCAAAAATAAAATATTGATCAGGATTAAATATGTATGACTAATCAAAAATAAAATATTGATCAGGATTAAATATGTATGACTAATCAAAAATAAAATATTTATCAGGATGAAACATGTATTACTAATCAAAAATAAAATATTGATCAGGATTAAATATGTATGACTAATACAAAATAAAATATTTATCAGGATTAAACATGTATGACTAATCAAAAATAAAATATTGATCAGGATTAAACATGTATGACTAATCAAAAATAAAATATTGATCAGGATTAAATAGGTATGACTAATCAAAAATAAAATATTTATCAGGATTAAAAATGTATGACTAATTAAAAATAAAATATTGATCAGGATTAAATATGTATTACTAATCAAAAATAAAATATTGATCAGGATTAATAATGTATGACTAATCAAAAATAAAATATTGATCAGGATTAAATATAAAAATCGATGAAATCGATTGAAAACAAATTTGTTTTAACAACACAGACCAATATTTGTCATTAATGACTGGTGACACCGATTTAAGTGTCCAGCTTGTAGTAAAAAATGCTCTTAACCACAAAGTACGAGAAAAAAAATATTTCTACTTTAAATATAAGATTAAGCGTTGAACGCCTACTATTTCTACGCTAAACTGTTGCTCATATATATGAACATAAAACAATAAAATAAGAAATGAATTATACTGAGCAACTATTAAAATCTGCTCTTTAAAATCATTATGTAAATTAGATATACAATTTACTCTTTTAATTCGACATGTGGGGAAAAACGAACGTACACATATCCAAAGCAATGGCCGAATCCTTAAAAAATGACCCTCTAGTTTGTAGATGAATTTGGGGACATAAAAATGGAGGGTAACATTAAATGCATATAGCACCTTATTCGAGAGTCCATCATTCAAGTTCCTCGGCCTAACATTCGCAGGTAACATAAACTAGAATAAATACATAGAAGATACTGTCAAGGCTGCTGCAAAGAAAGTGGGCTCCCTCTACCATGCTAGAAATATTCTCCTGGTGATACCAGATCAGGCTGCCCTGTGGCTCCCTGAGACGAAATTCACCTACATTGACGTTTTTTTTGTTTTTTTGTTTTTTTGTTTGTAAAACTTAATTATGTTCTACAAAACCAAAAACAAAAACAACAGCCCCTCTCCCTTTCTCCCTCCCCTTTTTTATTTTTATTTTTCCTACCCTACTCCCGGTCCTGGATATGACCTTAAACTACATCCGATGGTGAGATCCGGCTTACGGACTTTGGGGAATGTGGAGCCTCCTCTTAATTACCATTGCTCCCAGGTCCACCCTGACCCGGAGTGGTAGTACCTGTTAGGGTCCCAACTATGGGTTAAATAGAAACAGATATTAAAAGGGGAAAGAAACAAAAAAAGAGAAGAAAACAAGACCAGATTCGGCATTAAATAACCCAAAAAGGGTTGATATGCCGTAAAACAAAACTACCAAACTACCAGAAATATTCTCACACCTGCCAGTATCCTATATCTCTACAAAGCCACCATTCGCCCATGCATGGAGTATTGTTGCTACATCTCGGCTGGTGCACCAACCACGAGCATCTCCCTCTTAGACAGGATAAAAAAAAGCACCTGTAATCTAATACGTCCCACACTATCTACAAAGCTCCAGCCCCTGTCGCATCGCCGCAATGTTGCATCCCTGTGCTTGTTTTACAAGTACTGAAATGAAATGTGCTTCGACGAACTTGCATCACTGGTGCCTCTTCGACGTAAATACACGCGACCGACCCGACAATCAGCAAAATCGCACCTCTTCATTGTATAGGTTCCCAGATGCCGGAAGGCTTTTTACTATAATAGCTTCTTTCTTCGAACTGCTAGATTTTGGAGGTCCCTCACTGCTCCCTGTTTCTCTGACTGTACTAACATGCAGAAATTTATATGTAATGTGAACACACATCTCGCTGCACAATTTTTCACTTAGGATGCCCATGTAGGTATGGCCCCTAATTCACAGTAGCCTCTTACGTCTCGCTGCAATGTGCCCTGTTTGGGGGGGAATCAAAATACAAAATAAAAAAAACAAAACTGTCAAAGCACGAGATACTTCGAATTACTCAAAATTCATAAAATAGATATTTTTCATGCTGTTAGTTTTATTTATTTCGTGTCATATTTGATTGTGTTGTATGATATTTTATGATAAAAATATAAAATAACAAACATGCATTTTGTGTGATTAAAATATACAGGAAAAAAAACGCCGTAGAGAAACAAACGTTGATGAACTCAACTTAAGTATAATGCTATTTTTTTTTTACATCATTATGTTTTTGAAAACTATATCAATATACATATTAAAAATAAAACCCGGTTACACATGTTACCTGTTACGAACGAGAAAGAGAAAAAGAGGGAGAGATAGGGGGAGAGAGAGAGAGGGGGAGAGAGAGAGAGAGAAATAGGTAGTGTGTGTGAGAGAAAGAGATAAAGAGTGAGAGAGATATGGGAGATAAGAGAGAAAGGGTCGAGAGAGAGAGAGAGAGAGAGAGAGAAAGAGAGAGAGGGGGGAGAGTGGATAGTACAAATCGTGAGAGAGGGTGAAAATAATAGATAGAAACTTAATAAGAGATGGGTCACTTTTTGAAATGAAAGGTTTTTTTTTATCAAACATAAACTCAATCCCAAAACTAAGTAATAATTTAACATTTATTTTGTTATTTTGTGTGAGTAAAACATATAGGAAAAAAAACGCTTAGAGAAAACAAACTTTGATAGCCTCAGCATTACAAAGACAAATAGATAGACATTGTTTATCATCATCATCATCATTAGTAGTAGTAGTAGTAGTAGTAGTAGTAGTAATAATAATAATAATAATAATAATAATAATAGCAGCAGCAGCAGCACCAGCAGGAGCAGTCGTAATATAAAATATTCATTTTTCTCTTGATCGGGGAAATTCTATAATTGCGTATGACTTATATTCATTTATATATAAGAATTGAAGGCGGAAATAAAAACTTCCTGTAAAAAAACAAAAACAAAAAACAAAAAACAAAGAAAACCGAGAAAACTTACAGCAATAACAGCGGCCATGTTTACTCGGTAAAATAATGGCGGGAAAAAAAGCAGACGACAGTGAACCAGCCTAAAAGACGGAGTAGATTCCAATCTATCAAAACAGTAACGGAACAAAAAGAACCCTTTTTTACGCTCTACTTTTTTTTCTTTTTCCTTTTTAAAGAATCGGTATACGTATAACATCTGATAACGAGAGAAAAAAAAAGAAAGGGAAAAACGCTGGTCATCACTTTTTGTCCCCAAAGAAACTAGCAGGAGGAGTCACTACGCAATGGCCAGTTGGTCATTAGACTTTCTTTTTTTTTTTCAAGTACTGGAAACACCCAATAGCGATAAAGACAACTACACTTAAGTTTAACACTACTTTAGTCGTTGATGACGCGTATTTATTATGTGGTGGTCGCCATTGTGAATAGTCAAGCATCTGACTGCCCGTTATTTCTTTTTATCTTTGTATGATTACGTCACAAGAACGTTCGTTTTCTCTCCTTTTCTTTCGACCCTCTTGACCAGTGTTTTTTTTAAGTCATCATAATTACCTGTTGTATAAACACGTTTTGTTAGGTGACGTGTTTAAGGGCGAGTGTTTAGCAAGCTATCTGTTAAAGTAGTTTCTTTTTAATACGTGCTAGCTGTACCGACCCGGCGTTGCCCGGGATTCATTACGTCCAAACTTTTTTTTTGTAAATATGTGTTACAATAACTCATAAACAATAATATACACATGGACGGCGGCACCGAGGGGGGCAGAGGGGGGGGGGGGCTCAAGCCCCCTCTCTTTTTTACTTGCCCCCCCCCACTTTACGGTCATCAATGATTAAGATGATATGCATGTGTTTAACCGCCCCCCCCCCACTTTTTAGGAGACCCCCCCAACTTTTATAACTGTCCCGCCGGCCCTAATACATGATACATAATTTATATCAAATGCATTAAAATGAAATTATCTACCGAACCCGCATAGTTTTAACGTTTATAACACTTTTCTTTTCATTTTTTTTTCTTCTATAAAGTCTGACATTTGATGGCGGCAAACAATTGTAGGCACTGCGGCGATTAATTATAGGCGTCGAGGAGACTGAAAAAAGTATTAAATACAAAATGTTATAGACATTAAAACTAGGCGGGTTATGTAGAGAATTTCATTGTAATGCGTTTGATTTAAATTGTGTTTTGTTGTTTTATTGTTTACGAATTATCGAGTGTTAACTATTCTGTACCGTTACCTAAATATATCTATGTTCGATAACCACGCGTTTTTGTTATGTCCAGAACAAAGCAAGACGTGTGTAATAAAAACAGAATTAAAAATAAAAACAAGGAACAATAATTCTTCCTAAAAGAATACGAGTTATTTCCTTTAGTTGATTTTTCTTTTAAGGTGAGTTTTTAAGAATTTCTGCATATTAGAAAACTGTCTTGTCAGATTAAGTATTCTAAAATAAACTGCAGCGAAGTATGTTAGTCTATAGCAAAACATATGGTACAACAGTTACAACTGAAAGTTGGCTAGTAAGAATCAAAGTTTTGATTTCCAACGGTCTCAAATCTGACCACGTGACTTTCCAAATTAATTTTTTTTCCTTTCTTTTCTTTTTCTCCCCCATTTCATTCTTTGCAAATATGATCATATGAGGTAAGGTCGGATTTTAATTCTGCCTGATGAGATCTCAGTTTCTAACAGCTGTTTATCGATAACGTCGACATGCCAGTGTCGAAGATTTTGTACATGTCTGTATAAATAAAAATAATCATTATATATATATATATATATATATATATATATATATATATATATATATATATATATATATATATATATATATATATATCCTTAATCAAGGATGACCAGAGTAATGAAAGCCGGGTTCGCCAACATACACTGTATTGTATAGTATGTAAATAAAATAATTAATATACATTATATATATATATATATAGTATAAAAATATATCTATTTCAAGTAAGCTACACAGAGGCGTCCAAGTTTCATTCCCACAGGAAATCATCAGGCATTAAGCTTCATGATTTTCTGCGAGAATTAAATATGATTAAATGCCTGATGATTTTCTGCGGGAATGAAACATGGACGCCTTCGTGTAGCTTACTTGCCATAGATATATTTTCATACAACTACTACTAAACTCTACTCGCGTATTGAGCACTGTTGAAGTAAATACTGAAAATATATACGCAATATATTATATCACATTATAATACTATACGTGTATACATGAAATAATATATATATATATATATATATATATATATATATATATATATATATATATATATAGGGTGGGCCAAAATAAGGGTCCTATCTTTAAATTTGAATAACTTGAATTTGAATAACTTCCACAAAATAAAAGTTAAACTCACCAAACTTTATGTGTGTGTAGACTGACCCTTCCAAGATTTTTTGAAATAAACAAAACAAATTTTAGCCGAAAAACACTTCTTAAAACTTACAAAAGCTAAAGTATTGTTTTTTACACTGTTTTGAGTTTTTTAAGCAAAAATAATGTTTTCTAAATGAGGGTACGTTCCTTAGGGCTAATACGGCTCATGCTTGCTTCGGAAGGGGTCCTTTACTTATTCTAAAAAAAAAAAAAAAAATCAATAAATAAAAAAGTTATGAATTTTTAAAAATAGGACCCTTATTTTTGCCCACCCTGTATATATATATATATATATATATATATATATATATTAAATATTTTAGGAAATATTACCGAATTGAAATTTTAAAATTGTTCGCACTAATTATTTAGGAGATACTAGCTTTGAACGGAAAAAATTCAAAATGGAGGATAAGTTGGATCTCACACGTGTGAGTGTTTTGGCTCTCAATTTTTTGTCTGTTTTTTTGTTTGTTTTCACCATAAAATGAAACTGATGTATGTTGTGGGTGTTTTTCAAGACACTCTAATCCAAGAACTCTTTTATTATTTGTGAACTTTTTTCTGATGATTTTGTAGTGTTGCAGAGACGATATTGACATACAAATGTTGTCTGGCACAAAACAAATGAAACGGACCGTTAAATATATCTCACAGAAATTTTAAACTTTTGGAAATGTGAAAAAAATAAAAATAAAAGTAATAAAGCAAACCATGGTTATTGGAATATAATAAAAACTGTCCTATATATATATATATATATATATATATATATATATATATATATATATATATATATATATATATATATATATATATGAAAATGACTTATAAATGTAACACGCTTGACCATGTATAAAACCGAGAAGTAGGGTCGGTCAGAGTTTGGAGGAGGTTTATCTTGACCATTGAAGAGAGGAACAACTTAAGTGATGACACACCAAATGAGTCGCTTTAAAGTGGAATCGGCAATTGTTACTCATCAAAGGAGGAAGACGAACTCCTTGCCAACTCACACTTTTCACGTTGTCGAAAGGTCAATAGGTTGACCCTCTTGTATTCGTTTCCTTTTTAGACAAATATCAGATGCTGATGCCCATTAAGAAATCCAGAGGTTAGGGTTAGGGTTAGGGTTAGGGTTAGGGTTAACGCATTCAGTGGTCAGATGATATGTACAGTTTTTTTTTTTAGTAAATTCAGACTAACCCGTAAAAATGTTTAACTTAAAACTTGTGGCAGATAATTAAATAGATATGCGAGACGGGCGAACGTGAAACGGACACTAACTTGCATAAGCTACTCTCTTTCTTTCTCCTCTCTTTCGACTTACACTTTTCTCTTCTTCCTTCTTTTGTACTTAGTGGAAATGGAATGCATTAACACCAATTGCTTTCTCCGACGTACGCACAATCACAACAAGCGGCAACAAAATATAAAAAAAGATTATCTCAAATGTAAGTGTGAACTCACAATTTTCAACCAATGAGAATGATTCCCGCGATACTAAGAACACGAGTGCCGATGAGGTATTTTTATTCTCAATCCAGAGTGACCCTTTTGGGGGAGCTGGTTTTCCCCGCACATTAAAAACCGACTTTGCCCTCGTGGGACACGTTAATTGAAGGTCATGTGCTTAGTTGTTATCATGCAATCGCCATCAATGACCGCGCATGCGTGAGATGAACCAGTGTTCTGATTTGGTGGTCTTGCTACCAACACTGACCTCATAATGATTCATCTTAGACCCGCTAAACAAAAGATCATAGCACTTAGAGAAGTGGGTCGCAAGGGGGAGAAACGGTGATATGATTTAATAAAACCGCGAATAGTTATTCATCGTCGAAATTAATTTCAGACAACGCCTTCTCTTCATTGTGTTGTGATTGGGCGATTATTAAACGACGGATTCGTCATTGTCTCTGAAACTGAGTGAGTTGGCAGCGGCGGATTTTGACACCGTTTTGGTTGTAGGTTGATTGGGCATTTAGATGAAGCGTGACGTCATTACAAGGAATATAGAAAGGAATGAGAAGAAAGATAGTAGAGGTGGTACGACATATAGAGATAGAGATGGGGGAGGAGTGGGGATGGCAAAAAGGAAGACGATAGTAGAGGGAAGAGTGACGATGATACGGAGAGAGAGAGAGAGAGGCGACGTTGAGAGAGAGAGAGAGAGAGACAGACAGACAGACAGACAGACAGACAGACAGACAGACGACACGGAGAGACGGCAACGATGATACGGAGAGAGGGAGACAGAGAGACAGAGAGAGGGGCGACGTTGAGAGAGAGAGAGAGAAACGACACGGAGGGATGACAACGGTGATACGGAGAGGGAAAGAGTCAGAGAGAGAGACGGCAACGATGATACAGAGAGAGAGAGAGAGAGAGAGAGAGAGAGAACGTTGAAAGGAAGAGAGACGACACGAAGGGATGATGACGGTGATACGGAGAAGGGGAGAGAGAGAGAGCGAGAGAGAGAGAGAAAGGGAGAGAGAGACGACGACGATGACGATGATACGGAGAGACAACAGAGATAGAGAGCCAATAGCCAGAGAGAGAGAGAGAGAGAGAGAGAGAGAGAGAGAGACGGAGAGAGAAGAGAAAGGAAAAAAACAGAGAGAAAGAGATAAACAGAGTAATAGATAAACAGATAGAAAGAGAGAGAGAGAGAGAGAGAGAGAAAGAAAGAGAGAGAGAGAGAAAGGGATAAGCAGAGAGAGAGAGACAGACAGACAGACAGAAACACAGAGATATATAGAAAGAGAGAGAGAGAGAGACACACACAGAGAGAAAGACAGAGAGAAGCACAGAAAGAGAAACAAAGTTGAGAGAAATAAAAAGAGAGAAAGACAGAAAAATAGTTATAATGCCCATTTTCGCATCTTCATATTTATATAATTATTCATAATCCTTTCAGTCTAGTGATTGGAACTAAATGACTGCACTCAAATCTCCAACTTTTATTTCCCACTAAATATTTGGACCTTTCGCATTTGATCGGATTAAGTACATATGTTGTGCAATTAAGTGCATATGTTGTGCAATTCATCCGAAAGATGACTGAAGTAAACCGAAAGCTCGAAAAATAAAAAAAAAAGACTTTCTTTACTTATCTCTGTATTGTTTCCAGTCGTCCCGGATTTCCTTTTCTCATTGAACTCATGCAATCTCCAGATCAGATGTGCGGTTTGAGATTGCGCAACCCTTGCTTTACTATAGACTCCCCGCACAGTCACTCTTACAGGAGTTGACCATTGTCTCTCAAAACTGAACGGATGCCTTTTTTTTTCGAGACTTAAAAACTTACATCCAGGTTTCTGGCTAGGATCAAAGTGGACGAATGGGTCAAAATGGACAAACAGAGGATGACCACCGACCTCCGCTTCACACATTTTGAGTCCCTTTCATCTAGAAACGAAGCGGCATTCACCTTAGGCAGACTGAGCCGGTTTCCCCCGAAGAAGAAAGTTTCTAGGTGTTGGATAATGCCCCTATGGGAATGGACGTACCTGTTGGAAATCGTTGTTTTGACTTGCGCGAATTAACGCGGGTGCAGTCGAGTGCAGAATAGAGCTTGTTCTCACAGTCAGAGCTAACAGACGTGACAAGGTTACCGTGTGACGAGACCCCAGATCAAGGGTCAGTCTGCACCTGCGAGAGGCTCTGTGATGTCACTCGTTCTCGTGAGAAGCGAGTTTTCGTCAGTCTTGGATTTTGGAAGCAAACCGATGAGACGTGATTGTTAAAATGTAATTTACAACAGACAAGGGAAATATTTCCCTTAAGGGAATACAAGCGATAGAAATCCTTTCCACCCCTCTCTACGAATGGTTAAGAAAATAATTGTTAACTAACTACGATAAAGTAGTGATTTGCTCTCTCCCTCTCTCTCTCTCGACGTAGTGAATGACTCCCAGTTGAAATAACAACGCTTGTAATAAAATGAATTAAATTTAAAGATGAGTTTGTCTTCGGAGTGCGTCATGAGGCTTTTGTTGCAGACAACGGACGGCGTGGTTCGCGGCAGGAAGGAAAGAAGAAATAATTCATCCACTAGACGACACGATCACCCTCTACACGGCGAGGGAGAAATCTAAGGTATGCAACATAGGGACTATCAAATTAATAGGCGATCCCTAGTCGCATGAATATCCCGGTCAAGGGAGAGGACGACGTCAAGTTTTGTAGTTCTTGCAGGGAGGTTTCGACGTTCTCTCTACATACAGCATATCGTATTCCCAAATGGTCACCAATTTGGTAATGACCAGGCTAGGATCAAAGTGGAGTAATGGGTTAAAATGGATCGACAGATGATGACCACCGACCTCGTCTTCCCACATTATATGGCACTTGCGCCTAATTTGTCAAATTATAAATTATAATTTTTAGGGAAAATAAATATTTCAAAGTGTATTATCTGTTGTGTCCTTTTTGACAACGAGGAGTAATCCTTCTCGACAGGGACAATTTTAATTTTTATCTCAATTTAGAGTGCCCTCATATTTTGAGGAGATAGATATCGACACTTCATTAAAACCGACCTTGTGCCTAACTTCGCCTTCGTTGAGAGGCAAGTAAATTGAGATGTACATAGTTTTAACTGTGTACATCTCAATTTC
Organism: Sepiola atlantica; assembly: GCA_963556195.1. NCBI lineage: Eukaryota > Metazoa > Mollusca > Cephalopoda > Sepiida > Sepiolidae > Sepiola > Sepiola atlantica. Next base: position 13,099,421 of record OY744546.1, read on the forward strand.
GAAACGTTTCCCCACTTCTGCGCGATTACCACCTACGAAAGAGTTAAAAAAAAAAAAATCGCCCGCCGGTGGGTGGTATGACCCAGATTACGAATCCCTCGCCTATCAGATATCAAAAACCAGGGAGATAGTTTTCTTGGATACATTTTTTGCGGGGGGGGGGGAGGGGTGAAGTAGGGCATTTTTATGTTATCAAATTGAGGAGCTCGGACTTTGAGTGAAAAGATTGTGTTGCCGTATGAGAATTTATTTTTGGAAAATCAAACTTGTTTTTTCGTTAACGGAAAGCCCAAATCATGCACGTTTCCCGGTTCTCCTTAAAAGTAGTCCAGACTATTCTGATCTTGGTTATTATTTTCGTAACATTTCGGCCGATGTTACCTCCAACTTTCTTCGGTTCGTCTTTTCGAACTCGGGAATCTATACGAAACTTCGAACTGAACTCTTTATTTAATCCACATGGGTAGATTGTTCTCGTTCCATCAACCATGACCTGATAAAAGTGTTAAGCAATTTTAATGTTTTATTTTATTCATAGTTGTTATCGTCTGTAGTTAGGATTGAGTCGTCAACCCCCAGAAGAAAACTGATTGTAACTTAACGCATTTATCCGTTGTTCCATGTTCAAAATTTCGTATAGGTTCCCGAGTTCAGCATAAATACTCTTAAGTTCGAATATATATATATATATATATATAAATTGCCAGTAGAGATAATGATATATTTCATAGGCAAACGGTGGTATAGCAACGAGAGTGCGTAAAAGGTTAATAAAATGAATAGAATGACACGGACAAACATAATGCCACTGGCAGCATCTCAGACAGACAGACAGACAGACAGACAGAATGACATGGGCACCTGATCAGACAGACAGAATGACACAAGCAGCATGTCAGACAGACGGGCAGATTGAATGCCATAGGCAGCAGGCCAGAAAGACAGACTGACACATAAAATTAACAGACAGAATAAATGCCACAGACAGAATAACAGACAGAATAAATGCCAGACAGAACAGAATACCACAGACAGAATAACAGACAAAATGCCACAGACAGAATGCCACAGACAGAATAAATGCCACAGACAGAATAACAGACAAAATGCCACAGACAGAATAAATGTCACAGACAAAATAACAGACAGAATAAATGTCACAGACAGAAAACAGTCAGGCATAATGCCACAGAGAGAATAACAGAATGCCACATACAGAATAACAGACAGAATAAGAGAGAGAGAGAGAGAAAGAGAGAGAGAGAGCACAACAGACAGAATGCCACAGACAAAATAACAGACAGAATAACAGATAGAATGTCACAGACAGAATAACAGACAGAATAAATGTCACAAACAGAATAAAAGTCAGGCATAATGCCACAGAGAAAATAACAGACAGAATAAGAGAGAGAGTGAGAGTGAGAGAGCACAATAAACAGACAGAATACCACAGACAGAATGACACATAAAGAATGACACAATGGCAACCTGTTTTACGTAGAAACATATTAGAATTCACAGTAAAGACCATTCATTCCTGCAGTCGATGGTTCGAGCCCACTTAAAAGCCGGGATGTAGGATGGGTTTTCATCGAATCAAACATAATAGTTGAACAAAAACAACAAGTGCGTGAATAATTGAAATGAGTTGTGTTAATGTTTGTATGAAAATTCACGTCTATTTCAAGAGAACAAACGTATGAGGTGAGTGAGTTGGATCCGCACGGTGCTCGTCTTGGTTTCAATTACATACGAGGTGGGGGAGGTGGGGGAGGGGGAGGTAAACAAACGTTTGAAAAAAAAACTTACTGACCTTTAGTTTACGGTATGATCCAGCCTGTTTAGACAAGAAAAATATAAAATATTTTAAAGAGAAAATCAAAACCGACGAATAAAAATGATAAAAAGATGAGAAAACAAGTCTATTCGAAGAGAGGGGGCGGAAATAAGGAGAGGGAGGGAAAGGAAAGGGAAGGGAGGGAGGGGGAGAAAGGAAAGGAAAAGAAAAGGAAGGAAAAGGGAGAGGAGAAGGGAGAGTAAGGGCAATGGGAAGGGAGGGTGAGGGCGAGAATAAAGGAGAGAGAGGGTGGGAAAAAGTGGGAAAAAGAGATAAGGAGAGGAAGGGAAAGGAAAGCGATGGAAAGAGAGGGGAGAGAGGAGAAGGGGGGTAAGGGCGAGTGGAAAAGAGAGTGATGGCGAGGATAAAAGAGAGAGAGAGAGAAAGAGTGGAGAGACGGAGGAGAGAGCGAGATAAGGAGTGAGAGGGAGAGAAATCAGTAGAGGGAGGGGAGAAAGAGATGGAGGAAATAAAGAAAGAGAAGGGGGAAGAAAGAAAGAGAGGAGATGGATAGAAAAAGAGAGAGATGAGTAGTAGTAAGTGGAGAGAGGGGGCGACTGAGAGCGAGAGAGGGGGGGGGGGAGAAGGGCTGGAGAAAGGGGGTAGTGATATCTAAAGAGATAGGGAACCGAAGGGGGTTTCTAAAAGAGAGAGCGTGGGAGGGGTTCTGGTACTTCTGCAGTTTACGGACCGGACAATTTTTTAGATAGGATTTTCAAGTTAAATTCAATTTTATGGTATCTTTCGTTTATTAAGTTGTTAGGTGAAAGTACAGAATAGTTAACAAATTCCCCCATGTTAAGAATGGGTTTCTAAATGATAACATTATTATTTCAGCACGGTCCGTAAACTGCAGAAGTGGTGGAGTTCAAGACAGGCAAGTAAACATCTAATGAGAGAAAGAGAGAGAGAGAGGGGTGAGGGAGACATACACACACATGAATAGAGATCAAGAGTAGAGAGGACACAAAAAGAAAGAGATAGAGAGAGTGGGAAGTAAGTGCAGTACGGTCTAGAGAGAGAAGTGTGAGATCCAAGAAGAACGAGAGGAAGAGTGCTTGTGAAACACGTCCGAAAAAGCCAAGAGAAAAGACGGAGAGTAAACATTGGGTGCTATATATATATATATATATATATATATATATATATATATATATATATATATATATATATATATAAGTAAAACATCAGACCATAAAAGAGTATCGAGTGATCTATCAACTTTTACATTTTTGCCGTTAGTCTCACGATGTTGATTTCCATTTGAAGTTTTCATAATTCGGTTTCAAGTTCATACAAACACACTCTGGCAAAACATGCACGTAAGCACACACGGCGCCATCCGAAATGAACACGTGTTCTCAATTTGCTCTTTGTAGATAAAACATCTTCTTTCACTCGGAACGTTTCTTTGACTCCTTGAACCCTCATTCATTTCCAACTCTTTATTCTGCATTGTCTTAACAATATTAATTGTCTGTATCACTGAGATGAGGTGTTTTTCAGTGTTAGGACGGGCTTCCTCATCTTGGCTGCAATGCTCGCAACGTTTCGGCCGTTCTGCCCTTCAGCCTTCATCAGGTGTTTTGTATCGAACTCGGGAACCGTCCGTCTAGACTCTCGAACCCAATCCCTTTATTGTCACGGGAGTACCACGCACGGATTCCATTTGTTGGTTCTTGGGGTACATAGCCTCAAACCAAAATCTCTTTCTATTAATCATTTTTTTTTTTTTTTTTAATACGAACGTCCCTTCCCGGTTTTTATTCAACTTAGTAATAGTTGGAATCTGTCAGTGCGTTGTTTTTAAAAAGAAGACTGAAGAGAAAGGCAATGAACGTTTAGTCCGGGAAAAGAATCGGATAACTATAGGAGAGAGTAGATGTTATGGTAGAGATATAGAACAATATGAGAGATGCACACGAAGTAGAAAATCAAGTGTACGCTCTTCACTTGCAGAGGGTATCCATTGTCTCTCAGGACTGAACAGAAGCCCCTCTTCATCACAGCTTAGAACTTTTGGGCCAAATATATCTAGACGATTACTTTGTTGAGACCCTATTTCTTCCCAGCTTTCTCCCCACCCCCTCCTTCTCTCTATCCCTCTATATATCCTCCTCCTCCCACTGCCTATCTATAAGTCTACATTTCTCTCCCTCTCTATA
>OY744546.1:13113425-13115342 GCA_963556195.1 Sepiola atlantica
CTTAAAAAACTCAAAACAGTGTAAAAAACAATACTTTAGTTTTTGTAAGTTTTAAGAAGTGTTTTTCGGCTAAAATTTGTTTTGTTTATTTCAAAAAATCTCGGAAGGGTCAGTCTACACACACATAAAGTTTGGTGAGTTTAACTTTTATTTTGTGGAAGTTATTCAAATTCAAGTTATTCAAATTTAAAGATAGGACCCTTATTTTGGCCCACCCTGTATATATATATAAGATAATAAACAAAAATATAGATATATACTTTAGGTGGGCAGGGGCAAGACTATAAATCTTTCGGTTATGACTACAATTTTAATGACCAGCAGATCTCTCCTGGGGTGGGAATATAATAACAAGTGGAGGAACGGGTGGGTGTAGCTGTATCTATCTCCACCCCACTCCCACCGCCACCCATACAAGCATCCACCATCGACGATGTGAGTGGAGGCTGAGTGTGCCGCTATATCTACTCCACGCCTACCCTTATCGTTCATAGTGGATGTCTGTTAGCATTACGGATGTCGGGTAGGTGAGCGAGTAACATATGGGTGCAGCAAGATGCAGTAAGATGCAGCAGGCGACTGGAAAAGATCCCAGACACGAACGCCCACGGGTTGATTCCGAGCGGTGTGAAAAGCCTGGGAATGTCGGTAGGTGACCTTCGTTTTCGCCCACGGCGCGTCTGTCGAACGAACAGACTTTTCAGATTGTGTTACCGCGCAAAATAAAAACGAAACACACTTCTGGTGATATTTATGGCCAGTGCTTAATATAATACATGAATAGAGTTTTGTGAATGAAAAAAATCAAGGAAAACATGATTTAATAACAAAACATTTATATAACTATCAGTTTGATTGAATATAAAAGTCATGTTGGTACTCTTATAAATGATACACCATATTTCCGTGACTCCGCGTCGTCAACGTTCGGGCAGGTTACGGAAGCGCCCGATAGTTGACGAGGCGAATACTGCCAAACGCTAAATTGAAGACTGGCAGCTGATAAATTACGACGAAGAAAATCAAACTAAAATACATATATATAAATAAAGAACGAACAAACCATAGCTAAACAACTGTTATCAATTAGATGTTTATTTTTGTTTTGTTTTTGTTTTTGTAAAAATAACCATTGTTAAATGTTTTAAAATAATGATTTTTTTTTTTTGTTCTTATTGAACGCGATTAATTTCTTTCAAAAGTTATCGGCTGCTTAGTTAATAGTTTCGTCAACTCTCGGGCGCTTCCGATACCTGCCCGAACGTTGACGACGCGAAGTCACGGAAACATGGTGCGTCATCTATAAGAGTACCGTCATTTTTAGTGAAGGAATGTTTATTTGGTAAAGTTTACTCAACTCATGTTTTTGTTTTGGTTTTTGGTATGTTCAGTGAATATCAGACACGAATGTGTATGTGTCTATATATCTGTTAGTGTGAATATGCGTGTGTGGGATTAATATACGTATGCGAGTATTAGGGAATATGACACTGTGTGAGTATGCGTAGGTTTACCTTGCTCTGTTAGTGCGCGTGTAGATGTGCGTGAGGTAAGGGAGCTTGTACGTGAGTTTTGAATGTTTTCTTTTCTGGTTGCCTCCCCCGGCCAAAAGCGGGGGGGGGAGGAGTGTATTGAGTATACGTTCTTGGTCCTTTCGAAGTGCGTCTGATTGGGTCTTTGGAGAACTCTGATTTGTTGATCAGGTCACTGGTTTTAATAAGCTTTGTTAATATGACATAGGCTTGCTAGATTTTGGCTTTGAAACGATTTTCATTGGTTGAAAAATATTGAGTTAACACGTTCCTGTGAAAAATCACTTGCTTTTGAAAGTGAAGAGGAGAGCGTATCCCAATGAGCCAGAGAAAGAGAGGGTGACTATTCAAGCCATTCGCTTTTTGGCGTTCGTTCAAATCGCAT
>OY744546.1:13120542-13125542 GCA_963556195.1 Sepiola atlantica
GAGAGAGACTAGCAACGTCACTTCTGCGAGAAAGAGTCTGTAGGGAAGAAAAGAGATCACCCACTAGATTGTGGAATCGATTTTGTACTGTGTCAAATAAGAAAGAGTGCCCTTAGCGGTACCTCCCTTGATATAGCAGCAAGGATATATAAAGCTCTAATAAGACCTCATATAGAATACTGCACCCAGGCGTGGACTTCAGTCACTAGATATTGAAATTAGAATGTAATATTGAAACTGGAAGGCGTACAAAGAAGGGTGACAAAACTAATAGGTAAAGTAAAGGAGTGCAGTTACAGGAAGAGATTGGACAAATTGGGATTGACTACTTTGCTGGAGAGAAGAATGAGAGGTGATATGATTGAGACTTTCAAGATAATTAATGGCATTTCTAACTATGGTGGGCATTTTTTAGTATTTCTCCTAGATCCTGGAAGGTTATTGTCAAGGCAGTTTTCAAAAACTAGATCTGTTAACCAGTTAAGTTTTTTTTTTTTGCTTACAGAGTAATATGTTTTTGGAATAAGTTGCCAGATCGGATTAAGAACAGCAATAACGTGGATCAGTTTAAGATGAAGTTGGATAAATTCAGAGAAAGTGGTAGGAGGGAAAAATTGAGGGGCACTTTTGGGAGTTATCAAATGAAATATTTAACAGAATTTGATCTGGATATCGATACTGTACTAAGAGTTTGATTTTTTTAACAGTTGAATTGAGAAGATAGTTAAAGGGGGGATGCTCAAGGAGGCATAACAAACAAATAAACAAATAAATAAATAAATAAATAAATAAATACTACATCTGAAGACATATCTGGCTCTGACACAGGTAGATGATTGCGTCAGGTGTGAGGTACTTTCTGGGAAGGTAGAGTGATCGAACCATTTTCCCAGTATCGTGAGGTCTGCATTCTTACCATTCTTATAATTACAAAATATTATTCAGTTTGTGATGACGGTCGATGTTGGCTAGGAAATAATTGGAATACTATAGCAAAAGAAAAAAAAACAAAAAAAAACAATTGCCTAATGTGAGATTCGAACCGTAAAAGACGGCACAAAACTCAGTCTAGCACCTACCATGAAAACAAGGCTAGAGCAGAGAAAGACTAGCAACGTCTCTTCTGTGAGAAAGTGTTTATAGGGAAGAGAAGAAGTGGCACCCACTAGATTTCGAAGTCTTTTCTGTACTGCAGGAAAGAGTGCTCTGACGGCATATTGGAACTTTGCTGTCTCGTTTACAAAAGGTCAGTGCGCTTCGACTTTAAATGGTGCCAAAAAGGGTTGATATGCCATAAAATATATATGGTATCATGACAACAGAACATATATTATATTATATTATCCCCTCCCCGAAAAGAGGATGTAATACCTAGGAAGATCATCCCAACACCCATAAAAACAAAGGAGGTAATTCCTGGGAGGATGATCTTATGACAGCAGAACCGATACTACACTACTCACCCCGATTAAAAAATAATACAATAATAGATTAAATCAGTTTTTTTATTCGTTCAAAAATGTCTAGTCATAAAAACTTTTTTTTTTATAGTTCCTTGGCATTTTGGCTAAGATCAAGGTGTAGTATCCGTATTATTCCACTGAATTTTTGTACAGAAATATAATTTTGAAAAATATAATTTTGAAAAATATAATTTTGAAAAATAAATTTTTGTACAGAAATATAATTTTTGAAAAATATAATTTTGAAAAATATAATTTTGAAAAATAAATTTTTGTACAGAAATATAATTTTGAAAAATATAATTTTGTACAGAAATATAATTTTGAAAAATAAAATTTCCATCAAATTTGGGGCTATCTTAAGTAGGACGGCCCTAGAAAAAATGTGGTATTGTGAGTAATCAAATTAACTACTGCTCAGGTGCGAGACATGCACGTACGTCTCTCGTAGATAAGGGTTCAGGTAACATGTTTGAAATAGTTGACAGAAATAGACGCAAGCGCCACTGCCGCAATAGATGCGCAAGGTGCAGAACGGTACGAGAAAGAAAAGGGGAGAGATCATAGAAGGGACGAACAAAGAGAAAACAGAAAGGATTGCGATCTTCTATTTATATTTTATAAAAAAAGAATCCCTAACATCCAAGCGCCAAATGCACAGCGTGCAACTTGAATATAACCATGTAAAAAAAAAAGGTGTTTCTACTTCTCATAAACAAACATAAGAATTCTTTTTAATCATTGATTCTTAACCTTTAGTATCCACCGAAGGGATTCTGTCAGGGGAGGAGGGAGGGGGCAGAGTTCTACAATCTCATTAAAAAAATTAAATAGAGTTTCGGTTTTATGAATCTTGGAGAAAAAAAATCTGTTCATCAAAACTCCGTTTTAAAAAATAAGGTTTCGGTTTTTATGAAATAGCCTAACTGTAACAATCTAAACCTGCGTCTGATCTTTCACTCAGATGTTCATATTGGAAAAAAATCGTCTCCCAACATCTCACTGAAAGATCAGACTTTTTTTCCACCTGATGAGATCCTAGTTTCTAACAACTATTGATCGATAACATCGACATGTCAGTGTAGCAGCTTTTTGTACATGTCTGTATGAATAAAAATAATTATATAAATAGTTCTATTTACTATTGGGTATTTTTATATAAGCCCGGTTGAAATTCTGTGGATGTCTACTTCACCTGGATTTATAATATATATATATATATATATATATATATATATATATATATATATATATATATATATTACGGGTTAATATCCTAAACTAATGAACAGATCATTATTAATGTTGGACTATATATTCTAAAAAATACAATAAGTAACATTGACAACTTATTTTTTGAGGGGTTAGGGTAGGGGAATCTTAACATTTAGGGGGTGCATATATATACTTTTTAAAATTATTTTTTTATGAATTGATTATTACGAATTTTGGAGTACATATTCTCAGCAACCCGGTGAGTGATATGGGCACATTATTATTTGGGGAGGGGGGGGGTGATCTTAACATTTAGGGGGTGCATATATATATATAACTTTCTTAAATTATTTTTTTATAGGGGTGATCTTAACATTTAGGGGGTGCATATATACTTTTTAAATTATTTTTTTGGGGGGGGATCTTAATATTTAGTGGGGTGCATATATATACTTTTTTAATTATTTTTTATGGGGGGATCTTAACATTTAGGGGGTGCATATATATAAACTTTTTAAAATTATTTTTATAGGGGTTATCTTAACATTTAGGAGGTGCATATATATAACTTTTTAAAATTATTTTTTATGGGGGTGATCTTAACATTTAGGGGGTGCATATATATAACATTTTAAAATTATTTTTTATGGGGGTGATCTTAACATTTAGGGGGTGCATATATATGACTTTTTAAAATTATTTTTTAATGGGGGTGATCTTAACATTTAGGGGGTGCATATATATAACATTCTAAAATTATTTTTTATGGGGGTGATCTTAACATTTAGGGGGTGCATATATATAACTTTTTAAAATTATTTTTTATGGGGGTGATCTTAACATTTAGGGGTGCATATATATAACATTTTAAAATTTATTTTTTTATGGGGGTGATCTTAACATTTAGGGGGTGCATATATATGACTTTTTAAAATTATTTTTTTATGGGGGTGATCTTAACATTTAGGGGGTGCATATATATAACATTCTAAAATTATTTTTTATGGGGGTGATCTTAACATTTAGGGGGTGCATATATATAACTTTTTAAAATTATTTTTTTATGGGGGTGATCTTAACATTTAGGGGTTGCATATATATAACATTTTAAAATTATTTTTTATGGGGTGATCTTAACATTTAGGGGGTGCATATATATAACTTTTTAAAAATTATTTTTTTATGGGGGTGATCTTAACATTTAGGGGGTGCATATATATAACATTTTAAAATAATTTTTTATGGGGGTGATATATATATAACTTTTTAAAATTATTTTTTTATGGGGGTGATCTTAACATTTAGGGGTTGCATATATATAACATTTTAAAATTATTTTTTATGGGATGATCTTAACATTTAGGGGGTGCATATATATAACTTTTTAAAATTATTTTTTTTATGAATTGATTATTTACGAATTTTGGCGTACATATTCTCAGCAACCCGGTGAGTGATATGGGCACATTGTTTGTTTGTTTTTGTACAGTATACCATTTAGGGGATGCTCCCACCTAAACTCGTACCCGCCCCATAAAAAAACGTTTGAAATAAGTTATATACAAAAAATGTAAAGAAAATAATTGCTCTACATCAAAATTCTGAGTTATATTAAGTAATACATTTTTAAAAGGACTCGGTGCGCACGCGTGAGCGCCAATAATATTCACGTGCTTAGTAAAATCCTAAACTATTGAACTTACGATTATGACTTATAGAATATGTATGCAACGTGGGCACATTATTATTAATTGTGTTTGTAAACTTTACCATTTAGGGGAGGAGGGTACCGAAACCGTACCATACCCTCCCTTCCCCCAAAGAAAGAAAAAAACATAAAAGTTTTAAAATAATGCTATATTTAGTTATGCTTGTTCTAGGACGGATATATTTCTAGTGATATAGGATTTTGTGTTTGCGCAAAGGGGTTCTTTGAGAGATGTAATTTATGTTAAGGGTTACGCAAGGATAAAAAGGTTGAGGAACGCTGAGATAAAGAGTGAGAAGAAAAAAGAAGAAAAACTATAACAGGCCATTGTGCCCGTTTTGAAAACTAGGCTTTCTATTCTTCAAGTCGGCATTGTAATGAGTCAGAGAATTGCATGCGTTTTTTTTTTTGTTTTTTTTTTTAAATCTAAATGAATAAATACGAAAGTTGTGCCCATTTCTCACACAGACAGTAAAGTCAAAACGTCCTGCTTCAAGTTAATTTATCTTTATTCACCTCCCCATGAGGTTAGGCACAAGGCCAGTTTTTATCTTACTCCCACAAGGTAAGATGTGACACAAGGTCAAGTAAGTGGAGCTTGAAAAGCCAGCGCC
>OY744546.1:13135542-13155542 GCA_963556195.1 Sepiola atlantica
AGAGCGTAAAAGAACAGGAAAATAAAGATATAATGTATACTTTTTGAAAAGAACCGATCATGAAAGATTGATGCTCGATATACGAGATAAAGCAATTATATAAAGAAGTAAAAAATGAGATTAAAGATTGTATAAAATACAATATCAATTAAGCAATCAAATGTTTAAAGCAAGAGGTTTCATAAAATAAATGTTATTATTGTTTCCTTAAGCCATGGCTTTTCAAAGAATAAAATCTTGTCTTCAAAAGATTACAAACAGATAAGTTGGTAAATGGAAATTGTAACTATCTATTATTTATAATTAATTGTTCCCATATTGTATTAAATTCTATACTAGGTCTGCTTAGTAAGTCATTATTGCCCATCATATGCGCTGCTTATTTGAGTCGTCTTACTCTCCACCGTTCTTCTCTATCTATAATGTTTACTTCGTCCCATAAGGGTAGATGGTGTCCCTTTTCCCTCCGTATGCTGTCAGCTATACCCGATTTTTCGATATCTCCACGTATTCCCGGTATTCTTCTAGCCATTACTAGACAAGCCCTGTACGCCATATATGAAGGGCTTGTCAGATAAAATCCAAAGAATATGTAATCCATATGACATCAGGACAGTATTCAAGAGCAACTCAACTCTCCGAAAGCATCTTGTGAGAGTCAAACCTCCTACGGAAGAAATGTATGACTAATAAGTGCGTGTATGCGATCCCATGTAAGTGTGGGAAAATATACAAAGGTGAGACATGTCGCCCACTAAAAGATAGGCAAGAAGAACACCAGAAAGCCGCATGGAGATATCGAAAGATCGTGTATGGCTGACCACATATGGAGGGAAAAAGGAAATCATCTACCCTTATGAGACGAAGTTAACATTATAGATAGAGAAGAACGGTGGATAGTAAAACGACTCAAAGAAGCAGCGCATATGTTGGGCAGTAATGACTTACTAAGCAGACCTAAGAATCTAATACAATATGGGAACCATTAATTATAAATAATAGATTAGGTTATAATATATATATATATATATATATATATATATATATATATATATATATATATATATAAAGGTATATGTAGTAATAAAGGTACTGATAAGTAGTAAGACTACCAATAGAAAAAACAAGTATAAGTTTAAAGCTCCCAAAATTCATACTAGAACTGTCCGCAAGAACTCGTCGCGCAGTGGGTATAGTACTAAGTTATAGTCATTTGAAGGTTCAATCCTCGGTGCGGGCGATACGAAGAATTGCGAATTACTGAAGACTGCTCCCACCGGAAAGCCGTAATACGTGGAGATATCGAAATATCTAAAATCCAATAACACCTAAGTAACCTTATATCGACACGTAACGCTAAAAGAATATTACTGCCAAATAATATAACACACAGACAGACGATTCTTGTATTATTAGTATAGATAAGCCGGTACTGTATTTGTTCCGATGCCCATTAGAGGAATGTTTCTCCAAGACCCAAACAGACAAACACAGTACTTATATTGGTCATACAACTACAACCCTCTCCCGACGCCTTACGCATCACTTAAATGATACTAGTGTCATCCAGTGACACATTACCACACATAAAAAAGCATAAAATCAACCGAACTAAGACAACTATTAACAACTAATACTAAGATCATACATAGCAACAACTGCACCAACAGACTAAAAATCTTCGAAGCCCTACACATCAAAAAATTACAACCCACAATTAATAAAATAGCATACACCACTGGTACTAACGCCCTATCAGTCTTTAACAATTAATACATAATACATAATAATAATAATAATTTAAAAATATAAATAAATAAATGAATAAGGATATATATATATATATATATATATATATATATATATTATATATATATATATATATATACATATATATATGTAAATTAATAGATATATAACTAATAATAAAACTATCAATACAGCTCTTAGTAACAATAAGACACAGCCGCCTGAAAAATGCCTCCTTTTGGCCAAGATCAAAGTGTAGTATCTGTTCCGATGGGTACTACACCCTATAGACCGGTATCGTCTTGGCCTTCAGGTCTTGATTCCGCCAGTCTGTGGGTTTGTCCTGTGCAGTTCTAGGAGGTCCATCCTCACGGGCTTTGCCTCCCCTTTTTGGGGTGGAGTAAGTTTATCGCTTATCGTGGGGGGTGGGGTGTTGCGTACCTTGCGAAGACTGTTGGGACGCATCCAACGATTTATTAATAACGAGAAGAAGAAAAAAAGATGTCTGCCTAAGACAACGTCTCTCTTGAGACAACGAACTCCTCCACAGAATTCTTTTAACTTTTCAAAGCATATTGCAAATTACTTTGTCTAGAGATGGTTTGTTTCTAGTTTCAGTAAAAATGGTATATCACGCATGGGTTATGGTCTGATAATTATAGAGGTATTTCCTCGTGAGTGTCACAGCTGTTTGTTTAAGGGTGTCTATAGCCCCCCCCCCCCCCCCCCAAGCTTAAATAAACTCAAATCGAGTCTGCCATCTTAAAAGTTTTCTATCCTTCAAGATAACCATAAAAATAGCACAACGGATTTTCTCTTAACAAAATAGATCTTTATACTTATATATATATATAGTAAAATACTTATATATATATATATATATAGTAAAATGACTTTTTCGTCGTCCGAACAAAATATCAAGGAAACCTTGAACCGGAAGTAGGAATATTCTGAAAGCAAACAATATGTTTTTACATTTAAAAATTAAAAAAATAGCTGACGTAAATGACTAAAAGAATATTTTCAAGGGAGTAAAATGTGAAAAAAAAAGAAAATTTTCAAGGGAGTAAAATGTAAAAAAAAAAGAATATTTTCAAGGGAGTAAAATGTAAAAAAAAAGAATATTTTCAAGGGAGTAAAATGTGAAAAAAAAAGAATATTTTCAAGGGAGTAAAATGTGAAAAAAAAGAATATTTTCAAGGGAGTAAAATGTGAAAAAAAGAATATTTTCAAGGGAGTAAAATGTGAAAAAAAAGAAAATTTTGAAGAGAGTAACATGTGAAAAAAAAAAGAAAATTTTTCCAAATAATGGAGACTTAAATCGAATCTTTAAATATGAAATCCAAAATCAAAATACAAAGATAGAAAAAAATACCCAAACCCCAAAAAAGCACCACCATTTTTTCATAATCTTTGTATTGCTGTTTCATTGAGTTTATTGGCCTCGGAACACTAACAGTTTTATGCTCAGATTCAAAACAGGATCAAACTTCCCCATTATATAAGTTACAAATAGTTACCCCCTCTTAATAGGGAGATCAGAAACTTTTCATATTAAGAGGCTAACAACAACAAAACAGCATCCCGATGTTTTACACCTGATAGTGAAAAAAACTTAAAGAAATTACGATTTGTATGTAAAGTTAGACGTCATCGATACGTGCTGAGACACGAATCAAATCAAGGGAGGCGCAAGAGCGCTCTATCCCTTAATAGACTCTACGAATGGCCTATGCTGGAAATCTCATTTCTTTGATCAATCATAACTCAAAAACCGCACAAAATTTTTATTTGATAGGTTCTATAAGTGTGTAGAATTTCAGCATCACGAGTCAAGGCAACCCAGAGATCCAGAAAGTTCAATCATGAAATCATGTTATCTGTACGTACGTACGTACGTACGTATCTCATTAACTATTTGATGGATTCAGCTGATTTTTGGCAGAGATAGAGGTTCTAGGGTCTAGTTGGTAGCATTTTAATTTCAGTTTACCATATACGTTAGTTTTCCAGAAAATTAAAAAAAAAACCTCAAAAATGGCCAGTATTCATACACTTTATTCTATATCTTATCGACCATTTGATGGATTCAGCTGACATTTGGCAAAGATAGAGGTTCTAGTGTCTAGTTGATGGCATTTTAATTTCAGTTTACCATATACCTTGATTAGTCAAACTACCAACTATATCAGTTATGAGAAGGCATTGTATTGAGTCATAGCCTTTACAAAAGTAGTGACATTCCATGAAAAATGCCAGTATACTGAAATCATATGCCCATAATAGGGTTAAGATGAAAATTCATATACACTAAATGCACAAAAGCTAGGAAATTCCCAAATTTTTACACTTTTATTGTCATTAATTAAGGCTATGACTACATATCAACCAAACCATTTCATCATCACATCACTACAGTATAAATCTCTATGCATGAGTGGATGAAGTGTGTGAGGTGCGCTGAAGAAAAATTCCTACCAGTAAAATACATAGCCCTGTTGTGCTCGCATACCCTTAATGACAATAAAAGTGTAAACATTTGGGAATGTCCTTGCTTTTGTACATTTAGTGTATATGAATTTTCGTCTTAACCCTATTAAGGGCATATGATTTCAGTATACTGGCATTCTTCATGGAATTATATATATATATATATATATATATATATATATATATATATATATATATATATATATATATATATATACATATATATATATATATATATATATGCACATGTGTTCAAATAGCAATTACACTGAATTTAACAGACATTTAAATATCATTATTAGAAAGTATTTACAGATTAATTACAGAGGCATCGTATTTACATTACATTTTTAAATCCTCTCCTAATTAATAACCTCCCATCTGAGAAACAGATTACCACAATAACTAATAACTGTCTGTGAAACACATTAGCACGAAACTGCTTTCCTGTCGGCTACAACATAGTTGTCTTTAAATCTGTTATTCTTTTTTTGTTTTGTTTTTCATTTTATCATTTTGTTCAGTCTAAGAAAATTATTATTACTGACTCTTTTTGTCCTTTTCATTGCTATCGAGTATGCAGACAATCTTCAGGTTATATATAAATTTTTAAACATGTCTATTAAATATTTAGAGTGTAGGATCAATTTGCTGCGTTATTTTCTTGGTGATTGCATAAAAATACACAAAATATTTACGTGATAAAAATCGTACATATTTCTTGACAGGGCGTCTAGTCCAATGGTAAAACGCTGGACTATAGACATTAATATCGAAGGTTCGATCCTTGTCTAAGTTAGCCATGCTGATGACGGCTGTGAGCCAGAAACACGTGTCCATTGATTACTTTTATATACGTATAAAATAAAAAATATATATATGTTAACGAAAAATACGTACTATAAAGTTAAGGGCGACTAATAATGCAATTTTCTGCATCTAAATCACCTAGGGAGTGAAACAATCGAAATAGTAGTAAGCAAAAAAAAAACGAACGCTGCAATCACCAATAAAAATAATTACATAAAAATACACTATATATATAAGTTAGGCTCATTTAATATTCCGATAACCATGTTTTATTTTTTTATTTTTTATTTTTATTTTTTTATTCTAATTTTAATTTTTTTTTCATATTTCTAAAAACATAACATTTCTGTGAGATGTATTTTTTACGGTACGTTTCATTTGCCGTGAGCCAAACAACATCTTTATATCAATATCGTCTCTGCAACACTACGAAATCATCAGAAAAATCCACAAAGAATAAAAAGTTCTCGGATTAAAATGTCTTTTTAAAAAAACCTACACTATACAGTGGGTTATCTTTGGGCGAAAACAAATAATAAACAAAGAAAAGAGCAAACTTACATGTGGGGAAACTCACTAGTACGCTATTATATATATATATATATATATATATATATATATATATATATATATATATATATATATATATATACATAACTCAGTGTCTGTGTGTATATGTCTGTGTTTTATATTTGTATGTTCTCTATAGAAAGAAAGGTTAGAGAATTTACATAAAATCTAAAAGTGTATTCTTATGTAAAATTTACAGAGGAAGCAACGGAAGTGGTCCTGAATCTCTAAGTGCACACCTAAGTTGACTATGAGCGCATAACCCCCTTAAAACTTCAAATATATCATTTTTTTATAAATTTTAATCATATGTACTAACCTTTCTGGAGAAGACAATGGAAGTGGTCCAGTGTCCTCCTAACATAAAGGAGCTATGCGGGTCAACCCCCCCCCCCTCTTTAAAACTTCAAATATATCCTATGTCGATGACATTTATATCATATGTATAAAATTCTCCGGGGAAGACAATGGAAGTGGTCCCGAATCTCTACGTTACCCTCTACGTGCCGAATATTTACATGCCCGCACCTATAAGTGACCCATAGGGACAGAACCTCCTTTTAAACTTCAAATACGTATATCCGATTTAAATGAAATTTAAACCATATGTATAAGACACTAATTCAGAGAATTTTCCAACATTTCAGCTTCTGATTATATTAGGGGGCGAAACGCGAGGAGGAGGATAGGTTCAGTAAAAACAAAGAAAGTAAAAGTGGTGTTATGAGCATAGTGAAAAACTACATAGTAGTGATCCTTATTCAATCCCGAGCAACGTCGGGTATTGATTTACTCCTCTCCAGGAGTTAGGCACAAGGCCAGTTTTTCTCTTACTCCCACAAGTAAGATGTGACCCAAGGTCGGGTCGGGAAAGTGGGGTTTAAAAATTGCCTGGGCAGCCCCATCGGCATTCCCCGGTAGGGGCGCCTCATGTAGTAAGCAATAAACTCACTCCTCCCCAAAGAGGGGAGGCGAAGCCTGGGAGGGTGGACCTCCTAGAACTGCACAGGACAGGACAGACCCATAGATTGGCGTAAATCAAGCCCCGAAGGCCAAGACAATACCGATCTATGAAGTGCAGTATCCATCGGAACAGATACTACACTTTGATCTTAGCCAAAAAGCCAAGCAGACAGAAAAAAAGTTCATCTAACACATAAATTTATCACGTCGAATTTCAGCTGACAAATCAAACTTTGCTTCTGACGAGCCAATTTTTATTTGTTATTGTTGTATTGTGTTATTGGCAATATAATAACCTACTTCGCTACAATTTATTTTCAAAAGTAACTTAGTCTAGCCCAGACGACTGCTAATATGAAACATTTTTTAAAGAATCACTTAAAGACATAAAAATCAGCAAGGGGTATAACTCATTTTTAATTAAAGAATATAATAGGGGTTGTCTACCTTAAGTTTGAAGCTGTGCAACCTAATAAAAGTTTTAAAAAATAAAATGAATTTACTATATCCCGCACAACGCCGGGTACGTACAACTGGTTATTTATAATTATAAGATAAAAACCCTTCAAAGTAGTCACTGTTTTTGCTAAAACAATGGCAAACCAGAAGAGTACCCGACTCAAAGTCAGCAGCAAACGGTGTTCTGACATATTTAGTTCCTGATATTAAAGCTTTCCTGTTTGGGAGTCCTTACAGTTCTGATTCGCCGTTGAACTAATTCTTATTTATTAATTTATTTATTAAATTGTTAGGTGAAAGTACAGAATAGTTAACAAAGACCCCTTCTCCCCCATGCTAACAATGGCTTTCTAAATAATTTTCTGCAGTTTACGGACTGTGCTGTAATAATAACGTTATTATTTAGAAAGTAATTCTTAACATGGTGTGTGTGTGGGGGGGGGTCTGTTAACTATTCTGTACTTTCACCTAACAATTTAATAAATAAATTAATAACTTTGGGAAACTGAAACTCTCACCGGAAGTTATATTACGGATGAAGTTTTTTTTTTTATCAGGAACTAAATCTGACCGAACACCGTTTGCTGCTGACTTTGAGTCGGGGATTTTTCTGGTTTGTCAAAACGACACACTTTTTCGGGAATTACGCATTTATTTCAATTTTGCTTTTGTTTTAATATCACATTTCGATTTTTTTTAAAAAAGTTAACTAAGTTTCTCCTGAAAATCCCCAAACCCAACTTACACTCATTAACCCTTATCCTCAAGTGGTCTTTATGCCTTGATAAGTGGTGACTCTTTAGTAAAAGAAAAATGTCAAGACAAAACTGTTGGAAGACAGAGGAGGTTTACTCACCTTGATCTTCGTTCCAAATAACTGATCAATGGGATGAGGGGGAGAAAGAGAGAGATCGATAATAACTATTTGATAATGTATTAGAGCATTTTAAAATAACCTGTTCACACGTGTAGTACTGCCAATGGAATTGCTGAATTTTCTCACTCACTCTCTCTTTTAGCCATGTGACGTCACATCCGTATCTATCAATCCCAAAAGCCGAGTTAAAGTAATTTCGAGGTCACTAAATTGACCCCGACTGAACCTTCTATTTTCAACTAGCCAATTTATGTACTAGCAGGTTTACTCGTTCAATATTCAACAAAAACATCAAAGATTTTTGTGAAATTGTAAAGTGTTATATCCTTGATAAGGGATACAATAGACGAGATCGTTACCGAGTTGAACGAACAACTGAGACGTTAGTATAAGAAAGAAAGGGAGGTTTATTGCAACCACAATACAATAATGGATAGACACCCATTAGTAAAACGAGCAAAAAGATGTTCCTTCTGGTCGCATATTTTTGCTAGTATATATATATATATATATATAGTCTAAAGAAGCTTTGAGTCATTTAAAAAAAAAAAAAAAAAAAAAAATGTAAAATGCAGTTTAAATTCCCAGTCAAACTAACTAAATCCAAGATATTGCAGACTTAACATTCGTTGGAAAATTAATAAATGAAAAAAAAAAAAAAAGTAAAAAAAAAAAATATATATATATATATATATAAATAAATAAACTAAAAAATAAAAAAGGGGGGGGGTTAATTATCTAAGAGTGAAACAAAAACAGGAGACCCTAAGCGTCTAATATTAACACGGGGATCATCAGCTGCTTACCATGTAACTGTTTCGGATATTTAAAAACAGGACAGTTTTAATATTCATGGCTCTCCAATGGTACTGATTATATGACCATTTCCCCAATAATCAAGTGTCGAAATAATTCAGCTTAAAATATCACTAATATATACATAAAAAATAATAATGATAAAATAATAATAATAATATATTACCCTTAAGACTACCGTATGATATAGTAATTTGCATATCAAATAACATTAATTATAACAATAATAAAAAAAAAATTTAAAAAAATTTAAAAAATAATAATGCTATCTAAACACTATATCCAAGAACCATTCTGCAATATGGTAGCTAGCAATAAAATTATATAGGAATCAAAGTTGCATTGAAAAATAAATAAAAAATAAAGCTTAAGTACCTTTGGTACCAGAAAAGTAATTAGATAAGAGGAAGGAAACCTAGCCATACAGATCTAAATGCCCAATATATAGTCTAAAGAAGCTTTGAGTCATTAAAAAAAAAAAAAAAAAAAAAAAAAAATGTAAAATGCAGTTTAAATTCCCAGTCAAACTAACTAAATCCAATATATATATATATATATATATATATATATATATATATATATATATATATATATATATATAGTTTTAAAGGTTCATACTTTTTTTTAAGCATCTGAATGAAATTTAGTAAAAAAGAAGTGTGGTAAATTAACTACCATCAAAGCTTGTAATAGATGCAATATTTATTTTATTTAGAAGAAAAGACAAAATCGAAACCGATTTTTTTTCTCTTTTTATAAACTATCATTTTTTTATTATTTTTTTTATTTTCATAGTTTATAGTTATATAACTATAAACTATATAAAAAAAAATTAAACAATGATAGTCTATAAAAAAAATGAAAAAAAATCGGTTTCGATTTTGTCTTTTCTTTTAAATAAAATAAATATTGCATCTATTACAAGCTTTGATGGTAGTTAATTTACCACACTTCTTTTTTACTATATATATATATATATATATATATATATATATATATATATATATATAACGAATGGACATATACTACTTATACTCAAGGAGGAGGTAATACATATGAGTATGGTATCATGACAACAGAACAGTTACGACACTGCCCCTCGTCTGAATTATCCATTGAAAAATAGCACATTAATCTGAAATAGTAGCGTTTCTGCTTAAGAGATGCATAATCTCCATTATTCGTGTTTGAAGGAATAATTTTTTTATATAAATCTTTTTTTTATTCCAGTCAAAATGTTTAATTTGAAGCTTAGCTTAATCTGGTTCAAGAACAGCAAAGTAGAGCACCCAGTAAAATTTTTTTTAGAATTCACTAGAAATAGCTATATTCATAATTGAGCATTTAGCCCGAAATAGTATAGTAAACTAAATTGAGTATTAAAATATAGTAATAGTTTCGGACAAACAGACAGATACCAAATCTCCATTAGTAAGAGATATTACTAATGTCGGAAGCAAGACCACGTGAAGATGCAGTATTACTTTATATATAGTAATTTCATACAGGAAAAAGGTGGCGCACGATATTCCATTACAACATATTCAACTGTGAACATTTGGTAAGACGCCAAATTGATGTTTAATGCCATGCATTGTTTCATTTGATTATCTTAAAAAGCAAATATAAATAGTTTTCTTACAGCGAATTACTTAAAATAAAACACCCAGGATAACGGGGGGGGGCTCAATAAGCGAAACAAACATTTAAATAAAAAGATTCCCGGGCAATGCCGGATAGATCCAGTTAATCCATATAATAAAAGTAAACATACGTGTGTCCGGCTCGCTTCAATAATCACGTGTGTAAATTAAATTTTATGATAAAAGAAGGGGAGGCTTAATCTTAAAAATAAATGTTAATACTAAACAAAAATAAAGGAAATAAAAACCACGTATGCAAATTTAATTTTTATGCGAAAAGAAGCGGAGGCTTAATCTAAAAAATAACTGATAATAATAAAAATTAAAGTAAAGAATGTCTTTCAGTTATTAAATAAGTACAAACATATGTTCTTATTATTAATTATTATTATAAATTATTATTATTAGTAGTAGTAGTAGTAATAGTAGTAGTAGTAGTAGTAGTAGTAGTAGTAGTAGTAATGTTCTATGTAATAATTCGTCAACTATTTTTTCAGTTCCCAGAGATAGCGAGAAGGGATGTGATAGAGATAGGTTGAGAGAGGGGAGTATATGGGGAGAGAGTAGAGGAAATAGGGTTAGAAAAGGAGGGTAGAGGGAAGATAGATAGAGGGGGAGAGAGAGAGAGGGGATAGAGAGAGGGGATAGAGAGAGGGAGAGGGAAAGAGAGAGAAGAGACGTTTTAAAAGACATATGTCCACACACTTTTTAACTCTTCCATTTTATTGTACACGACCTCCCGGGCAACACCGAGTAGCCATGCTAGTAAATAATAAAAGAGATCCGTATTACTTGCTCGAATCCCCATGATGCAATTCTGTTAACGCCCTTCTCCCCCCCCACCCCCACCCCACGTTTTGATATATCTACGCCATCGCTAAAAATAATAACATCACCACGGAGAAGAGAGAGAAGTTTTATTTCGGTTATGCCAGACTTGAGAAAAAAATGCATCAGATATTCTTGACTTGACAAGTCTTTAGAAAATGGTACGAAGCTCTTCTTGGTGTATACCATATTGTTTTTGTGTTTGTGCGAGGGAGGGGTGTGAACATGCTGGTTGTTTATTGAAATTAGGCTGCAAGACATATGGGCTAAGAAAACAAAATCTCCCCCACCCCACCCCACCCCACCAAAAAAAAAATAGTGTCACATTCTGTGGAGGATTGGTTCAGAAGCTGAGGTTTGTTAAGAACGCGGGCGAAAGTTGTGGGATCGAAAAATCTTAAATGGGTGAAAGATATGCAATGAGAGTTTCAGCTTCTTTGGAGTCAACTTTATTTTTCTAGGACTGATACATATCTGCCATTGAGAGAAGTTTACACTTCTACATCAACACGTACCCATCTCTCAAAAGTGTTCACACTACCCCAGACAAACCAAGTCACGATCTACAAAACCTCAGATCATTCAAAATCACGATCTATACGATTCCTGACAACCGTCTGCGACCTCAAACGATAACAGACCATCGTCCGCACGACCTAAAAACTATCTCTGACAACGTCCGTGACCTCAAACGATCACGGACCATTGTTCGCACGACCTCAAGCGATCGCGGACCATCGTCCGCACGACCTAAAAACTATCTCTGACAACGTTCGTGACCTCAAACGATCACGTGCCATTGTCTGCCTGACCTCAAACAGTCGCGGACCATCATCCACACGACCTCAAACGACGATAGATCATCGTACGCACGACCTCAAACTATCTCTGACAACGTCTGCACGACTTCAAACGATAACAAACCATCGTCCACACCAAACTATCAAAGGCCATTGTTCATACTGTTCAATAATAAAAACTGACGGCCTAACCCTTCCTCTCCTACCGACTGAAGATTCTATGGTCGCGATTTCTACTTAAATTAAGGAGGACGGCTAGTTTTCTGCCCTTTTCCCGATCACGTTTTGGGAAGTGACATCAGAGCCGGGATAGCAGTAAGGTCACTTCAGCTTCATCTCTGCCTCTTTTCTTTTTTAAATCAGTCGGGGTGTCTAGAAATGCAGAGCTAGTTTTCAGACAATTATAACTAGGACAAAAAATAATAAAAGTTGAAATTGTAAGCGGTTAATTAAATTTTGAAATTAAGGTGGATAATTAATATTATTATTATTATTATTATTATTAAGTAAGATCATCGCGACAGATAAAATACGAAAATACGGTTTATGCTTGTTAATTTAACATTCGTTTTGTAATTTCGATGTGGCATGTTTACAAATATTTTTACAATTTATACTAACTCCACTGGAACAATCTAAAGTCAATATAAATAATATAAACTCACACTCTCTCTCTCTCTCTCTTTCTCTCTCTCTCTCTCTCTCTCTCTCTCTCATCAAGCAAAAACACTCCGTGTTATTTAATAATGTTTGCCTGAATGAAAATATGCTGCCTAAATACACACAAATAGATACTTTTACACAATCAATTCATGTTCCAAGAGATCAACAAACAATAGAATTGTGTACGATCGTTTCAGAGACCATTTTTTTAAAATTATTATTACTATCTGATCACATCGTCAGCGCAGCGTATAGACATCAAATTAAAGGTATCTAGCCGGTTTTTACTCCACCCAATAGACCGGTATTGTCTGGGCTTTCAGGTCTTGATTCACGCCGGTCTATCGGTTGTCCGTCCTGTGCAGTTCTAGGAGGTGCACCATCCCAGGCTTTGCCTTCTTACCCTTTGAGAAGGGGTTAGTTTATTGCTAATCGTTTGAGGCGCCCCTACCCGGGAATGCTGACGGGGCTGCTCAGACAATTTTTTAAATGACAAGAGCGCTCAAATTCTCGAGCGCTGGTTTTTCAAATCCCACTTTCCCGACCTTGTGTCACATCTTACCTTGTGGGAGGAAGATAAATAGAATCAATGGAATAACATACCAACGCCAGAGAGATAGGAGTTGATGTATCTTAATAAATATTTGAAAGGTAGTTTTAAATATACAAAGTATAACTTGTCCTTTGCTAGGAAGGTTAGTTGCTCTGCGGGCGTCTGCTGTGTGTGCGATCACGGGTATGCTAGTAACTTCGCTGTGCGCCGCGTGGTTGACGTTATGTTATCATCTGTTCGACCATGCTGAAAAGACGAATCAAACATAAAGACAGAAAGTGGGAAAAAGGAGGTTGTCGTCTCGCCGTAGTTTAGTTGCTATCTGCTTCTTCTTCTTCCGCCAAACTGTCTGATTGGCTGAGACGTGACCAATTTCAGCTTAGCATAACAACTTTCCTTACACATAAAATAGTTCGTTACTGTAACACGCTATCTAAGATTTCATTTGACAAAAAAAGATAGCGTACGTTATTTGAACACCAAAGAAACCGACCCTTAGACGAGCGCAACGGGCGATTCAGTGATGTGGTGATGCCAACTTAATTAAACTAACAAATAAGACATTTCCCAACGTGAAAATAAACTTTGGAGGTCAATTTAAAACATCGATTATCTCCCTTTAAAAGAAAGATCACGTTGCGATGAGAATGCCACCAGATGGCGTCGTCGGTGAAGCGTGTAGATGAGGTCGCGTGCGCCCTGAGTAATTTGCTCGTTGTTATTGGAGCAGAAATCACAACTTTGCACATCAGACAGAAACAGCGGACGTTCCCATGAGGTCTTCCGCTTGAAATTTCTCTAAACACACACAAGTATAACAGATCTAAAGTATAGAATATAAAGTTTGATCGACATAAACATGGAATAGATAATATCACGAGGTTTCAATGTATGTATTACGAGATCTTTGATACGAAATGAGGGCTATGCTTAGTGGCGGTATCTACGCACACACACACACACACACACACACACACACACACATATATATATATATATATATATATATATATATATATATATATATATTGAAAGTTTGAATTACCTGCTAGACACCATCCTCGCGTGTCTTCGGTCTATCTGTAGAAGGGTTTGTCAGGACAACCTGACATGAGGATACTTACCCCTACAAGTAAACCCTGACCAAATATTCAAAATAACATAGTATTTGAAGCCTAAATAAGATCCCCTCGACACAGCCATACATTGGCCCATATGAAGAATGGTGCATCTTCTCCTAGTGATGTTACCTCAGGTAACAGCACTAAGCCGGATATACCACTAGACTAGATTAATTCATGTCATGGAATCCGGTAAGACCAAGAGACCACAAAAAATATAATAACAAAGTTTAATGGTCAATTGGGGAGAGGAATATTATTATGATTATTATTATTATTATTATTATTATTATTATTATTATTATTATCTTTTTTACTAATTCAACGTTTGACAGGTTAATAGAATTTTCGAATATCTATCTCTTATATAGAGATCAAGTGTTAGCCCCAGGAAGGGGCCGTTTGATTTCTGAGAACTTCGACTGAAGTAAAATGAAACAAAAAGGAATATATATATATATATATATATATATATATATATATATATATATATATATATATATATATTATTTCGACACTTGATTATTGGGGAAATTGTCGTATAATCAGTACCATTGGAGAGCCATGAATATTATAACTGTCCTGTTTTTAAATCTCCGAAACAGTTACATGGTAAACAGCTGATGATCCCCGTGTTAATATTAGACGCTTAAGGTCTCCTGTTTTTGTTTCAATCTTAGATAATAATTTCTTTTTTTTTTTTTTTTTTTTTTTTTTTTTTACTTGTATTTTTTCATTTATTAAATTTCCAACGAATGTTAAGTCTGCAATATCTTGTATTTAGTTAGTTTGTCTGGGGATTTAAACTGCATTTTACATTTTTTTTTCTAATGACTCAAAGCTTCTTTAGACTATATATATATATATATATATATATATATATATATATATATATATATATATATTGAACATATTTTCCAGAATATATTTCGACATAGAGATTTATCTATTACTAATGAAGATTTGGTATCTGTCTGTCTGTAGCCCAAACTATATTATTACTTCTATTAATACAATATGTTATTATCTTTTAATGCTTAATTCAGTTTACTATTGCAGACTAATGTACTCTATTTAAATACTCAATTCAGGAGGATGTAGGGTAGTATCTGTTCTGTTGTCACAGTACCATCCTCCCAGAATTACCTCCTCCTTTGAATGGTAATGTAATATCTGTTTTGTTGTAATGATAACATCCTCCCGGTCATTATCTCCTCCTTTGGGGAACAGTATAGTATATTCCGTTCGTTATGATACCCCCTTCCCAGGCTAGTAAAAATATTAGATCGGAAGGGGAGCATATATATAACAATAAATAATAAATGATAAGAATAAATATGGATTGTGCTCCGATGAGCTTGCTGCTCTCGTGCCCCCTCAACGTAAATACACTAGACCAACCCGACAATCAGCTAAATCCCATCCATTCACTGTGGAGGTCCCCAGATGCCGGAAAGTCTTCTACTCCAATAGCCTCTTTCCTCTTGCTGTCGACCTCTGGAATTCCCTCCCTGCTCCCTATTTCCACGACTGTACCGACATGCGGAAATTTAAAACTAATGTGAACGAGCATCTCGCTGAACAGCTCCCAATTTAAACTTTCAATATAATGCCTTGTTTGACAACGACGACAACGACAACGACAACTACTACTACTACTTGAAAGATGCGGGGAGTACTGAATGTTTCTGGAAAAAGCACCATTCATATGAAAAGCACGGAGAGGCTTATTGTCACTCAAATTCCAGAGAAAGCCAAACGGCCGCGATTTGTTCTTTATTTATTTACTTTCACTTTCATTTTGTATTTTTGAAGTAACACATCATTTCTCTTTTTCTATATATTTCACTAGCGTTGCCCGGGGGAAAAGTGTAACATATTTCTATTAAAACTTATAACTTTCTACCTCTCTTTATCCGTCTCTCTATCTTTCTCTCTTTGCATCTCCTCCGTTTTCCCCTCCTTTTCTCCCCAACTCCCTCTTTTTCCTCCGCCCAACCCATTCCCTTCTGGACATACACACGGACAAATGCCCTTTTTTATAATAGATTCCTCGAGGAATGAGTCGGCATTTTCTTTCCTAACCAGCACATAAAATGGCTGAAAAACCGACCCCCCTGACAAAACCTGGTTCAGTTGCGCACCAAAGAATCAATCATTTTTTTAAATTTTAAATATCATTCATCCAGGGCAAGCTGATCAAGAATATACAAACTTTGTGGCTGTTTGTTTTGTAGTTTTTTTTATTACTTGTAGCTGGACACACACACACAAAACTGTTCTTTATACAGGGTGTTTCAAAAGTCTTGGGAACATTACAAATGCGTATATCTCATGAACTATTCCAGGTAGAAAAATGAAACTGGTGCCATTTTAAAGCTTGCTTAATCAAGTTTTTGGTCATACTAATGATTTTCGTGTTATCTTTCCAGGTGCAGTAATGGTGTTCTCTAAACAAGACAAGGCATTTTGCGTCCTCCAATTTGCAAAGACTGAATCGTGGACATGTGTTCAGCGTGCATTTCGCAGGAAATTTAAAAAAGAAGCCCCTGAAAGGAAATCCATTGTCAGATGGCATGCTAAATTTGTGAAAGATGGGTGTTTGTGCCCAAGTAAGCGAACAGGTCGCCCTTCAACTTCAGAAGATGCAGTTGAGCAAGTTCGGACAGCCTTTCAGCGGAGCCCCCATAAATCAGTGAGAAGAGCCAGCAGGGAACTTCAGCTTGCTCCAGCAACTGTCTGGCGTGTCTTAAGGAAACGACTGCAAATGGTACCTTACAAGCTCAAGTTGGTCCAAAAGTTGAAGGACACTGATAAGCCACTTCGCCCTGACTTTTGCATTGCAATGCAAGAGAAGTTGGAAGATAACGGCTTTGATGACCGGCTTGTTTTTAGCGATGAGGCGACCTTCCATCTGAATGGCAAAGTTAACAAGCATAACACTCGCATATGGGGTACTGAGAATCCTCATGAACTTCTTGAGCACGAGCGAGATTCACCAAAAGTGAACGTGTTTTGTGCAATTTCCAAGAAAGGTGTCTATGGACCGTTCTTCTTTGAAGAGGCAACTATCACTGGTGAATCCTATCTCAACATGCTGGAAGACTGGTTAATGGCTCAGTTGGAACAAGCAGAATCTGATGACTTCATTTTTCAACAAGATGGTGCACCACCACACTGGAGTCTTAGAGTAAGGCAGTTTCTTAACACAAGGCTGCCTGGTAGATGGATTGGGAGATCTGGGCGAGGTGATGACGTTCTCATGCCCTGGCCTCCTAGGTCTCCAGATCTTACCCCGTGTGACTTTTTCCTTTGGGGCTTTGTCAAGCAACAAGTCTATTTGCCGCCCCTTCCAAGAGATATTGACGAACTAAAGGCTCGAGTAACGGCAGTTGTGGGAACCATTGACGTCAAGATGCTGGAACGCGTTTGGCAGGAAATGGACTATCGACTAGATGTCTGCCGTGTGACGAATGGTGCTCATATTGAGCAACTTTGAAGATCCCCACAAAACTTGAAACTTTAACCTTTCCAACGGTACCAATTTCATTTTTCAACTCCTAATAGTTTTTGAGTTATTAAAAATCGTTATGTTCCCAAGACTTTTGAAACACCCTGTATAATAGATTATTACTCCTCCGCCACTCTCTCACTCTTCTTTTCTTCTATCCAAAAAGTGTTGACGTTTATGACTGACACACGACACATCCTTTATAACGCTTATATTAATGACCTATTTCACATAAACACGGAAGTTTTATGACGTCACTTCCGTTCGTAATTAAAACATTAAAACATTAAAATAAATAAATAAAATAAAATATAGATTTTGTGTCAGTATGTCTGTACCATAATATTACGTCATAACTCTAAAAAATATTACTTTATATTCTCACATTTTGAGATGAATGTAATACTAGCATATATATATATATATATATATATATATATATATATATATATATATATATATATATATACAGGGTGGCGCAAAAGTCACGCATTAGTTTGAATCAGTAACAACTTTAACATTTAATCAAATTTTCTCTTTATTTTTCAGAATATTACAGATATAAACATTGATAATTTATTATGGAAAAATGTAGCACTTTACAACGAACCAAAATGATTGAACTTTACTTCGGAAATTATCGTTCAATAACCTTAACCCAAAGAGCCTATCGTCGGCATTATAATGTCAGACAAACTCCCAGTCAGACCACAATTGATCGTCTTGTGGTCCGGTTTCGGCAGCAGGCTTCAGTCAGTGATCTTCCACGATCTGGCAGACTACGTTCAGTAAGGACAGAGGAAAATGTAGCACTCATTCAGGATAGCATTGCTAAAAATTCAGACACCTCAACTCGAAGACGAGCCACTCAGATTGGGATGTCCAGAAGGTCACTTCAAAGAATTTTGCGTGAATTGCATCTGTTTCCATACAAAATTCCATTGGTACAGGCATTACACCCCACAGATCTGCAATCAAGCGTAGCTTATGCTGTTCACATTCAGCAATTAGCCAGAGAACAAAATGAGTTCATCCATAAGCTGATAATGAGCGACGAAGCCCATTTTCACCTGAACGGGTTCGTAAATAAGCAAAACTGCAGAATATGGGCCATTGAAAATCCAAAAACCGTTCATCAGCGTGAATTACATCCACTAAAATGTACCGTATGGTGTGGTGTTACCTCGGAAAGAGTGATCGGTCCATATTTCTTTGAAGACGAAGGAGGTGTCGCGGTGACGATAACTGCACAGCGATATCAATAAATGATTGAAAATTTTTTAAGGCCAGCTGTTTAGGACAAGCCAGAAATGTGGTTCCAACAAGACGGAGCTACTCCCCACACTGCTCGACAAAGTATGGCACTCTTAAGGGGATTGTTTGGCGAGCGCTTAATTAGCAGATTTTCTGATTTTAACTGGCCTTCACGTTCACCGTATTTAACAGCCCCTGACTTTTTTCTTTGGGGTTATCTTACGGAAAGGGTATATGTGAACAAGCCTACAAAAGTTCAAGAGCTTAAAAACAATATCAGACATGAAATCCAAGAACTAGAGCCAGTTATTCTAAGGAGGGTAATGGAAAATGCCCTAACTAGAGCCCGTCTTTTTGAGGCCGAAAATGATGGGCATTTAAAGGATATTATTTTTAAAAACTACTGCAACAAAATTACCAAGTAAATGTAGTATTTATCAGAAAAGCCTAGTAAATTACTTTAAATGTTGTAGTTTCTATCACCTAAACAAACTAATGCGCGACTTTTGCACCACCCTGTGTATATATATATATATATATATATATATATATATATATATATATATATATATATATATATATATATTAGTACTTCATGTATCCACATAAAATATTATAAGGAGATATAATTTTTTATGTATCAGTTTTCAGTATTTACTTTGACAGTGCTCGATACGTAAGTAGAACTAGGTAGTAAGCAATGAAAATATATATGGCAATCAAACTACACAGAGGCTCCCGTGTTTCAGACCTGACAAAAATAACTCCATGCATTTAGCTTGACGATTCCCCCCGGGGATGAAACACGGGAGCCTCTGTGTAGCTTGATTGCCATATATATTTTCATTGCTTACTATATATATATATATATATATATATATATATATATATAT
>OY744546.1:13175542-13180542 GCA_963556195.1 Sepiola atlantica
ACATTTGCTGCGGATATTAATATTTACTGCGTTATATGCAATATTGCCATCCACACGTTTTTTGATATTTGAAACACCTAACATTTGACAAAGAGGTCTTCCTCGAAATATATTATGGAACACGGTCACACAGATTACATCAGTGGTGAAGTCTTGCCTAATCAAGTAAGATTTGCTATATATAAAAAAATATTAAAAAGTTTTTGAAAAAATATATAAATTAAAATTACTTGATTTTGTCTTACTTCTCAACGCCGACATATTTCCATTTCTTGCATTGTGATAGCCTTCTAATACTCCTCTATATACGTATTACACACAATGCTTCAAGCAAACTACCTCTCCTTATTATATATATATATATATATATATATATATATATATATATATATATATATATATATATATATATATATATATAGTAAGTATATACTCGTTATTATATCAGAAAATATTTCAAATTGCAAGCTCAATGAAGTTGTATTACAAACTTTATAGCATATATACTTTATAGTTGCATTATAATGACCATGGAAAATAATACTTAATTTTCATTTATTCTTACAATTTCTTTATTTACATATTTTGGTGAATACATTTATTTTTTCTTCATCTAGCAAACAAAATTATATTATTTTATTTTTTCCAAATTCAATATTTTATGAAACGCGCGTAAGATATAGAAAAGGTATTAAATTTGGAAACAAAATTGTTTGTGAGACGAAGAAGAAATACAGGTATTCACCGAAATGTGAATATAAAGAAATTGTAAGAATAAGTAAAAATTATGGGTTTCGATTGATTTTTCCACATGAGCGTTGGAATGCAACTATAAGGTATATAGAAAAATGACGGTGACTCATCTGCAACTGGATATTGCATATCTCTCTAAGATGATACACACCAGGAGAGATTAAAATTGAGAAAGAAAAAAACAATGAGATACAGGCTGATAATTAGACATAGATAAGCGCGTAGACCAGAAACAGAGCCAAAGAAAGAACGAAAGAGAGAGAGAGAACTAGACGAGAACTAGGGAGAGTAAGTGAGATAGAGAGAGAACCAGAGAGAGAGAGAGAGAACCAGAGAGAGAGAGAGAACGAATGAAACAGAAAAAGAGTAGAGAGATAACAAGACAGAGGAAACGAGAACAAGGGGAAAACAACAGAGAGAGGGGGGGGAAGAGAGATGGTGAAAAAGGAGACAACGGGAGGAAACAAGAAAGAAAGAGAAGAACATAAAGTGGGAAGAAACGAGAGAAGGAGAGGAGAGGAAAGGAAGAAACAGGGAGGAAACGAGAGAAAGAGAAGAGGAGGAAACGAAAGAGAGAGGGGGAGGGGAAACGAAAGAGAGAGGGGGAGGGAAAACGAAAGAGAGAGGGGAAACGAAAGAGAGAAAGGGGGAGGGGAAACGAAAGAGAGAAAGGGAGAATAATCGAAAGAGAGAGGGGGAGGGGAAACGAAAGAGAGAGGGGAGAGGAAACGAAAGAGAGTGGGGAGAGGAAACGAAAGAGAGAGGGGAGAGGAAACGAAAGAGAGAGGGGGAGGGGAAACGAAAGAGAGAGGGGGGAAACGAAAGAGAGAGGGGAGAATAAACGAAAGAGAGAGGGGAAAATAAACGAAAGAGAGAGGGGAGAAGAAACGAAAGAGAGAGGGAAGAAGAAACGAAAGAAAGAGGGCAGAAGAAACGAAAGAAAGTGGAGAGAGGAAGCGAGAGAGGGTGGGGAAAGGAAACGAGAGTGATGGTGAAATGAGAAAGAGGGGGGAAAGGAAACGATAGAGAGGGTGAAACGAAAGAGAGAAGGAGATGAAACGAGAGAGGGGAAGGGAACGAGAGACGCACATGCAGATACATGCATAAACAGAGATCAACAGAGATATCAACAGAGAGCGAAACCTTCATTCACGTAGAAACATCACGAAATGACTTCATTTTTAACAATCGGTTTTAATTTCAGGTGAAAATCTGAAACAACGAAGCTTCCTGCTCAGCAGAGTCACGTGGTCAGCAGATGTTTAAAAACCGGAAGTGACAACTGATAAAAAATAAAATATGTATTCGCCGCCAACGTCGGTTGCGTCTACTTTCAATGACGACCATTCAGTCATTTAGTCATTCAAAAAAGACAAGGATGAAAAAGCCTTTGTTGAATTGGGATGAATGGTTCTCAGTGTCTTCGCTAGCGAACAGAGATCTGAGGACACAGACCCGGGGAAATACCTTGGTGTTCTGCGTACCTCTTCGCACGAACAAGTGAGAGAGAGAGGGGGGAAGAGACAGAGAGGGAGAAAGAAAGAGGGGAGAAAGTAAGAGAGAGAGGGAGAGACAAATATTATATTTTTATACATATAAAGATGAGTTATTTGTCGCACTGACATTGATATTAAAAGACCACTGTTCTATTACAAAAGTAAAAACTTCCTAATATACTCAGTCGTAGATATGTGAGCAACTTGAAAAAAGGATAACTAATTTGCATATTCCTTTAATAAACGAACTCTCATTAATTCACTGTTTTTTTTCCTATTGGATGATTGGTTTCATTTAACTATTACGCACAGTTCTATTCAATGCATATTTTCTACATTGTGTATAATTGCGTAGTATTTGGTGTAATACATACACAATGTGTATATATATATATATATATATATATATATATATATATATATATATATAGTCTCGGAAGTTTCTCAACCATTAAAACTATATTTTAAAAAAAATAAATAATAAAAAAACTTATAGTCCCAAGTCTTCCAGTGGAAAATCACTCATGTAAGTCAATTTATTTTTTACAGTTATTATATTAGTTTATTTCTAACACTATTTTAAGGGATCATCAGTTGTTTACCATGAAAAACTGTTTCGGGAATTTATATATATATATGTGTGTGTGTGTGTGTGTGTGTGTGTGTGTGTGTGTGTGTGTGTGTGTGTGTGTGTGTGTGTTTACAGGATAATCACCTAAACTAATCAATGAATCATTATGAATTTTGGAATATATATTCTAGGCAACACGATGAGTAACATGGGAACATTAATATTTTTTTGTAAATGTTAACACTTATGGGCTGCATATATATAAAGTTAGGTTATATATAAACTCCTAAATTAATGACTCGATAATAAGAAAAAATTTTAATATATTCTCGACAATCTGGTGAGTAACATGGATACATTATTATATTTTGGTTGTTGTAAACTTTACCATTTAGGGGATGCGCCCACCCAAATTCGCACCCACCACCAAAAAACTTTAAAAATAAGTAAGATACAAAATATTCAATAGAGAAAAGAACTGATCTACATCAAATTTGGAGTTATATTAAGTAATACATTTTATAAACCGTATTGCGTGCGCGTAAACGTCAATAATATAAAAAAAAATTACGGTTCCGTTTCGTTCAATAGGGGACCAACCAACATACAAATGTTAATTGGTCCCCTACTGAACGAAATGGAACCGTAAAATTGCATCAAAGGGGTTTGCTTTAGAAAAAATGTTTCGTAAAATCAATAAAATCTTAGTTTTTGGAATGTAACAAAATCTTATTCATTTATTTATCTATGCTCTATTGTTACAAGTTGACAATCATCGAGCTTTCAACTGGAAGAGATTGGTATGCTTAAAAAATAGAAGGTATATGCTAAAACAGATATGTTCGCACTGATATTAGGTTGGTGCAAAAAACAATGGCGTTTTCTCACATATGTTATATTTATATATGTTTTCCGAATTAATGTATTAATAAATATAGCGTTGTTATAAATCATTTTAAAGCGCGTTTTTCGCTCTATCGAATCGTGTTATTCGTTTCAATTTTTAATCTCTTCATTTATTGTTTTTGCAGGCTTTTCGACAGCATTGGCAAAATTGAAATCCGCACGATATTCTTGTTCCAGGTCAAACTAGGCCGAAAAGCTACCGAGACAGCTCGTGACATCAGTGATGTGTTTGGCACAGGAACAACTAACGAACGTACGGCACAAAGGTGGTTCAAGAAATTTCGGAATGGTGGCGAGAGCCTCGAAGATGAAGACGGTCAAGGCCGGCCGACTGCGATTGATAACGAAGATCTGAAAGCCTTATATATATTTGATGAGAAATCGTGAGTGAGAAGGGGGGTCAGAAGTAGTTAGAGAAAAAGGGAAGGAGAATTTGACGACAAATATTTTATAACATTGACAGACAAACAAAAAAAACTAATTGAATCATGATTACGCCCAAATATGCAATATTACTATTGTGTGTGTGTGTGTTTGTGTGTGTGTGTGTCCACGCTTCTGCACGTGCGAGTCGAGTGTTTTAGGATCTAAGTTCGTAATTGGTCCAATTTACAAGGCGATTAACCTTACATTGAAAATGTCAAATCGTAATGGACAGGATTTACATTGACTTTATACACCCCACCCCAGTCTTTAGCAGTTCTTATTTCATATCTATTATAGTTGCATATATATATATATATATATATATATATATATATATATATATATATAACATAAAATATAATAACACGAAATCACATAATTGTCGATGCAATAATTTATTTCAACCGTGCGGTTTTTTCAAGCATCACTCAGACAATTACATTTTTGAGACTCTTTTTGAGACGGTTGAAATAAATTATTGCATCGATAATTATGTGATTTCGTGTTATTATATTTTATGTTATTCTTGCTCTGTTTACTACATTGAGCTCTCATACCCAGATTTCCTCCTGGAATTATCCTATTATAACACAAATATATATATATATATATTTATTTGAAAACTATATGTTACATATTTCAGAATCGTACCGCGGTTTCATCCAGTTGAGTTGACTTTTTACATTTTAAAAAGTTTATACCCAAGGGACTCGTCAGCAGCATACTGAAATGAGATAAAAACACAATGAGAAATGGGTATAGACTTTTTAAAATGTAAAAAGTCAACCCATCTGGATGACGATTCTGAAATATATAATATATAGTTTTTAAATATATTATTTGTATCA
>OY744546.1:13185542-13198042 GCA_963556195.1 Sepiola atlantica
GCAGATTTTGTACATGGCTGTGTAAATAAAAATAATCATATATATATATATATATATATATATATATATATATATATATTAAATCAGATTGTGTGTTTTTTTTTCAATTTTGCTACTGGACGCATCTTTATTAGTTTTTCGTTATCTTAGTTTGGGCTCACGCGTTTTTGAAGACAACAAAAAAAACATGGCTGCTTAAATGAACAACACCCATTTTTACCTATAAATAAACAAATTGCATAGCACTTCAACTACAATAGACACCACCGTTGGTGGAATCCGATGGCGAAACTTGATCTAAGTCGAAAACACGTGCCAGTTTTTGGTGTCTATTTTTTGTGGGTTTTTTTCTTTTTACTTTTCTTTTTACTTTGGGTCGACGGTAGGACTGATAGTTTGAACCCACTCACGTGCAAAAAACAAAAATCATCAGTAGTACAGACAATCAAGTCTTCATCTTGGATGTGTGTGTATATACACACACACACACACACACACTATATATATATATATATATATATATATATATATATAGTGTGTGTGTGTATGTATGTGTGTATGTGTGTGTGTGTGTGTGTGAAATCGTTAGTATATGGAATTAGTTGATAAGCGTGAAAACAAATTACTTAATATAATGACACATGTACATCTCTACAGCCAGCGATATTTAGGTCGATAGCAAGATTACGGTTAGATAACTGATCGAAATATCGGTGGTTTTAGAGATGTGTTTGTGTCATTATTTTAACTAGTTTGTTCCCACGCTTATCTTCTAATTCCATGTACTAACGATTCCATTGTGTCTGAAAATGTATTTCATGTTTCAAACTTCCTCATTCTGAACTTTGAACAACGTTTTTTTTTGGGGGGGGAGGGGGGGTTAAACCGTGTCTAACCGTATCTCGGCGCCGCGTAAAATTGTACGTTAAAGTGGATTTCTTTTGAACCATTAACTTAGAATAATGCCCGTCCCAGAAAAGGTTTGCACCACTTTTATGTCCCCTTCCGAAGATTTAAATCAACATATAATACTACTAAACCTTATGTCTCGAATCCTTATTCCACTTTTGATCAAAATCTATAACATGATTTTGATTCTAGAAAATGTCTAAAATTTAAGGCTTAAGCTTAAGGGGGTCTTAAGAAGAAATTGAAATCCTCAACGCCTTTATACATTTGGATGCCTCGCGTGCATAACGCTATAACATTTATTACTAACTAACTGGCTTTTTCGCTACTTGAAATCCTTGAAACCAAAATTTTAAATAATAAACATTTCATTCATGAGTTTCTTGTAAACAGGAGACTAAAATTTTCGCATTTATTCATTTAAATAGATAAACATTAACATTTTGGTAATTTTAGGAGAGAGAAAGAGCAAGCAGGCGAGTAAGTAGGCGAGCGAGCCGGCGAATGAGTGGGCGAGCGAGCGAGCGAGCGAGTAAGCCATCTTCTCCCTTCCTTTTCTCTTCTCGCTTATGCCTTGTGGTGAACGACGTTACTTCAATTTAAGAGAAAAAAATAATAATAATGTATCCGTTTTTTTTATAGAATAACTTTTTATTAATTACTGTTAATATTTTGAAAACTAGTCCACATATATAGGAACATAGGGCCATTAAATTACAAGTGAATAACACCAAACATTAATTGATTATAAACTGTTTTTAAAAATTGTTATGCAAATGAGGTAAACAAATACTTGTGTTTGGTCTTTTGCTTGTACTATATATACAGTATTTCAGCCCAGATCAAAGTGTAGTATCTGTTCCGATGGATACTGCACGCCTGTCCTGTGCAGTTCTAGGAGGTCCACCTTCCCAGGCTTCGCCTCCCCTCTTTGGGGAGGAGTAAGTTTATTGCTTACTGTCTGAGGCGCCCCTACCGGGGAATGCCGACGGGGCTGCCCAGGCAATTTTTAAATGGCCAGAGTGCTCACCTCTCGAGCGCTGGCTTTTAACCCCACTTGCTCGACCCGATCTTGGGTCACATCTTACTTGTGGGAGTAAGATAAAACTGGCCTTGTGCCTAACTCCGCGAGGAGTAAATAAACAAAGTGTAGTATCTGTTCCGATGGATACTACACGCTGTCCTGTGCAGTTCTAGGAGGTCCACCCTCCCAGGCTTTGCCTCCCCTCTTTGGGGAGGAGTAAGTTTATTGCTTACTGTCTGAGGCGCCCCTACCGGGGAATGCCGACGGGGCTGCCCAGGCAATTTTTAAATGGCCAGAGTGCTCACCTCTCGAGCGCTGGCTTTTAACCCCACTTGCCTTGTGCCTAACTCCGCGAGGAGTAAATAAACAAAGTGTAGTATCTATTCCGATGGATACTACACCCTATAAACCGGTGTCGTCTTGGCCTTCGGGTCTTGATTCTGCCGGTTTGTGGGTTTGTCCTGTGCAGTTCTAGGAGGTCCATCCTCCCCTCTTTGGGGAGGAGTAAGTTTATTGCTTACTGCCTAAGGCACCCCTACCGGGGAATGCCGACGGGGCTGCCCAGGCATTTTTTGTAGGCCAGAGTGCTCACCTTCTCGGGCGCTGGCTTTTCAAATCCCACTTTCTCGACCTTGTGTCACATTTTACCTCTGTGGAAGGAAGATAAATAAAATTATCGATTTAAATTAGAGTAACTCGTTTTGGTGGTAATTTAGTTGTGATAACTGCAAAAAAATATTTCGCATTTATTCATTTAGATATCATTTCTTTTCATATGTATTTTAGGCGATTGTTTACAATTTCCAACGGAGAAAAACGGGTTAAAAAAAAACAACAAAAAAAACAAATAGTCAACAAATAGCTGTTACCACAAGCAAGAAAACTTACTTTTCGACTTACCTGCCTATTTTCTTTTGTTTTAAAGCATTTTAAAGCGTTTTTATTTACATTTTTATCGGTGCCTTCTTAGTGTAGTAAACATGATGTATTCAAAACGGCGCTTAATTTTACTTGAGTGAAACTTCGATGTCGTAGATTTAATAACTCAAAAAAGCGAAAAGTACACAAAAATACAGCTACTAACTGTCACCAATCGGTTGAAAATTTAACTTTCAACCGATATGTACATTTTTATTAACTATATTTTTTGTTTATTTTCCGATTGTTTGTTGTTCTACAACATCGAGGTTTCACTTCGAGTAAATTCCGGCGCCATCTTGAATACGTTGAGTTTAATAGACTCATAAAGCAACGAGAAAAATGTAAATAAAAGCTTTAAAATACTTTAAAATACACAACAAAAATGTCAGGTAAGTAGAAAAGTAACTGTTCTTGTCTTTGGTAACAGTTATTTTTTGACGATTTGTGTCACCCCTTTTCTGTCTCTGTTGGAAATTGTTAACAATCGCCGTATTTTGAATAAATAACTTAATAAGTGAGCACCCCCCTACGAATGAGGGCTCATCAGGATGTAATGTCTGGGTGGATGGTCTCTTGAAACTAAACAGATACTACACTTTTCATTCTGTTTCGTAAATAAAGAATCAATTTCACTTATAAATTAAGCAGACTTGCAATGAAAGGTGGGGGAGGAGGTCATCCTCTGTCTGACTTACGCTTAAGTTTTTGACCCATTCGTTCAATCACTGTTCCTTTTATTCTTTCACCATTTGTCCATCACTTTCACTTCAGCAGACACCACAATACCACATTTACTCTATTGACTACCCTACTTAACATATCCCAATGCTTTAAAACTAAATTTTATTTACTAAAAAGATTTGCAACTCATTTGGGAAAAAGATGAGCAGGGTAGTAATACCCTCCCAACCTTTTCTAAAAGTTGACCGAAATCTGTTTTCCGGTTTGTTTAGCATCGAAAACAAGCAGATCAATCTCTAACTGGGGGTGGAACTTAAGTGGGAGCAAAAGAAATGATATTAGAGTTTAAGTGTGCTATTTTTTTTTTTCAAGATAAAAACAATTTGGGGAGGCTAAGGGCAAAAAATAAAAGTGTGGAGTGGACATCTTAGAGGATATTTATTACTGAAAAAAAATACAAAAGGGAGTAGGACTGACTCACTCTACTAGCTAAGAGGCTACCTAAACCAGTGTGAGTACCGAAATGACACAGAACTTTGTGCGCTATGCTCAGACAGGGCACACGTACTCATACCCGACTTTGTTCTTGGCTAAAAGGCCGGGCGCGTGACGCAACCCCTCATTCATCTTGAGTTGTTTCCCCCGTTTTCTGGCGAGAGCTAGACTCCTCGGCATCACTTCCTTTTCATCTTGCTAACATTTTGCAGTATTCATTTCAGCCTGGCTAGAGAATACGGGATGCACAAATTAAGAGAAGGTTTTTCGCAACCCCCACAAATTGTACTCCTCACGGGTAACTTTCACCGAGTTTTTAGGCACGCACTCCGCACTCGTTGCACACCCACAATGCACAACAGCCCAGACGCAGCACGCCTACAAACCTCCGCCCAACAAATCATGAATAAAAATCCTTACTCGAAAAGAGATTTCGGGCCTGATATTATAACATTGTGTTAGGCAGACACAGAAAAGAGACGAAGGTTAAGCAAACGAAGATCAGTAGAAAGTGACTGCTGGGTTTACTTTCAGCAGCCTTGTAACTCTCGCTTCCCTTATTTTGTCATTTAGTCCTCAGATTCCATGGGCAATGTTTCTGACAAAGGGGGAATAATTGCTGTTTAATTGGCCGGAATCTATCTATATTACACTTATCATTAGCTAGTTTTTTGACCTTGAAGTAATATATGCTAGCTCCTTACATCAAGTGGCTTCATGCCTTGTCTGGAGCGATTTATAAAAAAATAAAACTAGTAAATTAGATGGCAAAAGAATAAAACTCGTTACTTCTATATTATCCCCATGAATAATATAGAAGTAAAGACTTATTCTTTTTTAGTGATGCAAGAAGAATGTCTTAACATCAAGTGGCTTCATGCCTTGTCTGGTTCCTAACCTTATTTTACTTTAGGACTCCCCTGGATAAAAGTTAATGAGTTTGTCAGATGGACGATGAGACAACACCTTGAAGATTGATAACGATGGTCGAAAGTGAGCAGAATTTTTTTAACGAAAGTAGAAAATGCACTGTGGATGTAATTCTCGCTTACCTCAATTTGTCCCTTAGTCCTCACCTTCCAAAAGCGATTACTTTTATCGGGCCCCCTTAAAGTTGTGACTCCCCCCCCCCCGGAAGTTCATGTAGACCCCGGTTAGGTATCCCGGTTCTAAATAAAATTACGTCACAACCATTACAACTATTTATTCTACTTTGATTTCATTCGAAAATACCATAAACTGTGACGTCATATCTTTTAAGAAATTCTTCTTGCACAACTAAAAATAATAAGTCTCTTTATTTCTATATTATCATTAATATTATTATTAATATTATTATGATTATTAATATTATTATTAATATTATTAATATTATTATTAATATTATTAGTAGTAGTAGTAGTAGTATCATCAATATGTCCCACATTGTCTTCTACTACACAAGGTAAATACCCTCGACCAACCAGACGAGCAGCAAAATCCCACCCTTTCACTGTAGAGGTTCCCAGATTCATGATGATTTTTCTACTCTAAAAGCTTATTTCTTCAGACTGCTCGCTTTTGGAATCCCCCTGCTCTCTATTTCTCCGACCATACCAACATGCAGAAATTTAAATGTAATGTGAACAAACATCTTGCTGCCAAATTCCCTACCCAGGTTGTGCCTATAAATATGCCCCCCATTAGTAGCCCCTTGCGTTTAAGTGGCAATATGCCTTGCTTGAGGTGAACAAAGGTTTAAAAAATAAAATAAAATAAAAGCATGATTGTTCTTATATACAAGTAAAGAGACTTTTTTTCATCTAATTTACATACGTGTTTGTGGTGCGTACAGACACACGCATGTAACTTAGATGGTTGCACTGAAGAAAAAAATGAATCATTCTTTATCTAAATGCTCATAGAGACATTAAGAAAGCGAGAGGAAAGTAGATTAATACAAGTATAACTAAGAGCGAGATG
This sequence comes from Sepiola atlantica, assembly GCA_963556195.1. Classification (NCBI taxonomy): domain Eukaryota; kingdom Metazoa; phylum Mollusca; class Cephalopoda; order Sepiida; family Sepiolidae; genus Sepiola; species Sepiola atlantica. Next base: position 13,191,535 of record OY744546.1, read on the forward strand.
GATGACTTGTTCAGCTAATTATAAATTAAAGTTAATTAGAAAGCCCCATCTAAAAAGATTAAGAAATATAATGGACAATTTCTGTACTTTTTTATTTTAAATGTAGCAAATACGGACAACGTATACAGTGTTTTAGATTCTCATGGATACATTTATTAATACATCATAGCCGAAACCACTCTCTCATAAATCTCTGTTCACGTTTCAAACCGGATTAAATTCAGAAATTCTAATATTTACTTATATATATATATATATATATATATATATATATATATATATATATATATATATATATATAGATAGATAGATAGATAGATAGATAGATATACATATATATACATATATATATACATATATAAATTGAATTTTGATTTGGCTTTTGTTTCTCTAATTCCTTTCCATTCTTCTTCATACATATATATATATATATTATATATATAGATAGATAGATATACATATATATATATATATACATATATATACACATATATACATATATATAGAGGTATTTCAAACATAACTCAACATCAGTATATTTTACAACGTGTTTTGTGTTACCTATTATATAACGAGCAGTTGTCTGTGTGTATGTGCAGCTAAAACTCTAAAACTACAAAACGAACACCCACAAAGTTGGTATTTTCTTGATCGGAGTTGCCCCGGTTGAATAATATCTAAAATTTAGAAAAAATTATTCATTATTTGATTCTAAACTGGCGCAGATTTCGTCAGGGGGGGGGGCGCTGTTTTCCAGCCATTTGATGTACTTACTAAAGGGAAGTAACTTTGATTTTAAGGAGTTATTTCCCTCACGCCGACTTATTACTACAGTAATTAATAAAAGTGTGTGTATGTCAAGAGAGAGACATGGACTGGATAGAGGAGAAAGAGTGGGTAGGGGATGGAGGGAGGGGGAAAACAGGCGAGGAGGAAAGAGAGAAAGATAGAGAGACGGCTAGAGAGATATAGAAAGATTTTTTTAAATTAATTAAAATAGGTTACACTTTTGCTCCGGGCAACGCCGGGTAGCCATGCTAGTTAGAGTATATAGGGAAAAAACAATGGAGTACACTATATATTCTTGAATAATAATAATAATAATAATAATAATAATAATAATAATAATAATAATAATAATAATAATAATAATAATAATAATAATAATATAGAAATAAAGAGACTTATTTTTAGTTGTGCAAGAAGAATTTCTTAAAAGATATAACGTCACAGGTTATGGTATTTTCGAATGAAATCAAAGTAGAATAAATAGTTGTAATGGTTGTGACGTAATTATTATTATTATTATTATTATCATTATTATTATTAATAATAATAATAATAATAATAATAATAATAATAATAATAATAATAATAATAATAATAATAATAATAATAATAATAATAATAATAATAATAATAATAAAAAAAATATAAAAAATAAAAAAAATAAAAAAAATAAAAAAGCTTATTGCTTCCAGCCTAAGATGAAAATGCTTATAAAATGAACAAAACTCTTGGGGAAAAGAGGTGATTTACCTCATAACGCTGTACTTCGTCGAGATTCGAAACTGTAATATTCGAATTACTAATAATATAAAGAAATGGATGCGTGTTACAAATTACACATTCATTACAAACACAACATTATATCTGTTACATTAACAAGAACATTTGTGAGATTGCATACCTCCGCCTGACAACGTAAGGATGAGCCAAAGTCTTATCTGAGCCTTATTTATCTATATTGCATGAAGTAATCGCGAAGTTAGGCCATGGAAATGTTGATAACTAAACAAAACCATCGCGGAATTCGTCATGATCAAGGTTATATAAGATGCGGGACTTCATTGGCTACAATATCGGCCAAGTAGTAAGTCTCTACGATGAACAGAACCGAAGTTATCGCCAAAAAGTATGGCTTTCACCTTTTACGTGACCTTAACTTTTGACCTAGCTATCTCAAAATTAAATCAGTTCTAAGTTAGATCATGAGTGATATTTTGACCAGTTTGGTGACGATTAGTCAAGCGATGTGGACTCTAGGCTTTACACAAACAAACAAACAGTGATAAACAAACTCGACCGAAAACATGACCTTCTTGGTGGGGTAATAAATACAGAGTAAAAATTAACACATTTATTACAGTTGACAAAAAAACCGTAAACATAACACTATACATAACATTAATAAACATTGATCTTACTACGCGTACATACGTAGATACAGAATGGACTCTTCCAATATATAATATTTTGATTGTAATTCACTCAGGAAGTAGAGTAGTAGAAGCGACATTTTATTACTGTAATATTCTTCTTGTCAATATATGTATTTACTTTTATATATTTATTATGCGCCTTCAAGCTCGTCACACTCTGTAACCTTTGTGGGGGTCAACAAAGGGTCATAACTTGTTGGTTTCATGTCACCGGTGTAATATAGGATTTGTTTCATTCGTACAAAACTATTATATTTTTGTACCCAGAGGACGCATATATTTGTATCCAATTCTAATTACAATATTCTTTTATTTTTGTTCATCCCAAATAAGGCACATTGCCCTCAGACGTAAGGGGCTACTTTGATTAGGAGTAAGATTTATAGGGACCATCCTCCGTGGGGAGTTGGGCATCAAGATTTTTATTCGCATTAGATCTAAATTTCTGCATGTTAGTAAAGGCGGGGAAACAAAGAGCAGGGAGGGAATTCCAAAAGCAAGCGGCTCGAGGAAAGAAGCTATTAGAGTAGAAAGTTTTCCGGCATCTGAGGACCTCTACAGTGAAGGGGTGAGATTTTGCTGCTAGTCGGATTGGTCGGGAGTATTCACGTTGAGATTACAGAGAGTTTGAATTACTTACAAGAGTGTTTGAATTACCTACTGGAGAGTTTGAATTACCTACTGGAGAGTTTGAATTACCTACTGGATAGTTTGAATTAAGTTCGTCAGAGCACATTCCGTGGAAGTACTTGTAAAAGATGGACAGAGATGCAACACTACGGTGATGTGACAGGGGTTGGAGCTTGATAGACAGTGCTAGACCTATTAAGTTAGAGACTCTTTGTACCCTTTCCAAGAGGGGGGGAGACTAGTGGTTGGTGCAGATCCTTGATTCTGTCTCTAGCACATAAGTACTTAAGAAGCGAACGGGGGATTCTCCACATGTCACTGTCCGTGTAAAGATCGTATCGTCGAGTAGTGCGTTAAATACCGAAGCATGATTCCCATTGTAAACACTTCAGCGATTCATTTAAGATGAACAGTTGTGTCATTGATATCGAAGGTGTTCACAAGAGTGTACTCCCCGACCTCGCAATCGTTTAGTAAAAACTTTTCTTGTGCTGTACTTTGAGTCAACCGATTCTTGATAATAAGGTCATTGTACAAGGCATACCTAACAAGACTATTTGTTAGAACTGGTTCCGGCGGTACGCTGCTGGTTCGTTAGTTGTTATACCAGCCGAGGTCCGTCCTTAGTAATATTCTGGCAACCTAGGGACTGACTTGAACCACCAGACTCTTTATCTAAATAGGGGCATGGTCAGGCTCGGCTCTAAACTGTGCACCCTTCCAAGTATTACATCTTTCTTCTTGAAGGGTGTGTTGCTGATCGCCTAAGGGAAATGACGAAGTTTTTATACTGATGGGTCACCGCTTATCAAGACCGAGGTTGTGCTCGAGGATAAGGGTTAAAAGGATTGTTGGTTGGACGATGATCGCCGTTACAAGATTGGAAACTTAAGAGGACTTGATTTAATCCACGGGAGTAGCTTGCTCTCGTTTCGTCAGCCATAAGAATATAGAACTCTTAAGTAATTTATAATTGTATTCTTTTTATCGCCCGCACTGAGGATTGAACCTTTCGCCTCCAGAAGACTGTCACTTATACTTAGCATCTTATCCGTTACGCCTCGGGTCCTTGCAGACAATTATAGTATGATTTTTTTAGGAGTCTTAAACTTATTCTTGTTTTAGATGTGTAGTCTTACTACTTGTAACAGCAAGCAAACTGGAGCAAAAATTTCGGACACGAATTACACTGATGAATATGTATTTATTTGCGCGCACGTGACCAACGCTGAACTATGACATCTTTTCACCATAAAACTCCATTTTTGCCAAGCTACTTGCCCCAGAGCCAACGTCTATCACAAGCGGAACAAACGTCAGACTCCCATGCTGACTGATTCGAAAAGACCGCCTCTGGACAAGCAGGCGGTGTAGAGGCACGACAGTTACCCCGTGCGCATGTCTTCCGGAAAGGGGCGGTGCTAAATACAAATGTCTCCTTCCTGAATGATGACCGGCCAACATGTGAAACGCCTACGTTTACACTACTTATACCTATATATAAGTAATAATAAGTTCTAAGTGACAGCTATCTGGGGATTGAAGGTTCGATCCTCAGTGCGGGCGATACTAAGAATACAATTACAGATTACTCGGTGATTGCTGACAGAACGAGAGCAAGTTAAAGATTCCCGAGTTCGAAAAAAATGCATCAGAAGAAGGTTTGAAGTTACATCGGCCGAAACGTTTTGAGAATAGCATCCAAGATGAGAGCAGTAGTCATAATAATTAAAATATCAGCAAACAACACAAGACACAGTCATGAACTACTAAAACATAGCGACAGCTTATACACAGTCTTACGAACTCACTCACACACAAGTCCACACACATTCAGACAAAAGAACATCTTTATTTAGACCCTTTGAACTTTTTCTAACTCGTTTCTTTTCAACTATTTTTTGTGGTTGTTTCGTAAAACTTAAATAAAGATTGATATATAATGTAGCGATATATTTTATACCATTACTTTTGAAATGCTTCTCAATTCCTTCCAAATTTCGAAGTTGCACAAAATAATTAACTCTAACAAAATATTAAAATAGGTGACTTACTTACGAAGAAACCGAAATGCATTGTGGTGGATTTAATTTAGTAATTAATTTTCTTAAATGGGATTTTTAAAGTTATTTTTTAGCATTACGCCATTTCATCTTTGATTTTAATAAATTAGTAATTAATAGTAAATAACTAAAAAAAAAAAATGTATACGTTACATAGAGGCGAGAAACACATACACACGAGAAGTTGTCGCACAATTTTATTAATGTAGAGATTATGTGTGGCTTATTTAAATAGTTGTCGGGAAAATATATTAACAGTAATGACATTAGAAACAATACAAAGAAGAACATTAGTATCGTATGTTAATTTCGTCCAAAGTTAAATTCAGTCGGAGATTACAATTGGTTGTGAGTCAATCAACGTTTGTTTTCCTGAGACATCTTTTCCTATATATCCGACAGACAGTTTTCCTATATATCACAGAGAAAAGATGTTGTTACTCTTTTGGCTAAGATCAAAGTGCAGTATCTGTTCCGATGGATACTGCACCCCATACTGGTATTGTCTTGCCCTTCGGGGCTTGATTTACGCCGATCAATGGGTCTGTCCTGTGCAGTTCTAGGAGGTCCACCCTCCCAGGATTCGCCTCCCCTCTTTGGGGAGGAGTAAGTTTATTGCTTACTGTCTGCGGCGCCCCTACCGGGGAATGCCGACGGGGCTGCCAAGGCAATTTTTAATAGCCAGAGTGCTCACCTCTCGGGCGCTGGCTTTTCAAACCCCACTTTCCCGACCTGACCTTGGGTCACACCTGACTTGTGGGAGTAAGATAATAAAAAAAAACTTTAAAAAACTGGCCTTGTGCCTAATTCCTGGAGAGGAGTAAATCAATACACTTTCTCTACTGTATCGTTATGTTAATGGTATCTGCTCGACTGAGCTCCAATCCGTGGTCGCTCCTCCACTCCCTGTAAAACATTCACAAGAACTCGGCTGCCTACAACCACAGCAGAGAACTTTACCGTTTCTCTCTCCGTACCAAAGATCAAACGGAACTTCCATGAACAAAGTTTCTTTCCGTCCAAATGTCGAACAAAATACTCTGAGTGTTATTTTTAAATATATAACTTACATTACATATGTTTAATCTAAAACTATTGCCATTTTTTTAAACTAATAGTTTTTATTTGAATTACCTCCTTTAAAAAATTAAGAACATAATATTTTAAGAAGGGGTTCGGTAATTTATCCTTTAATTTAATAAATCACTTTAATCAATTACTGTTAATATCGACAGAACTATTGCATGTATATCGGAAAATCGGCAATGAAATTACAAAATGAATAACACCAAATAATAATTTATTATGAACTGTTTTAAAAATAGTTATGCAAATTAAGCATACACATAGATGTGCTTGGGTCTTTGCTTTCTACTATATATACAGTATTTTAAAAGAGTATGTTGTATCATTGATCGGCCTTTGTTCCGATGGATACTACACTCCATAAATTGGTATCGTCTTGGCCTTCGGGGCTTGATTTACGTCGGTCTATGGGTCTGCTCTGTGCAGTTCTAGGAGGTCCACCCTCCCAGGCTTTGCCTCCCCTCTTTGGGAAGGAGTAAGTTTATTGCTTACTGCCTGAGACACCCG
>OY744546.1:13203042-13263042 GCA_963556195.1 Sepiola atlantica
GGGTTAGTCTATTCTGATGCTACGCTTAGTCTATTCTGATGCTACGCTTAGTCTATTCTGATGTTACGGTTAGTCTATTCTGATGTTACGGTTAGTCTATTCTGATGTTACGCTTAGCCTATGCTGATGTTACGGTTAGTCTATTCTGATGTTACGGTTAGTCTATTCTGATGTTACGGTTAGTCTATTCTGATGTTACGCTTAGCCTATTCTGATGTTACGGTTAGTCTATTCTGATGTTACGCTTAGCCTATTCTGATGTTACGCTTAGTCTATTCTGATGTTACGCTTAGTCTATTCTGATGCTACGCTTAGCCTATTCTGATGTTACGCTTAGTCTATTCTGATGCTACGGTTAGTCTATTCTGATGTTACGCTTAGCCTATTCTGATGTTACGGTTAGTCTATTCTGATGTTACGCTTAGTCTATTCTGATGTTACGGTTAGTCTATTCTGATGTTACGCTTAGCCTATTCTGATGTTAGGGTTAGTCTATTCTGATGTTACGCTTAGTCTATTCTGATGTTACGGTTAGTCTATTCTGATGTTAGGGTTAGTCTATTCTGATGTTACGCTTAGCCTATTCTGATGTTACGCTTAGCCTATTCTGATGTTACGCTTAGTCTATTCTGATGTTACGCTTAGTCTATTCTGATGTTACGCTTAGTCTATTCTGATGTTACGCTTAGTCTATTCTGATGCTACGCTTAGCCTATTCTGATGTTACGCTTAGTCTATTCTGATGTTACGCTTAGTCTATTCTGATGTTACGCTTAGCCTATTCTGATGTTACGCTTAGCCTATTCTGATGTTACGCTTAGTCTATTCTGATGTTACGCTTAATCTGTTCTGATGTTACTGTTTTGGGACGTGATCGTACCACGTGTGGATTGGTCGAAGTGGCCCGACCACGTGTGGATTGGTCGAAGTGGCCCGACCACGTGTGGGTATAATTAATAGGTTAAGACAAACAAAGGGAAAAGAAAGAAAACATTATTATTATCTAAAACTTATATTAGAAAGAAAGCGAAGGAATCAGAAAGCTAACACAACATAAGAATGGTCTTTTATAAAATTAATAATTATGAGGAAAACATTTATATTAAACAGAAACAATTTATTTAACTTTAGTTTCGTCAGTTCATATTTGTAAAGTGTATATGCGAGCGTGTTTGATGTATTTTTGTGTGGCAACTGAAATGATGTGTGTTTGAAGAAATACATAGTTCCTCATTCGAATTTAAAGAGATTACCTTTTTGCCCTCCCCACCTCCTCGGTCGAGCCGGTGGCGAGGGGGGGGTAGTTTCGACGATCTCCTCTGTGTGCGTTCGCCCAGAACACGGAAGGAAAAAGAGAGAGAAAGGAAGTGCGTGCCTTCTTTTATAGACACTCAAACCACGCGTGGTCAAGCTGACCTGTTGGTCCCTGATTGACCGGAATCTTCTGGCAACGTGATTTCACGAGATCAGCCCCTCTTCTCTACCTCAGAGACGAAGAAGAAGAAGGGCTGAGTCAACAAAGAAAGAAAGGTCGCACATTAGTTGTGGCGTCGGCCACACTACTAACCTTTGGAACTCCCTTCTGTCTCCTTGTTTCCCTGACTGTTTCCCTATAAATCTGGGTTCTTGCGTCTCAGTGGCAATGTGCCCCCTTGTTTGGGGGGGGGGGGGGAATTAAAGTAGAATTTTTTTTAAGTAAATAAGTACAGCCAAAATTGGCAGCTTTTATAGCGTAAACTGGATCAACGTGCGTTAGTATGATACGGCACAAGGCCATGGAACGTGGAAGAAAATGCCAGCGCTTCTGGCAGATAAGCCAGGCTAGCCTCTAAAATTAGCCTATGCAGCCCCGTCAGAATTTCATCAGTAGAGGCGCCTAAGAAACCAGGCAATAATCCAACCTCGACCCAAAGAGCGAAAGCAAGGCCTGGGATGGCGTACCTCCTAGGAATACCGAAGACATATATACTAGTGTTTGGACGATTGATCGGAATCGGAAAACTCGGAACTTTTGTGGCTATCGGTATCGGAAATTTTTTTACTTTATTTCCGATTCCAAAAACGATTCTTTTAATTTTATTTCTTTTTGTTAAAAACTTTATTTTCTATTGACAAAATAATAAATATTTATTGATTTTAAACTACCAATAAAGCTAAAATCTATAGATATTAAATTGTTAGGTGAAAGTACAGAATAGTTAGGTAAAAATGGCACCGAAAAAAATGGCTGATAAAGATGGCAGAGGCAAAAATGAAATGATTTATTAAAATAAATTATCAACGAATAAGTAGGAAAAAATAGAAAAATACGTAAATGGAAGAGAAAAAAACATGGAACAAGGGAAATAAAGTGTTTGAAATAAATGAAAGTTTTACATTGGGTAAAATTCGAAAATTAATCTGTGCGATTGCATGAAGTCTATTAGTTTGACATTATTTCTGGTTATCTTGCAAGTTCAGGGCGTAAAAATCCATTTTAAGATAAAGCGTGATTTAAAACGAGAGTTATCTCCCCTTATTCCACTCTCAAAAATTAAAGATTACAAAAGTAAAAAAATTTTTTCAACCCTACAGTTTACAAGCACCAACAAGTTATAATCACATTTTATCGAATTGAGATTTTATTCGTTGTACTTGCATTGAATTACTTTGAAAGGTGAACCATGCAGTTTAGTATTTGCAACTAGAATAAGTTTTTTGTTTTGTTTTTGTTTTTTTATATAAGGTTGTTTACTCACGTACAATTATTCCATAAAGAGAAAAAAAAAACAACAAAAAAAACCAATAAGGCTTGAAACAATTGTCAGAGAAAGAAAGAGAGAGTCAACAGATGACGATTAGAACGGAAGAATAAGTTGTCTGTGATACCAGTCTCATTACTTTTAACGGTGCTTCTACATTATTGGGGACAGATGGAATCTGCATCTTTAATTTAGAAGAGTCAGTTGAAAGGGGAGATAATTCAAACTGTTTTGTTGTTGTTGTTGTAACCATAACCCATAAAGAAAAATCCCGAGAATTAGTAAGAAAATAAATTTAAAAAAAAGGGTACTTATGCAGTTTACGGACAGAGCTGAAATAATAGCATTATAATTTAGAAAGTCATTCTTAACACGGGGAGATGGGTGGTGATTAAACATTCTGTTTATTAAATTGTTAGGTGAAAGTACAGAATAGTTAATCGACCTCACACCTTCCCATGTTAAGAATGGCTTTCTAGATTATACCATTATTATTTCAGCCCGGTCCATAAACTGCATAAGTACCCCTTTTTTTTCTTTTTTTTTCTTACTAATTCTCTGGATTTTCCTTATCGGTTATGGTTACAACAACAACAACAAAAACAGTTTGAATTATCTCCCATTTCAACTGACTCTTCTAAATTAAAAATTAAAATTTCATCTGTCCCCACTAATAAAGAAGCACCATTTTAACCTGTATCTTGTTTGTTCCTCTTTGTCCGTGATCTAGAGCAGGCATGTCAACCATGTGCTGCATGCGGCCATTTACAAGCACACTTGTGGACCGCATAAAGAAACTGTAGTTTCATCATTTAACGTGGAAGTGACGGTGCTTAAGTGGATAACGACACGGACTGACGACCTAGGTGTGCCAAGTTCGAATCCAGTCGATTCCATAGAATCACTTTCACTTAGGAATGTTGGCAACCATTCTGTGGTCCCTCCTGCAAGAATGCCGACAACAGAATTAAACCGGTCAACAAAGTTGTACCATTCGGATTCATACGAATTTGCTTTACTTTTATCCAAATAATCTTTAATAAAAACAACACTGAAACTAGGTCAAATAATTAATAAGCTTTCTTTTTTCCTTTCTTTTTTCCTTTCCTGTCTTTTTTTCCTTTCCTTTCTTTCTATTATTTTGAACTAGTTGTCAATATGGGAGGTGATGTCGGTTAAGTGGATAACGACGCGCACTCACGACCTAGGTGTGCCAAGTTCGAATCCAGTCGATTCCATAATACCACTTTCACTTAGGAATGTTGGCAACCATTATGCAAGAATGCCGACAACAAAATCAAGCCGGTCAACAAAGTTCTACCATTCTGATTCGTACGAATTAACTTTATCAACCGCCAAAGTATTTAGAATTTAAACTTGATAAACGCGTAACCCTATTTACTTGCCTCTTAACAAGGTCGTTTTTTTTATGTGGAAAAAAATCCAGCTCTCCAAAAAGGTCGACTCTCGATTGGAACAAAAATAAAAAATGCCCGAGTCTAACATTTCTCCTTCATTGACCGAGGACAGAAAAGATGTAATGTAGTATCAGAACAGATACTACACTTTGAATCACCCCAAAGAAAGTTCGAGTTTCAAGAACAAAAATCGATGGAAAAAAAAACTCTCTAAATGTCGACCCCTACCCTGACTAATTTTGTTCCTGGTGACCCCGCAAAAAAACGAATATTACAAAATAAATGCCAATATTCTGTCCAGGACAATGCTGAAAAAGAATGTATCAACTTTGTTGGTCTTGTGTAGTTTCTGACTTTTAGCTGGACACACACTGCCAACTGACCTTTTATATATACATAGATAATACAATGCAGTAATAATTTTATTCAAATCACTTTTATATCGTGTGCAAATTTTATTTACTTTCACAAAGGATCAAATAGATTTGGGTTCTAATACGGACGAGGAATCAAACTAAACCGAAGCAGGTTTCCGGAACCAACCGAAAACAAACGAAGCATTTTACGAATCGGAAGCCGCGAAATAAATGTGCGGCAGACGACAATTAAAGACTTAAAATTATTTTGTTTTTATGTATAGAGGACAGCTGCTTTTTTATTTTATTTTTTTTACTCTAACCTATGTACTAATTGATTGCTTGCCGACGACCAAGACACTTTAAAACAACAACGTGTGTGTGTGTGTGTGTGTGTGTGTGTGTGTGTGTGTGTGTGTGTGTGTGTGTGTGTGTGTGTGTGTGTGTGTTTTTTTTTTTTTTTTTTTTTTTTTTTTTAAATGATTAAAAAAAATTCCCGGGGGAAAGAAGATTGAAAAGTAGTTTCATTGTCATGAAGAAAAATACATTCAGCTGAGTGTTGTTGTTGTTTTTTTGTTTTGTTTTTTATCATTAAATGATAACAAAAATTCTCAAGAAAAAACTGTTTCATTCGGTACTAATTGATTGATTGTTTAACGACGGCTCGGTTTGACTGCCTTTCCGCTGTTTACATAAATCTCATTCGTCAAAAGTCAGTTTAGTTTGGCTTATATTCTGTAGAAGGCTTTATATTTGGATTTTTTTTCATTATTTGGATTTTTTTGATCATTTGAATTTTTTGGATTTTTAAAATTATTTAGATTATTTGAATTTTTTGGATTATTTGAATTTTTTGGATTATTTGGATTTTTCGAGCTACTATTCCCACCTTGGTTGTTATCTTCACAACGTTCCAGCCGATGTAAGCTCCGCCCTTCTTGTAATAAACAACCGGTAATACAACTCTTTGCGGTATTCACCCAACGTCGTACATTCCGCCTTCCACTGAAAATTGAAGTTTATGAGGAACACAAATTCACGCGCGGTCTCCATTCAGCATGTATATACCGGTTGGAGGAGATAACATACAGCGCCATGTATTTCCAAATGGTCACCCATTTTGTACTGACCAGGCTCAACGTTGCTTAACTTCGGTGATCTAACGGGAACCGGTGTGCCGGTGTGCCAACGTGATTATGCCCCGACCTTCTTAGGGTGCATCTTTTCGAACTCGGGAACCTATACGGAATTTCGAACTGAACATTTTATCCAATCTAACGGGGTAGATTGTTCTCGTTCCGTCAGCCATGAACGGATAAAAATGTTCATAAGTTATTATATTATTCTTACTTATTGTCGCCTCTGGTAAGGATTGAACTTTCAACCTTCAGAAGACTGTCACTTAGAACTTCAGACGTTACGTCACATGGATTAAACAAAGGGTTTCAGTTCGAAATTTCGTATAGGTTCCCGAGTTCGACATGAAGATTCCCGAGTTTGAAAATATGCATTTGAAAAAGGTCGGAAGTTACATCGGCCGAAACGTCGTTCCTTACATACCCTTTTTTACAGAAGAGACATCTCTCTCTCTCTCTCTCTCTCTCTCTCTCTCTCTCTCTCTCTCTCTCTCTCGTTACTTTCATGGAAGGTGCTCGACTGAGCCCCAATCTCTGGTTCCTCCTTGTAAGACATTCACAACAAGAACTTGTTTTATTACCACAACAAAAAATTACTTTATTTTCTCCCTGCGTGTGCGTAGCGTTAGGCGAAATTTCCACGCACAGAACTTCTTTGTAAGGGCTTCACGTCTGTGGGACACATTGCCACGGGAGTGCTTCCCTGAAGATTACAACATAGTCGTCTTCAAATCCAATGTCAACAGATTCCTATCATATAACGTCCCCACAAGTAACCAAACTCAGTTCGTTCCATTAATCCTCTCATGAGGTTCTTCACTTTTCATCTCATTAACCCTTATCCTTCGGCTTTGACAAGTGGTGACCCATCAGTAAAAAAAAAGGTACTGATATCGATCCTGACCCAGTTTTCGTGAGGTTCGACTCGGAAGCGTTCGGCTGTTCAACGCAAACGCCCGAGTGTTGACGAGCCGAATGGTACCAGACGACAATTTTGATACGGTGCTGCGTCCTGTGATTGTAATTTATATTTTCAAGAAATTTTCTAAAAGAAACAACAAAAAAAACAAGCAAAACATAGCGAAGTTACTGTTATCAAATATTTTTGTTTGTTATTTTGATACGTTGCTGCGTCCTATAATTTTTAGTTATATTTGCAAGAACATTTTTAAACAACAAAACAAATAAAACAAGCAAAACAGAGCGAAATTACTGTTATCAAATAAATATGTTTAACCCTAACCCTAAACCTTAACCCCTAAACCCTAACCCTAACCACGAAAAAAACAAAACAAGCAAAACATTATTATCATAGGACGCAGCACCGTATCAAAATTGTCGTCTGGTACAAATCGACTCGTCAACTCTCGGGCGTTTGCGTAGGACAGCCGAACGCTTCCGAGTCGAACCTCACGAAAACTGGGTCAGGATCGATATCAGTACAAAAAAATTCAAATAATACAAATTATCAATCCTCATCTCTAAACTTTTGAGACAGAGGATCAAATAGAGGTGAAATAAATGTTGCAATATTCATTTTACTCTGCGTCAACTTGGCCGATATCAGAACCACCATTGGATCAGAGGTCAGTGGCTGATAGAAAAATCCGACCTGGAGTACTTGGGTATCTTTACGAATTGCTGTCAGGGATGAAGTAATTCGTAAAATCAGGTGATAGATTATTATTATTATTATTATTATTATTATTATTATTATTATTATCATCATCATTATTATTGGGTACTTGTAAGAAATGGGTACCAGTGGGTTTCAGTAGTTACCCAGTCAGTCCGGAGTATCGACGGATAATTCAGAGTCAGTCCACAAAATTGCCAAAGTAGTTTACGATTTGAAAGCCACCTTCGTTTCTTTTCCTTTTAGGACGTTTTTTCAACTTTTTTTTTTGTCTTTTTGAGGGGCTAATTTCTTTTAAACCATCACCTAACTATTTGCATACTTAGTGTCGTCTGCCTTTTTACATTCATTTTCGCAGCTTTCAAATCGTAAACTGCTTCGGCCATTTCCGAGACTGACTATGAATTCTCCGTCGATACTTTGGACTGACTGGGTAAGTACTGAAATCCTTTGGATGCCCATTCCTTACAAGTATAACTATTATCACCATCAACAATTTAAAATAGAGTAAAAGTTACGATAAAAAAAACAAAAAAAGCCAGTTTGGATTTATACGAGAAAGAAAGATGCGATTCTTTATCTTAAAAAAAAAGCTCAAAAAAGAAATGATGTGCAATTTTTGTTTACCGGTAAATACATTTTAGAGGGGGGGGGGGTAAAGACCAATCGAAAAAGTGCACAAGAAAGTTGCAACACTTTACTTTAAACTCACGTAGAAAAGTTGCGAAAGGTTTAACAAATACATATATAATTATTATTTCATGTATAATATTATAAGGTGATATAATATATTATGTATAAATTTTCAGTATTTACTTTAACAGTGCTCAATACGTGAGTAGAGCTTGGTAGTAAAGCATGAGAATATATTTATGGAAATTAAGTTACACGGAGGCGTCCGCGTTTCATCCCGCAGAGATCGTCAGGCTCTGTGTAGCTTAATTGCCATAAATATATTTTCATATTTTATTACTTACACACATATATGTGTGTGTGTGTGTGTGTGTGTGTGTGTGTGTGTGTGTGTGTGTGTGTGTGTGCGTGCGCGCGCGTGTGTGTGTGTGGTTATATTTATCGACTAGTTTGTCTTTTTGTCGCCTATAATTTTTTGTCTGATTTTTTCGGATTGATTTTTTCCTTTCTTTTTTTTCCATTTTTATTTTGAAAATATTAATTTGTTTGCGGATTATTTTGCAAATAAATATTAATTTGTTGCTACCCGGACTTCGGATTAGACCCGGACTTAGAGTAAGTGGTGAGTTAAGGGGGGAGAGCTCTTTTGCTTTGTAAGAAACAAATAACAAATTAATATTTGCAAAATGAAAAATCAAAAAAAATCAAAAAAAATCTGACAAAACTAGTGGATAAAATTTGGCAGACATTTTGGGGGTTAACCGCTTCAATATAACCAAGCCCGGTCGAAACAGCGCACAAGTGTCGTTAAAGTTTCGTAGGAAACTTGCGAAAAGTTTAAATGTTGGTTGATATATATATATATACATGGACGGCGGCACTGAAGTGTGTGTGGGGGGGGGGCAGGGGACCTCAAGCCCCCTCCCACTTTACGGTCATCAATAATGAAGTTATATATGCATGTGTTTAACCGGGCCCCCACTTTTTAGGAGAGCCCCCCACTTTTATAACTGTCCCGCCGGTCCTGATATATATATATATATATATATATATATATATATATATATATATATATATATATATATATCAATTTCGCAAGTTTCTTTTAATATATATATAGCATCTATAACAAGTTAGTTGGAGAGAAAAAAGAAAGCGATCGATCGTAGGTTCTACAAGAACTAATATAAATTATTTACTTTAAAAACTATATACTTTCATTACATCCTAAATCTAGGATGACCAGATTGATGAAACCCCGGTGCCCCCAACAGACACTGTATGTATAGTTTTTTAATAAAATAATTGACATATATATATATGTGTGTGTATATCTCATCTGTAGATTTGATGCTTGCTAGAAGAATTCACACATGAGTGCTTGGTTTTGATTTAATCGTAAATATTTCGCACCGGGTAAACTCAAATAATAAAAAACAGAAATAGTCAAAAATATTAAAATGTATTTTTTGTTTTGTTTGTTTGTTTTTGTTTGTTTTTGTTTGTTTGTTTGTTTTCCGTGTTCGTTTGACTTACCGAATTGGACGTGACGGACGACGCACTGTTTTGTACGATAATTCCTCCATGCTGTTGTTGGCTTTTGGTATCCTCCAGTTCCGTGGTACTCTCTTCGACGGTAGCTAGTTTAGCCGTTTGGCGGGTATCCACCTTGCTGGCATGGTGAACTTGGAGGCGACCCGAGGATGCCGTGTGGTTACCCCCGGGCCACGTTCCCGTGCCCCCGCCACCGGCGGCCGCCGTCGCCGCCGAAGAAGAAGAAGAGGAGGACGACGACGAGGTTGTGGTCAGCGTCGAACTTGAATTATTGGTGGCAGAACCGCCCGGTTTTCGAATAGGGAACTCCACATTATCGTAAGATCCGGCATCCATTTGGGGGGTATATACCGGGTATGTCTGGCCAAGATGAAGAGAAGAAGATGAAGAAGAAATATCCTTTCAACTCGTAGTATCTTTTCGAAGTAGAATAAATGCGTTAGAACTTGTCGGTACCGTTTACCGTTTTAGTTGAGGCTGTAGTAGTAGTAGTAGTAGTGATAATAGTTGCGTAAGTGTGTGTGAGGAGAGAGTGGTAGTAGTAGTGGTAGTAGTGGTAGTAGTGGTGATGGTGATGGTGGTGGAGGTTCCAATCGACTCAAAGAAGAAATCGTGGTCGGCGCGACTTTGCTTCTGTTTACTTTCCTTCGTTTTCTTCCTTTTTCTTTCTTCTTCTTCTTCTTTCTTTCTCTCTCTCTCTCTCACTCTCTCTATTTCTCTCACTCTCTTTCTTTCTCTCTTTATCTCTCTCCCTTTCTTTTTGTATAAGTTGTCATTACTTCTGTTTTATTTATTTTTTCTCTTTTTTCATTTTCATTCTTCTCTCTTCACTTCTTCCCCTCTCCCTTTCTTTCTCTCTTTCTTTCTCAATATTTACCTGTCTTCCTCTTTGTCTCTTTCTTTCTCTGTCTCTTTCTTTCTCAATCTCTCTCTCTCTCTCTCTCTTTATCTCTCTCTCTCTCTCTCTTTTCTCCGTTATTCCTGCATAACTTGCTATTTCTTGTTTTACTTTCCTTCTTTTTCTCCTTTTCTTTCTCTCTTTCTATCTCAATCTCTCTCTTTAACCGCCATATTTGCTTCCATTCATTTTCTTTTCTCTCCTTCTCTCCTTCTCTCCTTCTCTCTCTTTCTCTTTTTCTATCTCTCTCTCTCTCTCTCTCTCTCTCTCTTTCTCAATCTCTTTCTCTTTAACCGCCATATTTGCTTCCATTATTTTCTTTTCTCTCCCTTTCTCTCTCTCCTTCTCTCTCCCTCTCTCTCTCTCTCTCTCTCTCTCTATCTATATATCTATCTATCTATCTATCTATCTATCTATCTCTCTCTATATATATATATATATCTATATATATATCTATATATCTATCTCTCTATCTATCTATCTATCTATCTATCTATCTATCTATCTATATATCTATCTATCTATCTATCTATCTATCTATCTATCTCTCTCTATATATATATATCTATATATATATCTATATATCTATCTCTCTATCTATCTATCTATCTATCTATCTATCTATCTATCTATCTCCCCCCTCTCCCTCTCTGTATAACTTTTATATTTTCTTCCATCCATTTGTTCTTTTATTCATTTAATTCTTTCTTTGCAACTTTTGCTTCCATTACTGTTTTCTCTTCACTTCCTTTCTTTCAATTTTTTTCTTTTTTCTTTCTTTATTTCTTTACTTATTTCAAATTTTCTATTTTATATTTTCCTCTTCTTTTCTTTTTCTTCTCGCTTTCTTTTTTTCTTTCTTTTTTTCCTTTCTTTCTTTCCTCCCTCTCTGTATCACCCTTTTTCCGTCCCTGGAATATTTAGATGAGGATAAATAATTTGTATTATTTGGATTATTCGGACTACTGTTCCCATCTTGGATGTTATTCTCAAAACTTTTCGGCCGATGTAAACTCCGACCTTCTTCATATCACGTAGAACAACGGATAAAGGTGCTAAGTGATAATCAGTTTTGAGTGACGGTATTCTGGAAGTTGAAGGTTCAATCCTTGGTACAGGCGATACTAGAAATAAAATTAAGAATTGCTTAAGACTTCTACCCGGTCATGGCTGACGGAACAAGAACAAGCTACCCCGGGGATTAAATAAAAGGGGTCCGTTTGAAATTCCGGGTGCAATTTTAGTTAAAGGGCGACGCAGTTAATTATTTTCATGTAAAAGCATTATTTTGTACTTACTCAGTCATATTTTATCTCTCACGGCACCAAAAAGGATTTAAAAATATCAAGCAGAACTGGAAATGGAAAAATCGTTCTAATTAAAGTTCTGCTTGATATTTTTAAATTCTTTTTCGTGCCGTGAGAGATAAAATATGACTGAGTAAGTACAAAATAATGCTTTTACATGAAAATAATTAACTGCATCGCCCTTTAACTAAAATTGCACCAAATTCCGTACAGATTCCCGAGTTCGACAGAAAGATTCTCGAGTTCGACAAGATACACCTGAATAAGGTTGGAGGTTATATCGGCCGAAACGTTGTGAGAATAACATCCAAGATGAGAATAGTAGTCCGAATAATCCAAATAATGCAATTTCATTCTTTCTTTTCCTTTCATTTCACTTTTTTCTTTTCTTTATTTTAATTTTGTAGTATTCTCTTCTTTCCTTTTTTTCTTCGCTTTCATTCGTGTTTCTTTTTCGTTTTTTTTTTCTCTTTCTTTTTTTCGTTTTTTTTTCCATTTCTTTCTCTCTTTAAATTGCCTTTATCGATTTTTCTTTTCTTTTATTTTTTTTTCATGTAAATTACTTCTTCCTCATTCCATTTGTATTTTCTTTATTTGTTCTTTCTTTTTTATTTTTCATCCTTTTTTATTCTTTAAATTTCACTTATTTAATTTGCTCATTTTCTTTCTTTTATTTTTAAATGTCCTTTCTTTTTATTGCTTTAATGTTCCATTTATTTTCTTCGTCTTTTCTCTTTTTTTGATTTTCTTTCTTTATTTGTTTTGTTTTATTTTTCATCCGCTTCCATTCGTTTTCTCCCTCCCTCCCTCCCTCTCCTTCTCTCTCCCTCTCTTTATCTATTTATTTTTTCCTTCTTTTCGTTTCTTCCTCCCTTCCTTCTTTCTTTCGTTCATCCCTTCATTTATTTGCCCCTTCTTTCCCCTCTCACTCACTCCCCTTCTTCCCTCCCTCCTCCCCTCTCTCATTTCTTTGCCCCCTTCCTTCTTATCTCTCTTCCTCTTTCCTTTGTGCCCTTCCTTCCTATTATTGATTCCCTTCCCTTTCTCCTATCTTTGCTCCCGATCTTCCTTCCTCTCTTTCTTCCTGCCTTATCTCTTCTCTTCCCCCTTTCCTTCCCCAATCCATCCCCCTTCTTTCTTCTTTCTTTTCCTCTTCTCTATTTCTTTCTTTTGTATATTTATATTATCTTTCTTTTCTCCTCTTCTCCTTTTCTTTTCTTTCTTTCTTTTTCTCCTTCCTTTTTTCTTTCTTTCTTTCTTTCTTTCTTTCTTTCCTTCCATCTTTCCCTTTTTCTCTCTCGTCTATTTCCCCCATTTATTCTCTACATTCTTTTCCTCAATCAATTTTTGATTTTCTCTCATTTTTTTCCTGTTTTCCTTTCCTACATCCTCAGCATAGAATTCCCCCCCCCTCTCTCTCTCTCTCTCTTTCTCTCTCTCTCTCTCTTTCTTTCTTTCTCTTTCCTCCTCCTCTCTCTATTTCTCTCCCTCCCCCTCTCTCTCTTTCTTAATCTCTCTCTCTTTATCTCTCTCCCTTTCTTTTTGTATAACTTGTTATTATTTCTGTTTTACTTTCTTTTTTTCTCCTTTTTCTTTCTTATTTTCTCTCTCTCCCTCTCTCTTTCTTTCTCTCTTTCTTTCTCAATATTTCTTTCTCTTTCTCGATCTCTCTCTTTAACCGCCATATTTGCTTCCATTCATTTTCTTTTCTTTTCTCTCCCCTTTTCTCTCTCTCATCTCTCTCTTTCTCTCCCCCCCCCCCTCTCTCTTTCTCTCTCTTTCTCTCTTTCCTTCTCTCTCTTTCTCTTTCCCTCTCTCCCCTTCTATCTCTCTTTCTCTCTCTTTTTCTTTCTCTCTCTCTCTCTCTCTCTCTCTCTCTCTCTCTCTCTCTCTGTACCAAAGACTAAGCGGAACTTCCACGAAAAAGTTTCTTTCCTAGGGCATCCCATCTGTGGAACAAAATGCCACGAAACTTCTTCCCAGCCGACTACAACAAATACTTGTTGACCCGTCGTCTTGGATAATCAATCCCTTAAAAGAAATATTATGCCCATTTCTCCGGTTATTTCCAATCCTGGCGTGTCTGGCGCTCATCGTCCAACCGACGATCTCTGTAACCCTTATCCTCGAGTGGCCCCGGACCTTGATAAGCGGTGACTCATTAGTAAAAAACAAAATTCTTTTTTCTTTTTCTTCCCCGGCAATTTCAACATCTTTCCATTTCCATTCCCCGATAAATTTTACATAAGAATACGCTTTTAGATTTTATGTAGATTCTCTAACCTTTTTTTTCTTTCTTTTCTTTCTCTCCTTTGTGTATTCTTTCTTTTTTTTTTCCATCCTTACTTCCTTTCTTTTCTCTCTCGTCTGTTTCCCTTTTTGTCTCTTCATTTCTTTTCCTCAATCACGTTTCCTTTTTCTCTCTTTTCTTTTTTCTTTTCTCACCCCCCCCCCCTTCCTTTATTTTTCATCTTTTTCTTTTTTTTTTTTTTCCTTTTCCTAACTTTTTTCTTCCTTCTTTTTTTTCCTCGACAATTTTAACATCTTTCATCTCACAAATACCAATTGTTCTCTCCACCCCCACCCATCAAAATGCGAAATACAATGGCGCCATACAAACAACAATACATTATTCACCTCAACAAACCATTAAAAGAAAAGACGTATCTATTCTTAAGATGCGTCCATCTAATCTGCGCGTTTAGCGATAAAAATGCTATTTTCCACTTAAGCGTAACAGAACGAAACAAACGCTATTTTACACTTAAACGTGTGCAACCATCCGACAGACGAAGGCTCTTTTAGAGTTGCTTAGACACACCTAAAATGAAAGAAATATTAACAAATAAACACAAAAACAAAACTACGGCAACTCTCCTTTGCAATGATGAAGAGGGTTGCCGATGGTTGGGTGTCAAAGTTGAGTAGTGTTTGAAATAAGTTCGACTTTAATCCTCGCTTTAAATATCGTGTTAGACGATCGTTTACCATCTTTGAGTAGATTAAATACGATAGCTTTTTTTTTTTGTTTGAAGTTTTTTGTTGTTATTGTTTTGTGCTAATTCAGTGCATATATACGTTGTAGCAATCATAAACGCTGACATTTCTTTCTTCTCGCGGAGAGCAGCTCCCGTGAGGTGGTTGGTCCCACAATGACGAATCAGATTCTTGCGCGTATTAATTTCGACTGAACTTTCGAAGAACTACTTTCAGACCGTTTGGGATTTTTTTCTGTTAATTCTGCTGGTTTACAAAGAGGATAGAACGCATTTCATAGGAAATAGTTATCATATTTCCCCGATTGGGGTCCTATATGAATCCGGCGTTCAAACCAATAAGTCAAACTGGAATGACATTAGATGTGGAAGGGTGAATCATATCAGGAAACGTTATAAATATGGTCCGGGTGTTATGAGTTATTCAGGAGAAAATCGAAGTAAGACAGAATTTGAGCTTCGAAGGACTAATATAGTTCTTTGATAAATTGGTTGTAACAAAAAAATTTCCCACACACACCATCGCTCAGGTGAATTCATTTCTTCTTTCTCTTGATTTCATTGCCGTCTTATTCAAAAGATTTTTAAAAATTATATTAAAATTTGCAAAATGTTAATGCTTATCTATTTATACAGAATAAATGCGAAAGTTTTAATCTTGTGTTTGCAAGAAACTTACGAATGAAATGTTTATTATTTAAATTTCTGGCCACAAGCGAGCTGACAAAACCAGCTAGTAGATATATGATATGAATGTAAATGTCCGTGTGTTTTCCCTATAGAAAAAATGGTTAGAGAATCTACATAAAAATTAAAAGTATGTTTATATACAAAACATTGGAAGAGATCCCGAATCTGTAAGTGCCTCTCCTGCATAGGAAGCAACATCTCCTTAAAATTCCAAATATATCCTATTTTACTGAAATTTAAATCATGTCTAAAATTCTCCGGGGGAGACAATGGAAGTGGTCTCGAATCTCTACGTGTCCCTTTACGTGCAAAATCTCTGCATGCACCCCCTAAGGGAACTATGGAGGCTGAACTTCCTTAAAGCTTTCAAAACGTATATCCGAGTTTAATCGAATTTAAACTATATAGATGTAGCATTCATAAGAACTGACATTTCTTTCCTCTCGCGGAGATCAGCTCCTGTGAGATAGTTTGGTCACACGATGACCAATCAGATTCCAGAGCGTATTAATTTCAACCGGAACTTTGAAGGACTACTTCCAGACCCTTTGTCACAGAGTGCTTCCAGGCACCAACGACGAACGACGTCTTCTCTCTCGCCCCGGGCAACTTGAGTCCGAGTAAGGCCATTCTCCACGGGAGAACTTTATCACTTTATTACGTATTATTACTTTCCTCGCTGTGACACTGTCTTAACTTTCACCGACCTACACTCAACGGTATAGGGCACTTAAATAAATACAGATTGTTTTTGTTTTTAAAAGGGAGTTTTTCATTTCATTTGATGACCTTTTATTACAAAATATTGTAGGAGTTTGAATTACAGTAAATACGAAGACCAATCCTCTATAAAGACACCGATTGTTATAGATTTTACTGAAATTTTAGCCTCTTTCGACTATGTTAGGAAGCAAAACAGAAGCATTAAAAATATCCCAGGAAGAGACCAGACTACAGCTGTGTACCAGACGGCTGGAGAATGCTCCCCATTACTAACAATAGAATCCCCATTTCTGCGGATTTCTCTCCTAGTTCATAGGCACCCTGGCTCCAGTGGAAAACAGAAAACCGCTTGAGAACGAGAATGGCACGATCAAAAGTTTCTATGAGTAAATAGGGGCTACAAAACTGACCTAATCATTGTTATATCTACATATTTTGCCCCATAAAGCATAAAAAGGGGAACAGGGGACTTGTTGGCACATGTTCCCCATCGCATACAGAAAGGGGGTGCAGACGGCGACGTATATCAAAAATGGGTCAACAGGATGCATGACAGGCTGGCTTGCATAATCCAGCTCACGCATTTACGTGGGCGGAAGACTCAACCAATCAAATGAGGGAATGCTGTTGCTATACACAGGGAGCGGGAAAATCGAAGCGAGAGGAAACACGAGGAGTCGATCTTCGGTCAGCGTTAAGAACGGACGTCTCTGGGGAGACGGACCTCGGCCGGCGTTGGAAGCGGACGTCGGGAGATGAAGGCTCACACCGCTGTCAATCTCAAACAATTTATCCCCGCATAGGAGACGGGCCTCGGTCGGCGTTGGAAACGGACGTCGGGAGATGACGGCTCACACCGCTGTCAATCTCAAACAATTTATCCCTGCACACAAAACCATGGAAAAGGTCCCCGACCAGCGTTAGGAGCGGTCGGCTGAGACTAGCGGCCCACCTCGCCGTCATGTCGGGCAATTTGTCCCCGCACACAGAATCAAAGGAGAAGGTCTCGAACCGACGTTAAGAGCGAACGTCTGGAGAAGACAGCCCACACCGCTGTCCTATCAAAGAATTTATCCCCGCATAGGAGAAGGTCCCGGACCAGCGTGAAGAGCGGACGCCTCTAAAAATCGACCGCCCACCCTGCCGTCATATTCAGACAATTTATCCCCGCACACAAAATCAAAAAATAGGAAAAGAGGAATTTGAAAATTAACGCTGAAGAAATACAGCGACATTTAATACGGCTGTCTACCGGTCACCTAAGGAAAACCCCGGTACAACCAAAATTGATTACGACAGACCAGTCAGTCAACAGACCTCTCCAACGTCGAGATTACGTATATCTCAGGACCCTAAAAACAGCTCGTCAAAGAACAGACCACAGAATCTGAAATTCTATGAAATATCCTTCTCTCCGCCGTCAAAACAAAAAAAGGTATGTGTTTACGACATAAGGACAAAAAAAAAGAAAGAAATATATTAATTCGTCGTAAAATTGAACTTTCATATTGTTTATATTGTCGTGTTAAATGATCTCATTCAATCGTCCCTCGCGATTTTAACACATTTGCCTTCATACCTCGATTTCCCGTGGGAGGAGAAGGGCTTCTCATTTGTTTTCCTCGAATTTCATAAGAGGAAAAAGGGCTTTCCTATTTTCATTTCCATAAAGGCTATAAGCCTTCTTAATTGCTATATTTGAACTAGTTACGGTCTCTTCACAAAAGAGCAACGTACCCGCGCAGGAACGCGTGAAAATAAGTTTAACAATTATAACATTTGGTTTTCGACACAATTATAACATTGGTGTCAGAAAAAAAGAACTTTCCTATTTACATTTTCATAAAGGCCTTCTTGATTGCTATATTTGAACTTTTAATTCTGATCAACTTTCTCGGAATAACAAAAACCAGCCTCTTTTAGATAACCTCGTTTGTGCGGAGAATATTAGTTGATCTTGTGAAAAAATAAATAAATAAATAAATACTTGTTATGTACTGTTAATTTGTCTTGGTTGTTTATACAATATGTGTTTATAATTTGTGATACGATGTGTTATTCATTTTTTATGGAGTACGGGTTGATTTCCTTTCATCGGGTTTTCAACCTTAGCACATTTTGCATTCGTGGCTGAACTACGTGTTGGTAACGTTCAGAGTCTTATTACCACAATTATAACATCATCTGTGAATGTGAAGTGGGGTCCATACGATGCAACACTGCCCTATTTGTCCCCTATTTGTATTCTGCCTATATATAAAGTATTACTTTACTGCCCTATTTGTCCCCTATTGCCCAACCGGTACAGCTTGAAAGATCTTGCAGAGTACAACAAAAGTGTAAAAGACTGCATAAAAACCGTCGTATAACCACGTGGTTCAAAGAAGAAGAAGAAGAAGAAGAAGAAAAAGATCAAGTAGAAGAAGAAGAAAAAGAAGAAGAAGAAAAAGATCAAGAAGAAGAAGAAGAAGAAGAAGAAGAAAAAGATCAAGAAGAAGAAGAAGAAGAAAAAGATCAAGAAGAAGAAGAAGAAGAAGAAGAAAAAGATCAAGAAGAAGAAGAAGAAAAAGATCAAGAAGAAGAAGAAGAAGAAGAAGAAAAAGATCAAGTAGAAGAAGAAGAAGAAGAAGAAGAAGAAAAAGATCAAGAAGAAGAAGAAGAAGAAGAAAAAGATCAAGAAGAAAAAGAAGAAGAAGAAGAAAAAGATCAAGAAGAAGAAGAAGAAGAAGAAAAAGATCAAGTAGAAGAAGAAGAAGAAGAAGAAGAAGAAGAAGAAGAAGAAAAAGATCAAGAAGAAGAAGAAGAAGAAGAAGAAAAAGATCAAGTAGAAGAAGAAGAAGAAGAAAAAGATCAAGTAGAAGAAGAAGAAGAAGAAGAAGAAAAAGATCAAGAAGAAGAAGAAGAAGAAAAAGATCAAGAAGAAGAAGAAAAAAAGATCAAGAAGAAGAAGAAGAAGAAAAAGATCAAGAAGAAGAAGAAGAAGAAAAAATAGATCAAGAAGAAGAAGAAAAAGAAGAAGAAGAAGAAAAAGATCAAGAAGAAGAAGAAGAAGAAGAAGAAGAAGAAGAAGAAGAAGAAAAAGATCAAGAAGAAGAAGAAGAAGAAGAAAAAGATCAAGAAGAAAAAGAAGAAGAAGAAGAAAAAGATCAAGAAGAAGAAGAAGAAGAAGAAGAAGAAGAAAAAGATCAAGTAGAAGAAGAAGAAGAAGAAGAAGAAGAAGAAGAAAAAGATCAAGAAGAAGAAGAAGAAGAAAAAGATCAAGTAGAAGAAGAAGAAGAAGAAGAAGAAGAAGAAGAAAAAGATCAAGAAGAAGAAGAAGAAGAAGAAGAAGAAGAAAAAGATCAAGTAGAAGAAGAAGAAGAAGAAGAAGAAGAAGAAAAAGATCAAGAAGAAGAATAAGAAGAAAAAGATCAAGAAGAAGAAGAAGAAGAAGAAGAAGAAGAAAAAGATCAAGAAGAAGAAGAAGAAGAAGAAGAAGAAGAAGAAGAAAAAGATCAAGTAGAAGAAGAAGAAGAAGAAGAAGAAGAAGAAAAAGATCAAGAAGAAGAAGAAGAAAAAGATCAAGTAGAAGAAGAAGAAAAAGATCAAGTAGAAGAAGAAGAAGAAGAAGAAGAAGAAGAAGAAAAAGATCAAGAAGAAGAAGAAGAAGAAAAAGATCAAGAAGAAGAAGAAGAAAAAGATCAAGAAGAAGAAGAAGAAAAAGATCAAGTAGAAGAAGAAGAAGAAGAAGAAGAAAAAGATCAAGTAGAAGAAGAAGAAGAAGAAGAAGAAGAAGAAAAAGATCAAGAAGAAGAAGAAGAAGAAGAAGAAAAAGATCAAGAAGAAGAAGAAGAAGAAGAAGAAAAAGATCAAGAAGAAGAAGAAGAAGAAGAAAAAGATCAAGAAGAAGAAGAAGAAGAGATCAAGAAGAAAAAGAAGAAGAAGAAGAAAAAGATCAAGAAGAAGAAGAAGAAGAAGAAGAAAGAGATCAAGTAGAAGGAGAAGAAGAAGAAGAAGAAGAAGAAGAAGAAGAAGAAAAAGATCAAGAAGAAGAAGAAGAAGAAGAAGAAAAAGATCAAGAAGAAGAAGAAGAAGAAGAAGAAGAAAAAGATCAAGAAGAAGAAGAAGAAGAAGAAGAAGAAAAAGATCAAGTAGAAGAAGAAGAAGAAGAAGAAGAAGAAGAAAAAGATCAAGAAGAAGAAGAAGAAGAAAAAGATCAAGAAGAAGAAGAAGAAGAAGAAGAAGAAAAAGATCAAGTAGAAGAAGAAGAAGAAGAAGAAGAAGAAGAAAAAGATCAAGAAGAAGAAGAAGAAGAAAAAGATCAAGAAGAAGAAGAAGAAGAAGAAGAAGAAAAAGATCAAGTAGAAGAAGAAGAAAAAGATCAAGTAGAAGAAGAAGAAGAAGAAGAAGAAGAAGAAGAAGAAGAAAAAGATCAAGAAGAAGAAGAAGAAGAAAAAGATCAAGAAGAAGAAGAAGAAAAAGATCAAGAAGAAGAAGAAGAAAAAGATCAAGTAGAAGAAGAAGAAGAAGAAGAAAAAGATCAAGTAGAAGAAGAAGAAGAAGAAGAAGAAGAAGAAAAAGATCAAGAAGAAGAAGAAGAAGAAAAAGATCAAGAAGAAGAAGAAGAAGAAGAAAAAGATCAAGAAGAAGAAGAAGAAAAAGATCAAGAAGAAGAAGAAGAAGAAAAAGATCAAGAAGAAAAAGAAGAAGAAGAAGAAAAAGATCAAGAAGAAGAAGAAGAAGAAGAAGAAGAAAGAGATCAAGTAGAAGGAGAAGAAGAAGAAGAAGAAGAAGAAGAAGAAGAAGAAAAAGATCAAGAAGAAGAAGAAGAAGAAGAAAAAGATCAAGTAGAAGAAGAAGAAGAAGAAGAAGAAGAAGAAGAAAAAGATCAAGAAGAAGAAGAAGAAGAAGAAGAAAAAGATCAAGTAGAAGAAGAAGAAGAAGAAGAAGAAGAAGAAGAAGAAAAAGATCAAGAAGAAGAAGAAGAAGAAAAAGATCAAGAAGAAGAAGAAGAAGAAGAAGAAAAGATCAAGAAGAAGAAGAAGAAGAAGAAAAAGATCAAGAAGAAGAAGAAGAAGAAAAAGATCAAGAAGAAGAAGAAGAAAAAGATCAAGAAGAAGAAGAAGAAGAAGAAGAAGAAAAAGATCAAGAAGAAGAAGAAGAAGAAGAAGAAAAAGATCAAGAAGAAAAAGAAGAAGAAGAAGAAAAAGATCAAGA
Source organism: Sepiola atlantica (assembly GCA_963556195.1). Lineage (NCBI taxonomy): Eukaryota > Metazoa > Mollusca > Cephalopoda > Sepiida > Sepiolidae > Sepiola > Sepiola atlantica. The sequence continues at coordinate 13,224,327 of OY744546.1, forward strand.
AGAAGAAGAAGAAGAAAAAGATCAAGTAGAAGAAGAAGAAGAAGAAGAAGAAGAAGAAGAAGAAGAAAAAGATCAAGAAGAAGAAGAAGAAGAAGAAGAAAAAGATCAAGTAGAAGAAGAAGAAGAAAAAGATCAAGAAGAAGAAGAAGAAGAAAAAGATCAAGAAGAAGAAGAAGAAAAAGATCAAGAAGAAGAAGAAAAAGATCAAGAAGAAGAAGAAGAAGAAAAAGATCAAGAAGAAGAAGAAAAAGAAGAAGAAGAAGAAAAAGATCAAGAAGAAGAAGAAGAAGAAGAAGAAGAAAAAGATCAAGAAGAAGAAGAAGAAGAAGAAGAAGAAGATCAAGTAGAAGAAGAAGAAGAAGAAGAAGAAGAAGAAGAAGAAGAAAAAGATCAAGAAGAAGAAGAAGAAGAAGAAAAAGATCAAGAAGAAGAAGAAGAAAAAAAAGATCAAGAAGAAGAAGAAGAAAAAGATCAAGAAGAAGAAGAAAAAGATCAAGAAGAAGAAGAAGAAGAAAAAGATCAAGAAGAAGAAGAAAAAGAAGAAGAAGAAGAAAAAGATCAAGAAGAAGAAGAAGAAGAAGAAGAAGAAAAAGATCAAGAAGAAGAAGAAGAAGAAGAAGAAGAAGATCAAGTAGAAGAAGAAGAAGAAGAAGAAGAAGAAGAAGAAGAAAAAGATCAAGAAGAAGAAGAAGAAGAAGAAAAAGATCAAGAAGAAAAAGAAGAAGAAGAAGAAAAAGATCAAGAAGAAGAAGAAGAAGAAGAAGAAGAAGAAAAAGATCAAGTAGAAGAAGAAGAAGAAGAAGAAGAAGAAGAAGAAGAAGAAAAAGATCAAGAAGAAGAAGAAGAAGAAGAAAAAGATCAAGTAGAAGAAGAAGAAGAAGAAGAAGAAGAAGAAAAAGATCAAGAAGAAGAAGAAGAAGAAGAAGAAGAAAAAGATCAAGTAGAAGAAGAAGAAGAAGAAGAAGAAAAAGATCAAGAAGAAGAAGAAGAAGAAGAAAAAGATCAAGTAGAAGAAGAAGAAGAAGAAGAAGAAGAAGAAGAAGAAAAAGATCAAGAAGAAGAAGAAGAAGAAGAAGAAGAAAAAGATCAAGAAGAAGAAGAAGAAGAAAAAGATCAAGAAGAAGAAGAAGAAAAAGATCAAGTAGAAGAAGAAGAAAAAGATCAAGTAGAAGAAGAAGAAGAAGAAGAAGAAGACAAAGATCAAGAAGAAGAAGAAGAAGAAAAAGATCAAGAAGAAGAAGAAGAAAAAGATCAAGAAGAAGAAGAAGAAAAAGATCAAGTAGAAGAAGAAGAAGAAGAAGAAGAAGAAGAAGAAGAAGAAGAAGAAAAAGATGAAGAAGAAGAAGAAGAAGAAGAAGAAAAAGATCAAGAAGAAGAAGAAGAAGAAGAAAAAGATCAAGAAGAAGAAGAAGAAGAAAAAGATCAAGAAGAAGAAGAAGAAGAAGAAGAAAAAGATCAAGAAGAAGAAGAAGAAGAAGAAGAAGAAGAAGAAGAAGAAAAAGATCAAGAAGAAGAAGAAGAAGAAGAAGAAGAAAAAGATCAAGAAGAAGAAGAAGAAGAAAAAGATCAAGAAGAAGAAGAAGAAAAAGATCAAGTAGAAGAAGAAGAAAAAGATCAAGTAGAAGAAGAAGAAGAAGAAGAAGAAGACAAAGATCAAGAAGAAGAAGAAGAAAAAGATCAAGAAGAAGAAGAAGAAAAAGATCAAGTAGAAGAAGAAGAAGAAGAAGAAGAAGAAGAAGAAGAAGAAGAAGAAGAAGAAAAAGATGAAGAAGAAGAAGAAGAAGAAGAAGAAAAAGATCAAGAAGAAGAAGAAGAAGAAGAAAAAGATCAAGAAGAAGAAGAAGAAGAAAAAGATCAAGAAGAAGAAGAAGAAGAAAAAAATCAAGAAGAAGAAGAAGAAGAAGAAAAAGATCAAGAAGAAGAAGAAGAAGAAGAAGAAGAAGAAGAAGAAAAAGATCAAGAAGAAGAAGAAGAAAAAGATCAAGAAGAAGAAGAAGAAAAAGATCAAGTAGAAGAAGAAGAAGAAGAAGAAGAAGAAGAAGAAGAAGAAGAAGAAGAAGAAAAGATGAAGAAGAAGAAGAAGAAGAAGAAGAAAAAGATCAAGAAGAAGAAGAAGAAAAAGATCAAGAAGAAGAAGAAGAAAAAGATCAAGTAGAAGAAGAAGAAGAAGAAGAAGAAGAAGAAGAAGAAGAAGAAGAAAAAGATCAAGAAGAAGAAGAAGAAAAAGATCAAGAAGAAGAAGAAGAAAAAGATCAAGTAGAAGAAGAAGAAGAAGAAGAAGAAGAAGAAGAAGAAGAAGAAAAAGATGAAGAAGAAGAAGAAGAAGAAGAAGAAAAAGATCAAGAAGAAGAAGAAGAAGAAGAAAAAGATCAAGAAGAAGAAGAAGAAGAAAAAGATCAAGAAGAAGAAGAAGAAGAAGAAGAAAAAGATCAAGAAGAAGAAGAAGAAAAAGATCAAGTAGAAGAAGAAGAAGAAGAAGAAGAAGAAGAAGAAGAAAAAGATCAAGAAGAAGAAGAAGAAAAAGATCAAGAAGAAGAAGAAGAAAAAGATCAAGTAGAAGAAGAAGAAGAAGAAGAAGAAGAAGAAGAAGAAGAAGAAAAAGATGAAGAAGAAGAAGAAGAAGAAGAAGAAAAAGATCAAGAAGAAGAAGAAGAAGAAGAAAAAGATCAAGAAGAAGAAGAAGAAGAAAAAGATCAAGAAGAAGAAGAAGAAGAAGAAGAAAAAGATCAAGAAGAAGAAGAAGAAGAAGAAGAAGAAGAAGAAAAAGATCAAGAAGAAGAAGAAGAAGAAAAAGATCAAGAAGAAGAAGAAGAAGAAAAAGATCAAGAAGAAAAAGAAGAAGTAGAAGAAAAAGATCAAGAAGAAGAAGAAGAAGAAGAAGAAAGAGATCAAGTAGAAGAAGAAGAAGAAGAAGAAGAAGAAGAAGAAAAAGATCAAGAAGAAGAAGAAGAAAAAGAAGAAAAAGATCAAGTAGAAGAAGAAGAAGAAGAAGAAGAAGAAGAAGAAGAAGAAAAAGATGAAGAAGAAGAAGAAGAAGAAGAAGAAGAAAAAGATCAAGTAGAAGAAGAAGAAGAAGAAGAAGAAGAAAAAGATCAAGAAGAAGAAGAAGAAAAAGATCAAGAAGAAGAAGAAGAAGAAGAAAAAGATCAAGAAGAAGAAGAAGAAGAAAAAGATCAAGAAGAAGAAGAAGAAGAAAAAAATCAAGAAGAAGAAGAAGAAGAAGAAAAAGATCAAGAAGAAGAAGAAGAAGAAGAAGAAGAAGAAAAAGATCAAGTAGAAGAAGAAGAAGAAGAAGAAGAAGAAAAAGATCAAGAAGAAGAAGAAGAAGAAGAAAAAGATCAAGAAGAAAAAGAAGAAGAAGAAGAAAAAGATCAAGAAGAAGAAGAAGAAGAAGAAAAAGATCAAGTAGAAGAAGAAGAAGAAAAAGAAGAAGAAGAAAAAGATCAAGATGAAGAAGAAGAAGAAGAAGAAAAAGATCAAGTAGAAGAAGAAGAAGAAGAAGAAGAAGAAGAAGAAGAAGAAAAAGATCAAGAAGAAGAAGAAGAAGAAGAAGAAAAAGATCAAGTAGAAGAAGAAGAAGAAGAAGAAGAAGAAAAAGATCAAGAAGAAGAAGAAGAAGAAAAAGATCAAGAAGAAGAAGAAGAAGAAAAAGATCAAGTAGAAGAAGAAGAAGAAGAAGAAGAAAAAGATCAAGAAGAAGAAGAAGAAGAAGAAGAAGAAAAAGATCAAGAAGAAAAAGAAGAAGAAGAAGAAAAAGATCAAGAAGAAGAAGAAGAAGAAAAAGATCAAGTAGAAGAAGAAGAAGAAGAAGAAGAAGAAGAAGAAGAAGAAGAAAAAGATCAAGAAGAAGAAGAAGAAGAAGAAGAAAAAGATCAAGAAGAAAAAGAAGAAGAAGAAGAAAAAGATCAAGAAGAAGAAGAAGAAGAAAAAGATCAAGTAGAAGAAGAAGAAGAAGAAGAAAAAGATCAAGAAGAAAAAGAAGAAGAAGAAGAAAAAGATCAAGAAGAAGAAGAAGAAGAAGAAGAAAAAGATCAAGAAGAAAAAGAAGAAGAAGAAGAAAAAGATCAAGAAGAAGAAGAAGAAGAAAAAGATCAAGTAGAAGAAGAAGAAGAAGAAGAAGAAGAAGAAGAAGAAGAAGAAGAAAAAGATCAAGAAGAAGAAGAAGAAGAAGAAAAAGATCAAGAAGAAAAAGAAGAAGAAGAAGAAAAAGATCAAGAAGAAGAAGAAGAAAAAGATCAAGTAGAAGAAGAAGAAGAAGAAGAAGAAGAAGAAACAGAAGAAAAAGATCAAGAAGAAGAAGAAGAAGAAGAAAAAGATCAAGTAGAAGAAGAAGAAGAAGAAGAAGAAAAAGATCAAGAAGAAGAAGAAGAAGAAGAAGAAGAAAAAGATCAAGTAGAAGAAGAAGAAGAAGAAGAAGAAGAAGAAGAAGAAAAAGATCAAGAAGAAGAAGAAGAAGAAGAAGAAGAAAAAGATCAAGTAGAAGAAGAAGAAGAAGAAGAAGAAGAAGAAGAAAAGATCAAGAAGAAGAAGAAGAAAAAGATCAAGTAGAAGAAGAAGAAGAAGAAGAAGAAGAAGAAGAAAAAGATCAAGTAGAAGAAGAAGAAGAAGAAGAAGAAGAAGAAGATCAAGTAGAAGAAGAAGAAGAAGAAGAAGAAGAAGAAGAAGGAAAAGATCAAGAAGAAGAAGAAGAAGAAAAAGATCAAGAAGAAGAAGAAGAAGAAGAAAAAGATCAAGTAGAAGAAGAAGAAGAAGAAAAAGATCAAGTAGAAGAAGAAGAAGAAGAAAAAGATCAAGAAGAAGAAGAAGAAGAAGAAAAAGATCAAGAAGAAGAAGAAGAAGAAGAAAAAGATCAAGTAGAAGAAGAAGAAGAAGAAGAAGAAGAAGAAGAAGAAGAAAAAGATCAAGTAGAAGAAGAAGAAGAAGAAGAAGAAGAAAAAGATCAAGAAGATGAAGAAGAAGAAGAAGAAAAAGAAAAAGATCAAGTAGAAGAAGAAGAAGAAGAAGAAGAAGAAGAAGAAAAAGATCAAGTAGAAGAAGAAGAAGAAGAAGAAGAAGAAGAAGAAGAAGAAGAAGATCAAGAAGAAGTAGAAGAAGAAGAAGAAGAAGAAGAAGAAGAAGAAGAAGAAGAAGAAGAAGAAGAAGAAGAAGAAGAAGATCAAGAAGAAGAAGAAGAAGAAGAAGAAGAAGAAGAAGAAGAAAAAGATCAAGAAGAAGAAGAAGAAGAAGAAGAAGAAGAAGAAGAAAAAGATCAAGAAGAAGAAGAAGAAGTAAAGAGAAGTAAGTAATATGATATTATGAGCATAGGGTAAAAAGAACAAAGTATTCCTCATTCAATCCCGAGCAACGTCGAGTCTTCCTGCTAGTATGTAGATAAATTCATCATACGTGCATAGTAGGTTGGAGGGGGGGGGGGCTAGGGGTCAGGGCAAGTTGACTGGTGTATGCCGCAACCGCACATTTTATTTATGGATGGGCGTGGTCCTATTTTGTTTCTTTACTCGGTTGAGATTAAAAGTGGGAAATTCATTTCGCTTTGGTTGAAAGGAAATGTTTTTTCTCCGAAAGGAAAAAAGGAAAAAATTCCGACTGGAATTGAAATTCCAAGAATTTGGCACAAATCTTAGGAAAAATTGGAAGCGGCTGCATTTTTTGTTACCTGTATGCAAAGCTGTTATTATTATGGGTCTAACAGACATAAGTTATCGAACATATATTGCAACATTACCTACCCTCTGTTAAACACATTTACGCAGAATCTTACTAGAGTGCGTCGGACCTGAATTATCTCCCATTATTGACGGCAGGTGGCGCTACCATATGTGGTATAAAAAAAAACACTGCATACCAAATTCACGCCTCTTTCCGAACTGACCTTGACAGACACAACTCGCCATGCCCTCTTAGCTCTTTCCTTTTCATCCGGATCTGACCTTAAGAAATACACCACACAACATATGCTTCCTCACAAACTCACTTTACACCGTATGTAAGCCTTCACTCTCTACTTAAACACACACATAATTCTACTCAGACTTTGTTGTACACATTCTCATGGACACAATTTCATAGCGAACAGCGCGTGTGCGCTTCACACAAACACTATTCGGTATGTAAGACTTTCCTCTACTTACACAGACACGCACACATCATTTGCAGACTCGCTTTGTACACATTCTCAAGGACACAATAATATAGCAGACGCGTTCGCGACCAATACATTTTTTGTATACTTCATTGTTTTTCGAGTTGTTACTTTGTTTCTATTTGCATGCTTGTATTTGAACACACATACACACATATACATGTATATAAGATAACCGTCGCTGTCAAACGTCTGTCAAACATCCTCAATATATATATATATATATATATATATATATATATATATATATATATATATATATATATATATATATATATATATAATTTGTCTTATAATAGAAATAATTCCAGGAGGAGATCCGGGTATTAGAACTCAATGTGATAAACAGAGCAAGAATAAAATGAAGTATAATAACACAAAATTACATAATCATCGATGCAATAATTTATTTCAACCATGTGGGTTTTTTCAAGCATCCGATCCAGACGATTACATTTTTGAAACTGAAAAAAAGAATTAAATTCACACTCAACAATTCAAATATAATTGGAGAGAGAGGGGGTAACAACCTATTTAATACATATACATCAGTTGCTTTGGTATTCTATCATCTTCCATACGTAAGACATGTCCTGCCCAACGCAGTTGTGATTGCATCAAAAAGCTTTCAATTCCGCCAATACCGCAGCATGTAAATAGGTCCGCATTAGACATCCGATTTCTTAGGGTGACACCACAAATCGTTCTAAGGCAATTTTTGTGAAAGACATCAAGCTTCTGAATGTGGCTGCGATAGACTGTCCATGATTCCGATCCATAAAGCAGTGATGGTAGCACAACTGCTCTATACACAAGTACTTTTGTTCTCAAACTTATCCCCCTGTCCTTCCATAACCGATGACGCAGTTTTCCAAAGGCAGTGGTTGCTTTCGCAATTCGGTTAAAGATTTCGTCATCAAGGGAGGCACTCCAATTTATCTTACTCCCAAGATAAGTGAAGTTTTTCACATATTTCAGATCTTTACCGTCCACTTGGATTGGAATATCTGGAAAACAGTGTACTGGTGGTCGTTGCTTTACTGGTGGCCGTTGCATCACACCCTGAACTTGTTTAGGCGTGAGACGAGGTTGATGAATCACTTCTGTTTTCTTGATGCTGATTGTCAGACCAAAAGCCTTGCAAGCAGTCGAAAACCTGTCCACAAGCAGTTGCGCTTCCTCCCGAGATGTTGCACAAAGTGCAGCGTCATCTGCAAACAAAAGATCCCTGATGACAGTTTGTCAAAGAAGGGTCTTAGCTTTGAAACGTTGCTGGTTGAAGAGACCACCACTTGTTCTAAATTTAAACTTCACCTCAGTATCTATATCAGCGAAAGCATATCTCAGCATAACGGAAAAGAACAAAGCAAATAGCACAGGTGCCATTACGCAACCCTGTTTTGTACCATTTGTCACACTGAAAGGTTCTGAAGATTCTCCATTTGAAACAACCGATGCCTTCATTCCATCATGGAAAGAAATAATTACATTCAGCATGTTGTCAGGTAATACCAGCTTGTCCAACACCTTCCAGAGGGCTTCACGGTTTACTGTGTCAAAGGCCTTTGTAAGGTCAATGAAAACCATATACAACTCGTCGATCTTTTCCCGAACTTTCTCGGCAACCTGGCGGAGGGAAAAGATCATATCGACAGTACCCCGACCAGCACGGAAACCGCACTGAGATTCGGGATAGATATCATCAACAAGGTGTTTAATTATTCTGTTGAGAATAAGCCTTGCCAAGACCTTCCCTGCAATTGACAAAAGTGAGATGCCTCGATGGTTGTCATAGATGTTTCTATTGCCTTTATTCTTATACAAGTGTTGAATTAATGCATCTTTGAAATCCTGAGGGACATTTCCACCCTGCCAGATCTTCACAAAGAGACTATGCAGCTTCTTCACTAGTGTCTGGCCACCGTACTTAAACACCTCAGGAGGTAAGGTGTCTTTCCCTGACCTTTTGCCTGACGACATTTGCCTAATAGCAACGAAAACTTCATGTATTGCTGGAAGGAAGGAGAGTTCAGGAATCTCAGGTCGTTCAGTGACAGATGAAAGTATTTCTTCATCAGTTGTGGAAGTATTGTTTAGGACCGCTTCGAAGTGCTCCTTCCAGCGATTCAATATATCCACTCTATCATTTATCAGTGTGCCATCATTTGCAGATATGGGAGAAACGCCAGATTCGTGCGGTCCAAAAACTTTCTTAATACCTTCATAAAAAACTTTCAAGTCTTTTCTGTCAAATGCTTCTTGCATTAATTTGGCATGTGAGGACCACCATGCCTCTTTCATCTGCCGTAATGCTTTTTGGACTTTACTTTTGCATTCCTTGTACAATTTCCTCTTTAGTGTTGAGTTCTTATCATCAATCCAGGTTTTATGAGCCCTATGCATTTCATTGATCAACTCCTGGGCCTCAACATTCTGGTCATCGAACCAGTCCTGATGCCTACGGACAGGTAACCCCAAAACCCCCAATGCAGATGTGTGAATTACGTCCCGCAAGGATTTCCAGGAAGATTCGATATCATCGGTTATCTCAACAGAATCCAATGAGCGATCAAGACGGGCCGACAGTGCTGCCCGCTGAACGGTATTCTTTAATGGTAGAATGTTTATCTGTTTAGGGACAGAGGAGCGTTTCACTCGTCTGTGCTTTAAACGAAAAGACGTTTTACTTCGAAGCAAGGCATGATCTGAAAGATAGCAACTTGTATGGAACGAACGAGTGATACGAAAGTCCCCAAGGTCACGTCTCTTGGTGATGATGTAGTCAATCAAATGCCAATCCCTAGAACGAGGGTGCATCCATGTAGTCTTGTGGGAGTTTTTCTGCTGGAATACAGTGTTGGTAATGCACAGATTAAGCTCTCCACAAAGAGACAACAAACGAAGACCATTCCCATTCATACGACCAACGCCATGATGACCCAGAACACCACGCCATGATGTACTATCCACACCCACACGTGCATTAAAATCACCCAAAAGAATAAGTTTGTCTTTGTGTCGAACATTAGTGATAATTTCTCTTAGTTGCTGGTAAAAATCATTTTTCTCCTGCTCTGGTCTGTTCAACGTGGGAGCATAACAACTAATTAAAATAGCACGGGTATCACATTCAAGATTAAGGGTTAATGTCATCAAGCGATCCGAAAACCCCTTTGGAAGGGTCGGCAATGATTTGCAAGATTGGACTTGATAGCAAATTCTACTTCAGAATGTCGAGGCTCCTCTGGGCTTTTGCCACTCCAGAAAAAGGTATAACCACCCTTTTCTTCCGTCAGTTGTGAATTTCCAGCCAGGCGAGTTTCACTAAGGGCGGCAATATCGATGTCAAACCTTTTAAGCTCAAGTGCGACAAGAGCCGTCCTACGTTCTGGCTGAGTATCATTGTCAAGTAGAGTACGGACATTCCAAGATCCAAAATGAAAGTTTTTACTTCTTCTGTTATTGGGACTGCATGTTGGATACCCAGACAGCTGCAGTTGGCTGCCAAGGGTAATGATGAGCAAGCATATGTTTAGGGCTCCTTTTATCGCCCCCTCTCCAGCATAGGGAAAGCAGTGCTATCCCTAAACAGGGCTGCTTTGTCACCGATAGAGGACACGGACTGCACAATTGCTCAAATGTTTGGGCAGAACGGCCATCACCCACCGGTCGCCAAAGTGTAGAGATCGAGCTAAGAACTTCCAGTAATATCCTTTACCTGTTCCCGTCACCTTACCCTATCGCCTGTGGATTTTTTTTTTTTTTTTTTTTTGTGCAGGACTTTGGTATAAACTTAAGCTGTCAAGAAACCCACACAAAAGATTTGTTTATAGTGGTGAAAGCCTGTGTAAATACTATCCACACTTTTTGGACCTTTTCATAAACCCAAGTCGGTGCAGAAAAATCGCCACAGATTAAGCAAGAAAAAACCTCAGGTTTAACATCAGAGTTTTCCATCTCCTAGATACCTGTCTTAACAAAGACTAAGGGAGGTATCTTGCCCAGTGGTATTAACGCGCCCCCAGACACTATCCTGGGAATTTTCATAACCCGGCACCATATATATATATGTCTATACATATATAGATACAGACCACTACCCAGTGGCAGGGGGTTAGATTGGAGAGCGCCGGGACATATCTGCATGCCAGCAGGCCCTGCACACTGCACCTCTGGGGTTCTAACCTACTCCGAGATCTCTAGTCTATTAGCCTGGGGCCGCAAGGCGCCCAGTTACCATAGTGTACCACGGGGAGGTCAGACTAGAGTCTTGTCTGGGGATAGGCTATATACCAGCAGGGGAGACTTACTCACTCGGCTCCCTTTTCGCTCAGCTAGTGGGCTATCTGGCGGCTAAGTAAATAGCAAGAGTAGGAAGCACATGCAACTACAAGTACGCTCCACTGTTGCACTAGACGCATCACGCAGACCTGTGGATAACTCCACCACACCATATATATATATATATATATATATATATATATATATATATATATATATATATACAGGGTGGGTAAAAATAAGGGTCCTATTTTTAAAAATTCATAACTTTTTTATTTATTGATTTTTTTTTTTTTTTTAGAATAAGTAAAGAACCCCTTCCGAAGCAAGCATGAGCCGTATTAGCCCTAAGGAACGTACCCTCATTTAGAAAACATTATTTTTGCTTAAAAAACTCAAAACAGTGTAAAAAACAATACTTTAGTTTTTGTAAGTTTTAAGAAGTGTTTTTCGGCTAAAATTTGTTTTGTTTATTTCAAAAAATCTCGGAAGGGTCAGTCTACACACACATAAAGTTTGGTGAGTTTAACTTTTATTTTGTGGAAGTTATTCAAATTCAAGTTATTCAAATTTAAAGATAGGACCCTTATTTTGGCCCACCCTGTATATATATATATATATATATATATATATATATATATATATATATATATATATATATATATATATATATATATATACATATATATATATATATATATATATATATATATATATATATATATATTGATCAGATTAGTTACTTTTACTTTTATTTGTTTTTGTACTTAACGTAATTTACGGAAATCAAATTCCCGGGCGACGGCGGATAGTCTTACTGGTAGTATATAATATGTTTTCCTTTCAATCACACTTGAGACATGTTATTTTAGTTTTGCTAATATGATAAACCTCTCAAATATGACCTCATAATGTGCAGCAGGATAATTACACTTAATTTTATCCGCCATTAGATTTCTTAAATATTGTGTTTCATTCAGCTTTAATTATTTTTATACCCGTACGCCCCTTTTAGATTTAAAAAAATGTCTTTTGTTTTTTTTTTGTTTTTTGTTTTTTTTTTGTTTTGTTGTGTTGTTTTGTTTTTCTTTTGTTTTCTTTTGTTTTTTGTTTGTTTTGTTGTGTTGCGTTGTGTTGTTTTGTTTTTAAATAAATTTGAAATTTGATAACTAGCTCTATAGATGTCACGTCAACGGCTGTTCGCATAACCATCATTGATACAACAATTAATTCTGATTGCCTGTTAGAAGTAGAATGAAAAGAACAAGCCGCGCGTGCGTGGTCTCCCTCTGTATGTGACTCGATGTGGCGAGTGTAAAATGCAATAAATTTGGGCAATTTGGGGCATTTTTGACCCCCCCCCCCTTTGACCCCCAGGGGGCGCGAACCAGAATTTTTCTGAGGTCAAGGATGCTCATTTTATATCCAGAACAATTGCCTCTACGTTTTAGCCAAGTTTCAGAAAAATTGAATGGATGGATCAAACGTTATGGGAGAAAAGGGTCATTTTTTGCCATTTTGAGGGCTTTTGACCCCCTTGGGGGCGCGAACCAGATTTTTTCCAAGGTCAGCGATATTTATTTTCTATTAGGAACAATTGCCTCCACATTTTGGTCAAGTTTCAGAGAAATTGAATGGATGGATGAAAAGTTATGGGGCAAAAAATGTCATTTTTTGCCATTTCAGGGCCTTTTGACCGCCTGGGGGGGCTAACCAGATTTTTTTTCCAAAATCGGAGAATGTCACTTTCTAACCTGACCAAAGTTATAACTTCATGCAAAATTTCAGAGAAATTCAATGGATGGTTGCGGAGAAAAATAAGACCCAAAAGGACCAAAAAGAAAAGGAAATAGAAGGGGAAATGGGAAAAATCGAATGATTTATTGAATTGGTTTTAATCTAAGATGTTATACTACACTTCCATTCATACCTTAGTGAACTTGGCTTTGAGGAAAAAAAGAATGTTGTCACAGTAAACGGATTACGTATTACTATATATATATATATATATATATATATATATATATATATATATATATATATATATATTTTTTTTTTTTTTTTTAATAATTTTTTATAATAATTTTCATATTTTTCAAATATTTGAACTTTGTTTTTTTCGAAAGCCAACTTATCCATCTGTATTTCTCCTCTGATGATAAGATTTCGATCTTTGAAAAGCCTTGGCTTAAGGAAAGAATAATAAACACTAGTTTATTACTGAATGCACCTTGCATTGAACAATTGAAATTTGAAATAAATTTGGACAATCGTCGCATATTTATCACTCTTTTTCTTCTCTCTCTCTCTCTCTCTCTCTCTCTCTATATATATATATATATATATATATATATATTATTATTTATACATACCTGTACATTATCTGCGGCACTGACATGTATATGTTATCGATCAACAGCTGTTAAAAGTTGAGATCTCATCAGGCAGAATAATAATCTGATCCTTCCCTCAGATCATATTTGGAAATAATGAAGTTGGAAGAAAAGGAAAGAAAGGATAAGAAAACGAAAATTCAAATTTTAAGATTGGATGGTCACGTGGTCAGAAGGAAGCAGCAGTCTTTAGCCTGACCTTGATTCTAGGTGGGGGTGGGGGGTGTTAAGTCATTTAGATCTAATCGAGTTGATTTTTAATTGTTTATTATATTTTTTTAATTAATTATTTGTTTTCGTTTTTTTATCATTCTTTATCCTAAATTTATATTTTATTGTCAATTTTGATGCTAATAAAATAATAAGGATGATAACATTAGGAAAATAAAGTAAAATTAACCAAAATTAACTAAAAATTTACTCAAGTTAATTGGCACAATTTAAAGATGGCAGTGGCGACAACAACAACAACAACAATAATAATAATAATAATAATAATAATAATAATAATAATAATAAGAAGAAGAAGAAGAAGAAGAAGAAGAAGAAGAAGAAGAAGAAGAAGAAGAATAATAATAATAATAATAATAATAATAATAATAATAACAACAACAACAACAACAGAACCGGGGAAAATACAACCGCACGAGAGAGGCGCAAGCATAGGCTAACGCCACGAAAATTATGGACAGAGGGTCGAGGAGGGAAAGCGCAAACCAGACCTCCACTGGAAGAGCGTGGACAGCTCTGGGACCTTGGGGAAGCTTGTTGCCACTCGGGCCCCAGAGGGGACCAATGGCCCTTATCAGCGGGAAATCGTTGGTAGGTGGCTGTTGCAATTACCGCAAGGTCATCAGCGGTGATGAACGAAAAGAGGTGGAGCATACTGGAAGTCTGAGGAGACTTGTTGTCACTCAGACTCCAGGGAATACCACAGGTTGTCGGCAGTGGGCGATCACTGACGATGACCAGTGTGATAACTCCTAGTGAGTAAATAATAATAATAATAATAATAATAATAATAATAATAATAATAATAATAATAATAATAATAATAATAATAATAATAATAATAATAATAATAGTAATAATAATAATAATAATAATAGTAATAGTGTTACGTTATACTTATTATATTTTTTTATCAATAGTAATGTACGTTTCACTTATTGATGATCATCGTTCGGACTGACGAAACCTCGAGGTCAACGCTTCCCGCAACATCACAAATACGAAAGTCTAGAAATAACACGAAAGTTTTTCGGAAGCCGAACGGCCAAGGCTCGTCTCATAAAATCGATTTAAAGTTCTTAATATCTTTCACAGATGCATGAATAATTAACAGTTTTTAACAACGTCTACACATTTTACACTTTCATAATCGTTCTTAACCTTTTTTTCTCGTAATTATATAAATGTATATAACCTTTATACTTTTTTGTTCATTCTTTAAATTACATCAAACACTTTTCTTTTTAAACAACTTATTTTAAATTCTTTTCTTTTTAAAACATGGTACACTTTTTCTTTCTTTCTTAACTGTCACGGATTTCCTTTTCACTTTATCAATTAGGACCCGAAAATGTTCAATTGTACACAAAAAGTTACCTTGTAGTTTTTTCTTCGTCTACTGGTCATCGTCGCCATCTGTGCCGTGGGTTTCATTACGTCTCTGGCCGTGATCGATTCTGGTGGCCTTTGTTCTATGGACAAACTTTGTTTTCATGCAGGAGACAAAACTCGGAGACAGGGTTTTCTTAGAGAGAGATTCAATTCTTTTATTCATCTGTCTTGTGCTGCGGAGGGATTTCCATCCATTCGTCTCACTCCATTCTTTTCTCATTCGTTGTGGGGTGCGACTGATGCATGGGGATATATGTCGGATCTCATTCGAGATCCAGACCATAGGACGAGCGGCTACATCGTGGTCTTATCGCTCTCACTCCCAAAGCGTACTCTTTTCAAAAACTCCAGTTTTTGAGAAAAACAAATGACGTAACAGACACTTGACTCGCGTCGGCCAATCAGATACGACATTCAACAATCGTTCCATATCTGACCTTCTCCGACCCGAGAATCCCTGTGTCGGTGCCGAATTTGTCACTTTGTTATGGTTTGACAAAATGATTCACTCACAACAATCCCCTCCAGTGCATGTCAGCTTAACCCGCACTTATTGTCTCAACTGACCCAAGCCATAATTTATGCTAGCTAATATAATCGTTTCCAAAAATATGAAGCCCCCATCCATAATATAACAATAGTAGTAGTAATAATAATAATAATAACAATAATAATAATAATAATAATAATAATAATAATAATAATAATAATAATAATAATAATTTACAATTGGTAATAATATTAATGATATTAATAATTACATTATAATGTATTGTAATTATAATTGTAATTATAATAGAGTAATTAAATGTAATAATTATACCGACGATAATATAATATATGATGTGATCATATATATATATATATATATATATGTATATATGTTACATAACACACATGAAAACTAAAGCAACGAAAGTCTATTAAGCGCTTCTAATAATACGAAAGTAATATGAAATCATATGAAATCATATGAAATCATATGAAAAGTCTAGAAGCGTTTTCAAACCTTCGTAACACTCAATTTTAAGGTACTTTTAATATATTTCCTTAAGAGGAACTTTTATGGCACTTTCAGGCCTTTAAACTGTCGGTCCATTTTCAACAATTCTCGTTAAACACATTTTTTTAAATTGTTTTCTCGTTAAAACATTTGCTCTTTAACATTTCAAATTACGCATTTTAAACATAGTTCTCTTTTAAATTCTTTTATCATTAAACACAGTTCATTAAACATTGTATCTCATTTAAACACTTTAAACATTAACCACTTTAAACATTGTTCGTTAGACATATCAAATTCAGCATTGTTCACTTTTTCTTTCGATTGTTAGTTCTTTCAGTTTTACAAATTAGGACCCCAAAAAAATGTTATGCCCCAAAAAGTTACCTTACGGATTTCTGCTTCACTGTTGGTCGTGGGTTTGCTTGCACACTCATCTCCGTTGCTGGCTCGTGATCGTAGTGGTGTACCTGTCTTGTGGGAAAATTCTGTTCTCATGCACGAGAGACAAAAACGCTTGAAACAAGATTTTGAGAGAGAGATTCAAGTCTTTTATTCGTTGTGTGTGGGGGGGTCCATTCATTCCTCGATTCATTCATTCGTCTCGCTGGGGAATACGACGGGGATTTCTGCTGGATCTCCAAGAGATCCAGCCATTATGACAAGCGATTACATTTTCGATTCCTCGCTCTCACTTCCCGAGCTTCTCCGTTTCATTTCAGGACCCACAGAGAAGGTCCACCGTCCAGCTCGCTGCCAAACTGCTAACATATTTTTAAACCTTAGTTTCTCACGAAAGAAGGAGTGACGTCATAATCCTTAATCCTGTGATACAGATCATCACCAGAACTGGCGTGACCTTTATTGAACCCAAACCTTTGAAGTTGGCCAGATCCTACCAGTTGTTATGACTTCTTGGGACCACTCACTCTGACGACAAATCTATTTGTCCCAAAATGGATGTCCCTTCGACCTGCACCGAACTCGAACTATGTTCACCCCTCTCACAAAAAAAAATAGTGGACCTACTCGCTTTTTGGCATACGGGGCCCCCTCATAATATATATATATATATATATATATATATATATATATATATATATATATATATATATATATATATATATATGATAACTATGTTATTTATTTTTAGTTAGTGGATAAATAAGTCCTCTGTTTCTTTTCAATAATAGTAGCCTTGGTATTGTCATGTTTGTCATACACTGAATTGATACAACAATATTCAAATATGTTAATAAAATGAACATAAAACCAATATTGTCTCTGTCTTTGTCTGTGTGTGTCTCTCTCTGTCTCTCTCTCTCTATATATATATATATATATATATATATATATATATATATATATATATATATATATATCTTTCTCTCTTTCTCCCACAACAAGCCGAAGGAAATGCTACAACTCTAAAAATTTTAAATACCTGTCTAAAGACACAAATCCGACAAAAATCTAAGACTTCGTAAAAGAAGTTTGACTTTTCAAAAAAAAGCTAGTTTCAATTTTTATTTTATTTTTATTTTAATTAAAATAATAAAAAAAAAAACAATATAAAATAATTATCCTAACTTAGGATTCTATTTGACAAGTTTATTCGGCATTAAATAACGCATAAATGACATCTCTACCTACCTACCTACCTACCTACCTACCTACCTACGTATCTATGTACTAGTCTGATTATCTGTCTGTCGGTATCTTATCTGAAAATAAATCCAATTTTGTGTATTTGTTTTACACATTCTATAAACAAGAGACAAGAATGCACATCTAAGAACTGATTATTATCAAAATGGATAACGCACACACGAATCCATGTTGAGAGAACGCGAGAAAGAGAGCGGGAGCGGGGGAGACGGAGAGAGGGAAAGAAAGGGGGCAACTCAGAGAGAACACGGGAGACGGAATTTTTAGGAACAGAGTTTCTTTGCAAGAATTTCCAACTCATTGAACACATTATCTTGGGTCTGCTTCTCTGCAGACTACAACATATGGCCGTCTTCAAATCCAATGTCAACAAATGTTTGTCATAAAACTTTGTTCATTCCATTCATCAGTCTTTCATTTTCAATCTTCTCATCATATTCTTCATTATTAAACCGACAATCCATCCATTACTTTAACCCTTATCTTCGAGTTGCTTTTGGCCTTGATAAGCGGTAACTCATTACTAAAAGCAAACAAAAATGTGACGTTGTTTTCCAGGTCTTGTTCTTTGTTTTGCACACCATTTCTTTGAAGTAAAATTTGACATGTTTTGCCGGAGACCGCGACTTCATCGAAAATTTTTTTTTAAATAAATACAAATCCACAACGGAAAAGCTAATAGAAATGTTTAGTGGGTGCCAGAGTGGGGATGCGAACAGTGGGATCAGTTGCCCCGGGTTCAAATCCTATCGCATCCATTGCCTACAATTGGACACTGTAATACCGTGCGTGAAGTGTGATACTATAAACTGCCCCAAACAACCTGGACCATCGGAAAATATTAACTAGAAAGTAAATGACAATACGAATGGACCCATTGTATTGCACAGACAAAGTGACGCCATGGTCCGTAAGCCATTAATAGCTGAGAGAGAATTCGTAAAGAAGTATTTAGTTTCCGGTTGAAGTTAACTGAGAGTAACTGAGAAAAGACAGGATTATCGGATTTCCGGTAGAAAGTAGATATATTTGGGGGTATTGGCTGTTGAGCAGACGGGTTCAAGGAGATCGACTGGCAGGTCGGCGGTGAATGGTTTTGATAGGAGATAGGTCGGAGTGGACGACAGTGAATGATCACGAAGAGCAGATCGACAAGTCTTAGATGATATCCTGAACTTTAAAGATGGGAATTTAGCTCAGAAGTAGTGATACTAACGATGGGGCCCGAACGACACACACATAGCCACTCGTGTTCAAAAAGTTTTGTGTACAATGTATATATTGTTGTTTCACTGATATTTATTATTATGTATGTAAGCTGTGAACTAAGAATTGACTCTAGAGAATTGACACGACCAGATGAAGAAGAAACCCACAGCACAAACGTTGGAGTGGTCGGTTTTTCGGGGCGCAGGTTAGGGTTGCACAGAGATACCCACTATAGGTAAAGTAGAAACTTTTATTTGCGTTAGTCTCAGGCTACGGCGGGGTCCGCAATAATGGATCTTTGCTTCCACTTGACACGATCATGGAATGGGTCGGGTGAAAACCGGTTTAATTCGAGATCATTGTGCAGGGCATCTGCCCATCTTATTATCGGCCTACCTCTCAGCCGCTTTCCGGCGACTTCAAATTTAAATGCGTTGTCGACCAGCACTCGGAGTTATACAAAGCGACGGCTTTCGGAATCGTCCAATAGTCTCTGACTTTAGACGGTCGCTGTTTCTGCGGTCACGGATGACACCGGTGGTGGTTCGCCATTTGAAAGGATTCAAAACGATTGGTGAAATAGTCAGAAATTAATTAAGTGGACAGCTTGACAATATTTTTTTTAATATTGAACTTGAAAACAACCATGTTGTATTAAGCTCGAAAGCAGCCTCGTGGCATTGTATTCCACAGATGGGAAGTTCTTGGAAAGAAACGTTGTTCATGGAATTTCCGTTTAGTTTTAGGTACACGCAGTCAAAAATGAAAATTCTGTACAGATGCTGCTGCTGCTGTAGAACGTTTTATAGAGTGAAACTAACGATTTGAGCTCAGTCGAGCATCTACCATGAAAATGACGATAGAGTAGAGAAAGACTAGCAACGGCTCTTCTGTAGGAAAGTGGCTGTAGGGAAGAGCAGAGATCATCCCCCACTAGATTTCGAAGCCGATTCTGTACTCTCCCAAGGCTAGATAGGGTTCTCAGGGCGGCACCTCCTCGAATGTGGTAACAGTACTTCATTTAAGAGCGTATCTGGGTCTTATGTAGATAGAGGATTATGTCAGGAGTGCATGTCGTGGCGAATCATATGCTATAAATCATTATCGGAATTGCTGTCTCACAACCGCTTGGGTTCTGTTTATGTCATTCACATCAATGCTGCTGTAGCAAAACTGTTGGTAAGTTTCCCTGCACTCCCTCCTGTAGATTTAGCGCCTATCGTCTACCTCGTCACTCAATGACGTGGTCAAACGAAGTTTCGATTCTGTCATGTCTGCATCAGACACATGCCAACGACATGACGCTATTTGAATTTCGAACCGGAAAGATATTCATATGGAACGCTACTTGCTCAGACCACTATCGATGAGGACCACCTTCTCCACAAGCTCGCCACAGAGACCCCTCCACAAGCTCGCCTGAAGTCACGACGCCCATTCTCGGAGCATGCCCACCAGCTCCTGCTTTCAACACCCGGTGACGTCACAAAACGAATCTGGCTGAAACGTTGCTGGACGGAGGAATGGCAGGCAGCAGATAAATCAAGGTTGCACAGATTTGTGGGGGACCCGGATAACCTTCCAGGCATGGACCTCCCTCGCCGGCAGTGGACAGTGCTCAACCGCCCCAGGACAGGTGTCGGCCGTTTCGCCGCGACCATGAAAGGATGGGGACTCAGGGACTCGGCTGTCTGCGACTGTGGTCACTCTGAACAGACAGCAGACCACATCATCGAGTCATGCCTTAAATATCGACCCCCCCCCCAACGGCGAAGCTGGCATAGCTGCGCTAGACAACAAAACATGGCTTTTCTCAACCGAGCTGGTGATCTAACAGTGAGATGCTGTGAAGCAAACGAAAGAAGAAGAAGAAGAAGAAGAAGAAGAAGAAGAAGAAGAAGAAGAAGAAGAAGAAGAAGAAGAAAGAAAAATAGGAAAAGAAGAAGAAAAAGAAGAAGAAGAAGAAGAAGAAGAAGAAGAAGAAGAGAGAAAGAAAGAAAAATAGGAAAAGAAGAAGAAGAAGAAGAAGAAGAAGAAGAAGAAGAAGAGAGAAAGAAAGAAAAATAGGAAAAGAAGAAGAAGAAGAAGAAGAAAGAAAAATAGGAAAAGAAGAAGAAAAAGAAGAAGAAGAAGAAGAAGAAGAAAGAAAAATAGGAAAAGAAGAAGAAAAAGAAGAAGAAGAAGAAGAAGAAGAAGAAGAAAGAAAAATAGGAAAAGAAGAAGAAAAAGAAGAAGAAGAAGAAGAAGAAGAAAGAAAGAAAAATAGGAAAAGAAGAAGAAGAAAGAAAGAAAAATAGGAAAAGAAGAAGAAGAAGAAGAGAGAAAGAAAGAAAAATAGGAAAAGAAGAAGAAGAAGAAGAAGAAGAAGAAGAGAGAAAGAAAGAAAAATAGGAAAAGAAGAAGAAGAAGAAGAAGAAGAGAGAAAGAAAGAAAAATAGGAAAAGAAGAAGAAGAAGAAGAAGAAGACCCTTTCGCGCCGTCATCATCAGTGTAGCAAGTAATAATTTACAGTTATAGAATCAGCTTAGACTTCGCAAGCTAGTAGCATTCTAACCCCACGGCCACAAGGAATTAGCACGTAAAGAATAGAAGTTTAGTTATAGTTGTGCCTAGAGAAGCGAGCAACGGGCATTAGACAATCTAGAGGGTTTAACGAACGTTGTCGGAACCTTGCGTAAAGCTAAATGACAGTCTATTTTTAACGAACAGGGATCGACTCTAATTTCTTAACAATATTTATTAACTAAATATTAAAATATTTTTACTTACAGACGCCGGCGTTTCAAGCTGTTGCTATCAGTGTAGGAAGTGATAATTGCAGACGGTCGGAAGATTCGAACCCAGTTACATAATAAACCTAGACTCTTCAAGCTAGCGCTCGAACCCCACGGCAATATATATATATATATATATATATATAGTAAGCTATGAAAATATATTTATGGCATTATTTATTAAGCTACACAGAGGCTCCCGCGTTTTATCTCCGGGGGAATCTTCAGGCTAAAAAATAAGATTCTCCCCGGGGATGAAACGCAGGAGTCTCTGTGTAGCTTAATTGCCATAAATATATTTTCATAGCTTACTACCTAGCCCTACTTACGTATCGAGCACTGTTGAAGTAAATACTGAAAATTGATACATCAAATATTATATCTCCTTATAAAATTTTATGTGGATACATGAAATACTAATATATATATATATATATATATATATATATATATATATATATATATATATATAAGTGATGAAAATAAAAATTGGATAGAATGCAATATTTATTAAATCAATTGTTCAAACAAAAGTAATATAAAAAAATTCCTTTCTTTAATCCATGGATTTTCAAAGATATACTTTTATCATCAGGGGAAATTCGACAGATCAGTCAGTCAAATTGATTGTAATGCAAACATTTGATAGTATAAAAATATAAAAGACATGAAAGTACAAACAATTTAAAAAGTCAAAAATATGCAAAGAAAATTATCATAATTGAAGAAACATAGAAAAGTTCGTATAATTAAATCCGAGGATTCAAAGCATGAAACAAATGTAAAGTGATCGGTTGGAAGTATTCCAAGCGTCCGAATTTTTAAAAAGTTCCATTCTGGGAGATTTAGGTAATCAATCCAAGTGATAGTTGGTTGGCAGTGAAATGAATAACCAAAAAAATGCAGAAGTAGAAGTCTTGAATGAAACTGTAAAAAATATATATAAAATCAGGAAGCAGACGTTATTTTACTTCCCGGGCTGATAATAGTTATGGTAATAGTCAACAAGAGAGAAAAATCTGATAATAGTCGTGAGAATAGTTGTGATAATAGCCTAATAAAAGTTATGGTAATAGTCAACAAGAGAGAAAAATCTGATAATAGTCGTGAGAATAGTTGTGATAATAGCCTAATAATAGTTATGGTAATAGTCAACAAGAGAGAAAAATCTGATAATAGTCGTGAGAATAGTTGTGATAATAGCCTAATAATAGTTATGGTAATAGTCAACAAGAGAGAAAAATCTGATAATAGTCGTGAGAATAGTTGTGATAATAGCCTAATAATAGTTATGGTAATAGTCAACAAGAAAAAACTGATAATAGTCGTGATAATAGTTATAATAAAAGTCAACAAAAAAGAAAAACCTGATAATACACATAATAGTCATGAGAATAGTTATAATAATAGTCATGATAATAGTTATGATGAAAATCAACAAGAAAGACAACCCTGATAATAGTCATGATAATAGTCATGATGAAAATCAACAAGAAAGACAACCCTGATAATAGTTATGATAATAGTCATGATAATAGTCATGATAATAGTCATGATGAAAATCAACAAGAAAGACAAACCTGATAATAGTCATGATAATAGTCATGATAATAGTCATGATAAAAATCAACAAGAAAGAAAAAACCTGCCAAATCGTAGATTTCGCCGTCGCAGAAGTTCACAGGTTGAAGATCAACGAAGCAGAAAAACTAAGCATGGAGTTTGCCAGAAAGTTGAACGGAATATGTAACATAAAGAAAACGGCAGTAATACCAATAATTGTAGGAGCACTAGGGGCAGATCTGGAAAAAAAACTGGAAAATAACTAGGAGAAATTGGAATCAAAGGGAGGATTGACATAATACAATACACGGCACTGATAAAATCATGTGAAATATTAAGAAAAATCCCCCAATGCGGAAACCACCTATATAGTCAGGTGATACCGACCAACCACAGGTAAATTTAAATTAGTGTTAGGACGATTAATCGGAATCGGGAATCGGAAAAATCGGAACTTTTTGGGATATCGGAATTAGAATCGGAAACATTCCAAAAATGATTCTTTTTTTTTTAAATTTAATTTTTTATTGCTGATACTAATGAAAAAATGATAAATATTTATTGTTTTTAAACTACCAGTAAAACTAAAATCTATATATTATAACAACGAATTTAGGTAAAAATGGCACCGGAAGAAATGTCACGGTAAAAATGGCACGGATAAAAATGACACGTATGGTAGATATGGAAAAATTGGCACGAGTGAAAAATGTACATGAACATCTTACAATGAGTTTATCAAATAAATATTTCCAATCAATTATGAGAAAAAGATTAAAGAAAACATAGTTCGAAAGATCTAATCGTGTAATGGTACGCCCTACACCAACAAGTGTACTTGTATTTTTGTAAAAATATATGCATACATTACCCCAACAAGTGTACTTGTATTTTTGTAAAAATATATGCATACATTACCCCAACAAGTGTACTTGTATTTTTGTAAAAATATATGCATACATTACCCCAACAAGTGTACTTGTATTTTTGTCAAAATATATGCATACATTACCCCAACAAGTGTACTTGTATTTTTGTCAAAATATATGCATACATTACCCCAACAAGTGTACTTGTATTTTTGTCAAAATATATGCATACATTACCCCAACAAGTGTACTTGTATTTTTGTCAAAATATATGCATACATTACCCCAACAAGTGTACTTGTATTTTTGTCAAAATATATGCATACATTACCCCAACAAGTGTACTTGTATTTTTGTCAAAATATATGCATACATTACCCCAACAAGTGTACTTGTATTTTTGTCAAAATATATGCATACATTACCCCAACAAGTGTACTTGTATTTTTGTCAAAATATATGCATACATTACCCCAACAAGTGTACTTGTATTTTTGTCAAAATATATGCATACATTACCCCAACAAGTGTACTTGTATTTTTGTCAAAATATATGCATACATTACCCCAACAAGTGTACTTGTATTTTTGTCAAAATATATGCATACATTACCCCAACAAGTGTACTTGTATTTTTGTCAAAATATATGCATACATTACACGGGATTTTACGATGATCCGAAAATTAAAAACAAAACGAAAACTCTAGAACTAAATATTTAGAAGTTTAAAAAGAATCTGAATCGGGAGTTTGTTTATTAATTTCCAACAAAACAAAAATAGGTGAAAAATAGATAGGTAACAAATAAATGTTACCAAAGGCAAGAAAAGTTAATTTTCTACCTTGTTTTGTGTTTTTAATTATTTTAAAGCGTTTTTTTAGTTTAATCAAACAATAGGGTCAAATTTGTTACGTTAAAAGGCTGATAGAATCTGGCATATGGATTTTCGATAATCGATCAAAAATCGAAAATTAAACATATGCAGTTCGGTTAAACATTAAATTTTCGACCGATTGATGACAATTATTAGCTGTATTTTACAAAAAAAATGTCCGTGAACTTGATTTCAAGGCGAGTGATCAGATATATTTCTCTTGGTGAAAATCGGGTTTCTTTGAGTTCCAATATGATTCTTTGGCGATTTTCCCGAATGTTGGTTTCAGCTTCAGACTTAGACAGTGCACAGCGTGTCTGCGATGATTGTGGGGAGGGACAAGATGCGAGACAAAATGGCGAAAGATGATCTTGCAGAGGAACTTATTTCTGATGACAGGAAAGAAACTGACTCCTTTCTTGTCAAGTTCTTCTCTTTTTTATCCAATTATTTTAGAATAGCGGGGCCCGTGGAAATTCCACAGTTCTGTCATTCATCCGTTGTATATTGCGGCTGTTCTTTAAAAATATTCCCATTCTATGGACGTTCAGCGCGAACGCAGACCCCACGATATTATTGTACCACATATGTTCAACATGAAACACTTCTTTAAGTACTCTTGTTAATGTAGTTTCAGAATATATATGTTTATGTTGGTCTATCTCCAAAACTCTTGTAAGAGTTTGTGACATTTTTTTTCCATTCTATGAACGTCAGGCGCGAACACAGACCCCATGGTATTATTATACCATCTTCGGACAGAACAGATAATACACTTTGATCCGAGCTTGAAGGCCATAAATGTTTATTTTACTTTGAGTCTCACGTTTGATACACCATCGTCATCAGATGAAATACTCTTTTCAAAATTACTTTTTTTGCATTATATCTCTGTGAGATCCACATTTTTTTTAAAATATGTAGAAGGTGATAATGTACGTACGAACATAAAATTGCCTTAGCGTGTAATCATATAGATTCTATTTCATATTCAGATGCAAACATTCTTCAACGTAGCCGACACCAATTATTTCTTTCTGTGAATGTGAGTCTGTGTGTGTTCTTTGCACGGGCTGTGATCGTCTGTTCGTTGGCTTCGTCTGAATACAGAGCTTGATTTCAACACTGGCCCTATTATCAATCGTGTTGTCTCAGCCAATGCTGTAACAGAAGTATTCTCCTTCCAAACAAACCCACAACTCCAGTTTAAAACAAGTAACAATGCTTTATTTTGAGAGATGTTACAATGATACTTCGAACGACAGACTTGCAATCAGAACTCCGAGCGCGACCAAATCTAAAGTCAAACCAAACACAAACATCAACTTAGGGTCCAAGGACCCATCTCTCTCTGAGGACAACATAAACTGCTGGAATATATATATATCACTTGGACTACACCGACATACCAATCCTGATTATCAGCTGTTAATCTATGGACATAAAATCTCAATCATCTAGTATTAACATTACTTTTGTGAAAATCTGAAGTGGGAATTAATCACAACATAGAACCGAGTACCCAAGAAGACATTACTATTTCAAAGACGTCAGCCTATTTCTTGAGTGGTCTCTCTTCTCTGAGCTAAATATTTCTCCCATTGCAGGCCTGTCGTTCGCACGCATTGCAACTATGCACCCCACTAAACATGCCGCCTAGTGCATGTTTACATCTCTTTAACTAGAACTTTGATTTAGCGGCAATATTCAAGGTAGACCTGACTCCCAGGCATTACCATCTCCTTCTGGAGGGGAGGGCGGATTTATTGCCTATAGCCTGAATTATTCTAAGCTGCGAGTGATTGCCGACGGGTCCAAGTTCTGGCTGAATTTATTTTACAGGTTTCTTCTATTATAAATTGTTTATTCAAGATTCCGGTACGACCACTGTGCGCGCACTGTTTCTGATTATTTTTCTGTTATTTTTTTACGTTTGACTCCCCCCCCCCACCAAAAAAAAAACAACAAAGCATACTACAAGTAAAGCGAAGCGGGCAGCTATGATAGGGGCCAGATTTATAGGGGAAACCTGGGTGGGGAGTTGGGCAGCAAGATTTTTTCACAGTGTATTTAAATTTCTGCTTGTTGGTACGGTTGGGGAAACAGGGGGAGAATTCCAAAAGCGAGCGGTCTGAGGAAAGAAGTTATTGGAATAGAAAATCTCCAGCATCTAGGAAACCTTACAGTGAAGGGGTGAAATTGTGCTGTTAGTCGCGTGAGTCAGTGGTATTCACGTTGATGGGTGTACATAGTGCAGTAAGTTCGTCGGGGCACATTCTATGGAAGTACTTGTAAAACAAGCACAGGGATGCAACACTGCGGCGATGCGACAGGGGCTGGAGCTTGACAGACAGTGCGAGAATTACTGTGAATATCGACAAAACTATCCATATACATGGGATAATATGACAATAAAATTACAAATGAATAACACCAAACATTAATTTATTATAAACTGTTACAAAAATAGTTGTACAAATTGAGCATACAAATGACTGTGTTTGGGTCTTTCCTCTCTACTACATATACAGAATTTCAAAATACTATGTTGTATTATTGATTTGAATAACAGTAAGCCGTTCTGAAGCGACGCTGATATTATGGCTGAAATTAAACGGCAAATTGCACTTGAATGAACAGTTTTTTTCCAAGTAGACAACGTCATGAAGAGTAGACACTCTAATATGAACATTAAACAGAAAGTGGTCAATGAATACCTCATGCCTGTTATGAGATATGGTAACGAAACATGGGCATTTAATAATGCAGCAATAGAAAAGCTACGAGTGGCACAGTGGGAAATGGAACGCATTATGCTTGGCATCAGTCTATGTGAAAGAAAAAGAAACACCTGGATTAGACAGCAAACTTGAGTGAACGACAGCATCATCACCATACAAACGACTAAATATAGATGGGCAGGTCACTTTTCGAGATATATGCAGACAGCGGGTTGACATATAGAGCGACAGAATGGACCCCGAAGCAATGGAAAAGGCCGAAAACTCGGTGGAGAGACGACCTCGACAGCTAAATGGGTCCTACTTGGCCACGCCTAGCGAGGGACAAAACAAGGTGGCTCCTCCAGGAGTGATAAAAATCATCATCATCATCATCATCATCATCATCATCATCATCACCATAATAATAATAATAATAATAATAATAATAATAATAATAATAATAATAATAATAATAATAATAATAATAATAAATAAATAAATAAATAAATAAAAGTAAAAAAATAAAAAAAAAAATTTTTTTTTAAATGGTACCAGCCTAGGCTGGGACCACACAAAATATTTGCATAGGGTCAAGGAGGATGAGAAGACCGAGGAGGGACAGCACAAATCAGATCTCCACTGGAAGTGCAGAGACTGCTGGGGCCTCGTGGAGGCTTATTGACACCCAAATCCCAGAGAAGACCAATGGTCCTTACCAGCGAGAAATCAATGGTAAACGGCTGTTGTGATACTGCAAATTTATTTGCGGTGGCTATCGAAAAGAGGTGGAGAATACTGGAAATCTGGGGAGACTTGTTGTCACTCAGACTCCAGGGAATACCACCGGTTGTCGGTGAGTAATCACTGATGAACTGTGTGAGAACTCCTAGTGAGTAAATAATAATAATGAATGAATGAATGACAAAACTTTTACATTCATTTATTTTGATAGGGTTCAGAGGTGGGAGCATAAGTTCCCTGGGGGTCTTCGATTTCTCTGGGCAGAGGTCCCACTCGTAGTAAAAATTTTTTAAAGTATTCGATTCTCAAAGTTGCGAGAAGCGCGCACACACACACAGACACGCGTGAAGTTATTTTATAATTTCATTAATATAGATATGCTGAAGTTGGAACTATATCATTATATGTTAATGTCGCATAAGTTTTCCTTCCGTTGCAAAAAAAAAAAAAGGAAATAGTTTTACAATCGTTCGTGTTGTGCGTCTTTCAGGTTTGAAACATTACAACAAAATTAGTTCTATGTGTTGTTTGAGGCCAAATCTTCCACTCCTATAATAAAGAGCAATGTGTATTGATTTGTAAATATATATATATCCATCCCGTCACGCAAAAATCTGGCCGACGAAGGGAGAACGCAAATCTATCTCCATAATAAAACGTTTTCTTTCATTTGTATCATTTCTGCTTCCTATAGCGATTTATGTTCCGATGAATTGGCTACTCTGGTGCGCCCCTCGACGTAAATTCACTAGACTACCTCGACAATCAACTAAATCTCATTCATTCACTGTGGAGGTCCCCAGATGCCGGAGAGCTTTCTACTCAAATAGCTTCTTTCCTCGTGCTGCTGGACTCTGGAACTCCCTCCTTGCCCCCTGTTTCCCCGACAGTACTGACATTCAGAAATTTAAAACTAATGTAAACAGACATCTCGCTGCGGAGATCCCAATTTAGGTTGAACCCCCCACCAACCTTCTCCCCTTTTCTTTTTTCTCAGTAGCCCCTTACGTCTACAGTGGCGGCCTGCCTTGTTTGGGGTGAATTATGTTAAAAAAAAAAAACGTTTTTTTTTTCTTCTTTCCTTTCTTGTTTTTTAAAAACTTCCCAGCTTTGGACATTTTCTTTCTTTCTTATTTCTTTATACATACGACGATTGTTATCTTCAATTTCATTTTTAAAAGCTAACGTCTTTGATGTTTTTGACATGTTTTTAATATTCTTGCGTCATTTTTCTTTATGCTCCCCCATCTCATAACTTCCAATAACCAAAAGGAAGAAAATCAAAGAAAGAAAATAAAAAGCAAAGTCATGATTAGTAGTTTTTTCTTTAGGTCATCAGAAATGACTAGCGTTATATTTTTTAACTCGCGATAATTCAATCCTATAGTATTGAAACAATAATAAAAGCTTTACAAAGACTTACTTTTAAAAATAGCAAGTCAGACAACCCCCGCCATCTAAAATGAAATCGGAAAGAAGACCTCCACTCTAAACGGTAGGTGAGTTTTTCTTATTGCTTACTAGCAATGAGCAGTAACCAAACAAACCCTTCCCCTTCTCTTCTCCCAGCATCAGCCATAGTTCATTTAACTAACCCTATCACCCACCTCCTTTATCTTTTATCTTTACGCCTTCCCCCTACTTCTTTACTTGGCTTTGTCTCCAACCAGAGCTGTCGCTTTTCTTAGACTCGATCGAAGTCACTACTTAAATTCCCGACTGCCTGCGTTTAATATACACATTTCAAACTCAACTTCTGAAAAAATACTTTCATTCTCGGTCCACGGAAGTATTTTTAAATTGCCCTAATTCTCAAAATTACATCCGAATAAGTGCGCTCCATCTACGATTAAACTAAACATATTTCTATTAGATTTACTTCATTTTATCATTGTCAACGCCGCCTTCACGAAACTCCTTTTTCCATCTTTAATCTCCTTTCACCGGACACCTTATCAACGGACATTCACCAACTGGACAGACTCCATATTTTTTTTACACGCGTACTCTTACTCTCCATTATTTTATATTTTTTCAAATTTAGAATTTTGGATTTTCCACTGCCAACTTATCCATCTATGTAATTCCTCTGATGATAAGATTTTAATCTTTGAAAAGCCTGGCTTAAGGAAAGAAAAATAAACATGTTTTTATCGAGTACACCTTGCATTGAACAATCGAAGTTGGAATAGATTTGTCATTCGTACATCTTTATCACTCTTTTTCCATTTATCTTTTATAATAATAATTTATATATGAAAAATTAAATGACTGCGTAATTTTATAAATTTATATGAATATTAGTGCGAACACTGGGGAAGCATAATGTTTCCGTCATTTTTTGACGTAGTGTGTACACGAGTAAAGCAATAAAAAAAAACAATAACAGCGCAATGAAATATCCATGATCAGATAGTTCTGCAATGTGAAATCTGACCAAACCCAACACATCAGGTCAGAGCATTTATTGAAAGCACTACACTTGCACAGCAAGGAGGTAATCCTAAGGATGAATCGATTATGCTGGTATGGTCATGTGGAACGTTTATCCTCCTGTATGAACCGTTGCAGAAGCATGAATGTCCTAAATTGCAGGAAGGTTGGCCGACCAAGGAACACATGGAAGCAAGTGATTGGACAAGACCGTACAGGGTGGAATTTGGAGAATGCTGACTCGCTGAACCGTGAGAAGTGGAGAGTCAGCTTGTGTAATATTAGAAAACGTTTGACCTCTGAACCAGGAAAAAGTGACGTCAAATGAATATGATGGGGGGGGGGGATAAAGAAGAAGAAGAAGAATATATATATATATATATATATATATATATATATATATATATATAGTAAGCAATGAAAATATATATGGCAATCAAGCTACGCAGAGGCTCCCGTGTTTCATCCCCGGGGGGAATCGTCAGGCTAAATGCATGGAGTTATTTTTGTCAGGTGTTTTTATATACATGGCTTGCTAGTTAACCAATCAGATTCTTTGTTGTCCCCTCAGCCAATCGTTGGGCTTCCTGCGAACAAAGGCTTTGTTGGTGACGCTCCTATGCCAATCCTATTTTTTGTTAACAATGGGTTTTTCTATATCCTGTTTCCTTTGTTTTGTCAATACAGTGGGCGAATTTATTTTAACACGTGGTTTCTTGTATTTCTATTTTAGGTTTTAAATTTTAACTTGTTCAGTTTTTAATTTATTTATTTATTTATTTATTTTTATTTATTTATTTATTTTTATTTTTTTATTTATTTATTTATTTATTTTTTTT
The DNA here is from genome assembly GCA_963556195.1 of Sepiola atlantica. Lineage (NCBI taxonomy): Eukaryota > Metazoa > Mollusca > Cephalopoda > Sepiida > Sepiolidae > Sepiola > Sepiola atlantica. The sequence goes on from OY744546.1 coordinate 13,255,464, forward strand.
TTTTATTATTATATATCATCCTAAGGTAAATTTATTTCTGTGTAAACAGCTGTTTGCTATTTCACTTCTAGAGTTTAATAGGTTTCGGGGATCTTTAAAATTTAGTATTTCATATTTTTCATTCGGGCATAATCTACACAGGTCGTCTAAGTTTCTACATGTACTGACCTGTCTTACTATTTTCCATTCAATTATTGGTGAGTGTCCATATATATATATATATATATATATATATATATATATATATATATATATATATATATATATATGTATGTATATATATAATATTTAAATGTTGTATCAAATTAAAGATAATTGAATTATCGTTTAATAATAATATATCGTGATTATATAAAGTTCAATATATAGAATAGAGCAATCAATTCTAGAGATGAAAGATGAGAATAAAAAATTGTAATGATATTTATTAGAACATCAAAAGTTCAGAGTGTTGCCGATAATATTTACAATTACATTGTCGGCTTTTCCTTATCCTCTGATGAAGAGAGTTCATCTTTGAAAATCTATGGATTAAGGATATAAAGCTTTTTGCTCTGAACTTTTGATGTTCTAATAAATATTGTATCTTTACAATTTTCTATTCTCATCTTTCATCTCTAGAAATGTATATATATATATATATATATATATATATATATATATATATATATATATATATATATATATATATGGGAAATGAAAAAGGAAAAACCAAAAAGGATGTTTTTTTATATATTCATCAACGTTTCGTCTTTATTTGTAAGACTTCCTCGGGATGATAATTTTAAGAAAAATGGCATGCAAGTACGTGAAAATATTGGGTTGACATGATGGGTTGATGAGAAAAAGTAATAGCCATGCTACTGACTTCACTAAGCCCGGACCTCGGGTCTGCGCACCCAGTAGTGGCTACTACTTTTTCTCATCAACCCATCATGTCAACCCAATGTTTTCACGTACTTGCATGACATTTTTCTTAAAATTATCATCCTGAGGAAGTCTTACAAATAAAGACGAAACGTTGATGAATATATGAAAAAAACATCCTTTTTGGTTTTTCCTTTTTCATTTCCCATTACTACGTCGGATTACCTTCATTCTTCCTTTCTCATATATATATATATATATATATATATATATACAAATTATTTATTCGCCATAGACAATCCTAATAATTCAGTTACTGTCCCAGTCCTCCTCCTCCTTCCCCTCCTACTCCAACTCCTCAATTCCTTTTAGCCGAACTTTCTTTTTAAATACCCTTCTAATAATAGTTAATATTCACTATACCCTCTTTCGATTCCACTCGACTCTATCCAATTCCTCGTCAGATTTCGGGGGCCTCTTATATTTGCCATTAGCACTTTTCACTTTCAGGATGAAACGGGGGGTCGGTCGGCTGCATTCTGAACGCGCATATTCGCCATAATTCTGTGACTAGAAGAGAATCCATTTCCTTCCCCGGGAAATGACGCTAAATGGTTGTACGAATTCCTTTCTTTAGTCAGCACGCTTTCTATCGCCCTCGTCATGCGAATAATAATGCTTATAAAACATTCAGATATACTTGCTAATACTAAGAAATTAACCCCACCCACTATCAATCTATCTATCTATCTATCTATCTATCTATCTATCTATTCCAGTTTATCTATCTATCTATCTATCTATCTATCTATCTATCTATCTATCTATCTATCATTGATTTCTATTAGTATGTCCATCTCTTTTTTTTACATTCTGTCCTTTCTCTCTCTCTCTCTCTCTCTCTCTCTCTCTCTCTCTCTCTCTCTCTCTCTCTCTCTCTCTCTCTCTGTCTTTCTCTCTCTTTCTCTTTCTCTTTCTATCTCTCTCTTTCTCTCTCTCTCTCTCTCTTTCTCTCTCTCTCTCTTTCTCTCTCTCTTTCTCTCTCTCTCTTTCTCTCTCTCTTTCTCTCTCTCTTTCTCTCTGTCATTCTCTTACTTTTTCTCTTTCCTTTTCTCTCCCTCCCTATCTTTCTCCCTCCCCCCTCTCTCTCTCTCTCTCTCTGTATTTCTCTCTCTTGTTTGTATCTCTCTTTTTGCATTCTTTCCATCCTTTATCTCATTCTCATTCTCATACTCTTTCTCTCTTTCTCTCTCTATTTCTGTTTCTCTATCTATTTCTGTCTATTCCTTTTTATATATCTTTCTCGCTCCTTCCCCTCTCTCTCTCCCCCCCCTCTCTCTCTTTCTCTCTCTCTCTCTCATAAATATACATATATATCATCCACTAATGAAGACAAATGTGTACTTATTTGTATATACATAAATATACTTCCATCCCGTCACGCAAAATAAACAAGTAAAACACGGGTCTTTTTCTGATTCCCGAAAGAAATCGATTTCAAACGGTGAGGGGAAGCGAGAAAGCAAATAGCAAGTCTAACAACCTCCACAGACTTACCCCTGCACCTGAAATGAATTGGAAAAAATATCCTCCACTGTATAATTAAAAAAAAGTCAACGGTGGGCGTTTTTTTTCTCTTTAGGTCATGCGAAATGATCATCATAATTTATATATGAAAAATTAAATTACTGAAGTAATTCTATGATTTTATATGGACATATCTAGATAAATAGCGAGTACGAACACTGGCGAATCATAATTTTTTCTGTCATCATTTTCTAAGTAGCGTATACACTAATATATATATATATATATATATATATATATATATATATATATATATATATATATATATATATATATATGCAAGGTTCCGAAAACGTTCGTTGAACCCTCTCCACTGTCTACTGCCCGTTGCCCGCTTATTTAAAGCACAAATAGAACTTAATTTCCCTTCTTTACGTAATAATTTCCCGTGGCTGTGGGATTAGACCGATAGCTTGTGGAGTCTCGGTTATTTCTGTTACTGGGTTCGTGCTCTCCGACCGTCTGAAATTATCATTTCCTACACTGATGATAGCAAAAGCTTGAAACGCCGACGTCTGTAGGTGAACATATATATATATATGTATATGTATATGTATATATATATGTATATATATATAAATTTTGATTTGGCTTTTGCTTTCTCTAATTCCTTTCCATTCTCCTTCATTTCTACCTGCTCTACTCTGGATATTGAGCTGTATACTCTTCACAATAGGGTTTTACCTTTCCTAAAAGTTCGCTTTTAGTACACCTCTTTATATATATATATATATATATATATATATATATATAGTAAGCTATGAAAATATATTTATGGCAATCAAGCTACACAGAGGCTCCTGCGTTTCATCCGGGGGGGGGGGATCTTCAGGCTAAAATGCATGGCGTTTTTTTATATACACGGCTAGCTAGTTAACCAATCAGATTCTGTGTTGTTCTCTCAGCCAATCGTTGGGCTTTCCACGAACAAAGGTGGGGTTAGTGTTATTTCCTATATCATGTTCTATTGTTTAGTTTTCTATACATTGGCCTATATCCTGTTTCCTTTGTTGTATCAATATATATATATATATATATATATATATATATATATATATATATATATATATATATATATATATATATATTGGTTGTGTTGTCAAGATCGAGTGATAAGCACAATGCATATTAGATATTGCAAAGTTACTAATATGTGACTCCAGAACAAATATAAATAAATCAGTTTACAAATGTTTTCCGTGAACTGTAAAATCCTATTACCCTGTTGTATTGTTTAAGATGGAGGACATGTAAAAACTTTAATAAAATTTCAATAAAACCTTCAAAAAATATAGAGATTTACTTCTTCCTAATCCTTTATACAGATTATTTCTATCACAAATAAAAAAATAAGCTTATATTTTTTTTTAAGTGACCACGGACTTTATGGATAGCCTGTATTTCGAGATTTGAAAAGAATCAGAATCGATAATTGTATCGGAATCGGGAATGTAGAGCTAAAATGCTACGTTATGCTTTCTTCGAGTACAAAATAGACTCGGAAATCTAGTGGGGGATGATCTCTTCTCTTCCCTACAGCCCCTTTTTCACAGAAGTTACGTTGATAGTCTCTCTCTACTCTATCGTCTTTTTTCTATTGAAGGTGCTCGACCGAACTCAAATCTCTGGTCCCTCTTTGTAAGACATTCACAGCAATAACTCTTCTCAATACCAAAACGGAAAAAGAAAATCTTTTCCACCTCCATGTACCTAACGTCAGACGAAATTTTCATGGGCAGAGCTTCTTTGCAAGGGTTTCCGGTTTGTGTAACACGTTACCACATTACTGCTTCCCTAAAGAGCACAACATAGTCGTCTTCAAATCCAATGTCAACAAATGCATGGCAAAAACCACCTCTTAATTAATCAAACTTAATTATCTTTCGACTGACAATCTTTCCATTTCAGTAACCCTTATCCTTCAGTGGTTCTTGGCCTTGATAAGTGATGACATTACAGTATCTGTACGTTTAGCGTTGAAAATAATATTTCGAACCGAAGCCTGACAGACCGACCGACCGACCGAGAAACGAACAAAACCGCCCATAGCGATGCGGGCAAACATTTAGTAAACCCGTTAGAGGCTGCTCGGCGTGAAAGCAAGCTGACTCTTCCCGCTTCTTACAAAAATGGCGCCATTTTTTTTTTTATCACTAAAAGATAAGATTAACGAATCTTGTAGTCATTCCTAAATTAGTTAAAAGTTACAAATGCGTTTAGCCTTGAACTTGTCTAGATTCCATAAAAATCACTTTCTGTAATTCATATCTTGAAAATGTAAATATTTGACTGCTCGTGTAAATTATCCGGATGGAAAAAAAAATATTAAAAAAAAAATACCGCAATTAACAAATGTGCGATTATTTTATAAAATGTTTAAAACTGTACTTTTTTTTTTACTAATGAGTCCGATGATAAGGTCAATGAGATTGTCAGTTGGCGATGAACAACACATTGAGAAGATTGAAATTTGATCACTTAGGCGAACGGCTTAACAAAAATTTGTCAACATTTGACTTGAAAACGACCATATTGTAGTCAGATGGGACTCAGTCCTGTGGTATTGCATTCCACAGATTGGAAGTTCTTGGAAATAAACTTTGTTCATGGAAGTTCCGTTAAGTTTTAGGTATAAAATGGAAAAAGAGAAACTTATTTACAGTGGTTGTAGCTAGACGAGTTTTTGCTGTGATGTTTTTGTTAGAATGAAAACAATTAAACATTGCTTGATTAATGTTTTTCAAATGTACTTTATGCAATTGAGTGACTATTTATCAAGACTAAAAGCCACACGAGGGCAATTTAAATTTTTGTTCGTGCAAAGGATAGTGTTACTGAAACGAAAATATACACATGTAGGAGCGACAAAGTTATTTCATTTTGTGAGAATGTAGTTATGGAGAAAAGGGTTTGCCCTTGGGAGAAAAGGATCAGGAAGAACCCCAATCTTATGAATATACGTGACCTCGTCTTCGCTCTCGTGAGATCACGAGGTCCGATGGTTAGACTTCCTCCTTTCCTCCTTTACTCTCTGTTCACCGAAATGTGACAGACCTACCGGGTCTCGGCCTTGATCCTAGACTCGAACTCCCATGGGTCAACTGTAAGTAATTCCTTGTGGACTTCACACGACTTCCTTACCTTTGTTACAATTATGTGCATTCAATAGTTTTGGGACATGTAGTAACTGTATGTACAGTCGATATTTTACGTTTACTCTATGTTTTGTTATACTTTGTGAATACAATCAGTTAAAACTCCTACACTATGAACTCCATAAGCTATGAACTTCCTGCGCTATGAACAAAATTAAATATAAACTTCCTGCGCTACGAACTAAGCTTAGCAATTTAAAAAAAAGCATACTATAAAGCTAATTGATTTATTTCTATAAATTAATATATTTGAAGATATTTTTGTCGATATACTAACGAACGCACACCCTTTTTAAAGTCGCTGAAAGAAATACAGAATCACTTCTAACATTGTTGGAAGAAAAGAGTTGCTTTAATAACTACGATATAGAGATGGTTCTTGCTTTACAAAGAAAAATGTTCATTAAGAAAATGGAACTGAACAAAGTATCCAAATTTCGACAAAACATAAAAGACTCAATGAAATCATTGAACGGGAATGATTTTGAAAATATTGAGGATATTCAATCATTTTAGTGCAGTGATATACAGGCAGTATCTTTTTTTTTAATATTTAGACATTTAATGTCTATTTATGTTGATCAATAGTCATTTTCCTAATAAATCCATTTTGTTTACATATAGTTTCTTTAATTTTCCTCATAAAATATTACTATTGTTGGCCAAACCTATACTCATTTTCTATATCTTTTAATGAAGAAAATTTTTTCAAGGTCATCTAATTTATCATACGCTATAGCCAATCCTACGCTCTGAACAGATCGAAAGTTCATAGCGTAGGAGTTAAACAGTATATTCATTTAACCAGCCATTTTTGTCGACTTTTATTGCCGACGTTTGTGTACTGATTATGAAATACATGTGAATCTTCAAAACACATTTTAGAAGATTCACATGTATTACCTAATCACACTTCATAGAATGAGAATATCCAATATTTTTATTCAAAACACGTATATTTTATATATCTTCATAAAGTTAGGTATTTTTTATATTTGTATGCATAGGATTCGGTCCTAAACTAATTAACCGATCATTATAAACTTAAGAACACAGCTGCTAGGCGTAAGGAGTCCATAGTTTTATGCAAATAGGAGTGGAAAACCTCAGATACCTCCGATCTTTGTAATATTTTAACAATAGTTATTAAACATCAATTAATAAACATTCCCCAAATTTCACTTTTATTTTAATATTTGAAAATTCAAATATTTCAGATTTGCATTGAATTTGATCCATAATCATTAGACACAAAGGAAGCAAGATTTCCTGCATTTTTTATTTCTTCTAATGACCCTGTAGAAATAAAATATTTGGTCAAAAGTAAATTAATAATAAAGTCCATTCTAAGATAAGTAATCAACTTAATTTCACATCTTATTCAAAAATCAAAAGAAAAGAGTTCAAGAAATAAGTTTTTAAATGTCCATGTCTTTTGAGTGAGAAAATGTTATGTTAAAAGTCCAAAAGTCAAGACGAGGAAGATGTTATTATGAGTCTATAAGTTTGGACGAGGAAAACTTTTCCGTACACACTGCCTGGATATTTAACAATTTGTTCATGGGCGATTTTGTTTTTGTGACTGATAACCCTAACAAAGTAAAATTGATGTTTGCTGAATTTGATTTTTTTTAACAACAATTAAAGCTAAATTGAGCTTTAATCGTCCCGTAAAGCTTGTTGTTGAACAATCCTGAGTAAAGAGCTTGGAAGAACGAAGAGGATCGGTAAAGTTGTCGAAAGCTCGCATGTTTCAGAGGTCACTTATGTAGAAAAGAGATATTGCGTCACAAGTGAATTAATAACAAATTGTTTTTGTTTCTTTATGTATTAACGGAGCACCGCTCAAAAGCCACTCGAGGATAAGGGTTAATCAGTTTGTCAGGTGGATGGTGATGATTGATAACGATAGTTAAAATTTGGCAGAATTTGATTATTTAAGAATTTGTTAACATTGGACTTGAAAACGA
>OY744546.1:13268042-13278042 GCA_963556195.1 Sepiola atlantica
AATGCAAATTATAAATATATATTACAGAATATTAATTTATTAGAAGTTCTTTATGAAATAAATATGCAAATTAGAAATACCCAAAGCTGATTGTTAGTTTTTGTAGATAACTATATATACGGTATTTCAAAATGTTATGTTGAATTATAGAATTAAATTGATGTTAATATAGTTAGGATAGGTGGGGGGAAAAGCTTTCGCGTTTATTCATTTACATAATCCGTTCTCTAACTCCAAATGTATAGGGTGTTTGGAAAACCGATCTCATAACTTCGGAATTATGTTCCGTATGTGAATATAGGTCCGGAAACGCTTGGTTTCCGAGTCATAGGCCATTGAAACAACTACTGATCTACAGTCTCTATTGTAAACAACACGTACAATGTGTGTTAGTTTTACATATGGAATAGACGAACACTATCCATGTGACAGGATCACGTGTGAAGTAAGCCTGGGCCTGGTGTTGTTACATACACCAAGAAAATCATGAGAAAATGACACTAAACAACGAAAAGGGTTTTATTCACAAAGGTTACCTATACCGTTCGGTATAGATAGAAAGAAAGCCCGAGAGAGGAAAAAGAAATTAAGAGTTGTTAGAGCTGTCTGAGGTCTATCAGCAACTATCTTCAGGCGAAGATAATATTTGATGTGAGCATCCAGTGGACAGGGGCAGGAGAGCTAGTGAAAGAAGTGTTTCCTCGTTGCTTGCCGGAGTCTCTCTGGGGACCGCCTGTGATTCCCAAAGGAGCTGAAGTAGTTCTTCAGCCGACAGAAGGAATCCATGCTCTCTGCAGACTGACTGGTCAGTGTGTGACATTTTTCGGAGGGAGAAAATAGGTTTGTTTATGACCGCTACAGAAGAAAGATCTGAACGTCATGATCGGAAGAAACTCCATTGATAGACAATATAGAAGTTGGGGGGTTAGTGGTTTGATGTCTGGAAAGGAATTTGATCGCAAATCAGTCGAGACGAACAGAACTGGGGTCTGTATGAGCTACTAATTAAAATTTGTCTGTATGACATTTTATTAACATCCATTATAATTAGCCAGAGATATATCGTCACTGAACTGCAATGTAGATTAGTCGTTTAAGATCGTCTTTATGTTTCTTTAGTGAATTTATTCAAATCCATTAGTTTACAGAGAAATTTAAAACCAAATGTTTCAAGCCTTTGAATCATATTTAAATAAATTGTATCAATCTGTGGGTAAGGGGTTGGAATTTGCTTAGTGTCTGGAAAGGAATTTGATCGCAGTCCAATTTCGGATCAAATCATAACATTGGCAAATAAGTCGAGACGAACAGAACTCGGGCCTCAGGGGATAAAATGCTAAATCAAGTCATAAATATTACCAGCTTTCACAAACTGTGAGAGGATGTGTTTTTTAATCTTTGTTTTGATTGGCTTGAAATAAGAAAAGAAAATATGCCTGCGCCATTTTGTTTTCGTTTAAGATCGAAAACGAGGCTAATTATATTTTAGCATGACTTAACATTGCTCTACAACATAAAACACGTTATTTCAAACGTTTTGCACTAATGCGTCTGATGTAATCAACCCCTTTTATTGTAACTCTTCAATGATTATGATGTTGGTCAATCGCTTGCGAAGATGACCGTGATTATGTAGTTGTTTTATGGGGCCGGAGGTGGCTCGTCAGTCCGAACTGAGCGCTCTGAAATATCTCCCGCAAGTAGAGCACCTGTGGGAGGATTTCGTTAGCAGAGGTTCTGGCTGCTCTTTCTTTCCGAATAGCACATTTCCCCTTGCGTTCCTCAATGCGTACAGATTCAGCAATCGTGGCCCCCTTTGTGGCTTGCAGTAATCGTGGCCCTTTGTGGCTTGCAGTACGCAATGGAACATCTGTTCTCAGCTAGGTGTTTCCCACAAGTCGGAACCTCTTTAATACACCACGAACGTATGGCTACCCGGCGTTGCCCGGGGCAAAAGTGTAACATATTTCTATTAAAACTTCTATATATCTACCCGTCTCTCTATCTTTCTCTCTTCCCCCTACTCCGTTTTCCCCCTCCCCCCCCCCCCGCTTTCTTCTCCGCCCAGCCCATTCCTCTCTCTGGACATACACACACAGACAACTTATATAGATTTCTCGAGGAATTAGTCGGTATAAGGGAATTAACTCCTTGATTTAAAAAATCAGTTACTTCCCTTTAGTTAGTACATAAACTGGCTGAAAAAAAACGACCTCCCCTGGCGAAATCTGCGCCAGTTTAGGGTCAAACAATGAATAAAGTTTTTTTTTAACTTTTAGATATTATTTCACCGAGGCAATGCCGATCAAGAAAATACTAAGTTTGTGGGTATTTGTTTTCTCATGTTTTACTTTTATCCGGACATACATACATACAACTGCCCTTTATATAATAGAAGATTAGAACAATTAGTGCTCAACATTCTTTATTGTAAGCATCTAGAACGTACAATGTGTGTAATGGTGTCAGAAAATTACGTGTTCGAATCGCATCGGAGTTACCAAATTTCGTAGAAGGATATAATACTAACTCCGTATTGAATAAGAATCTTAATATAGAAATTTGATTTCAGTGAATCGAAAGCGCCAAAAAAAAAAAAATACTTTCGTACCTAAAAAAAATAGACGTTGACGCCATGCGATGGGGAGGGGGTGGGGGCAGCAATTGATACTTAAGCTAAACCTAAGAAATATACCACACAGTCTGCACGAAAATCTTATATTGTGCGCATCCTCACTGCCGGCAATAGATTCAGGCTGTCCAGTTTTCTGCTAATCTCGCAGCCCTGCCTAACGAGCTGCTCCTGATACCAAGACGCTTCTTCTTTTCAAGGTCTGCACGTGACTGTTTTTACCAGTAACTGTATGTATATTTGACCACTTCCCTATCTCTATCTATCTCTCTATCTTTCTCTATTCCCCCCCTTTCCCCGTTTTCCCTCCCTTCTCTCAATTCGTTGTTTGTCGTTAATAAAACATAATTTCTTTCTCTGTGGATTGACTTCGTCATTCGTTTTTATATCGCCTTCTCTCTACAGGTGAACTCTTATTTCTATATATAATATAGATAAGTATTATCCCTGTGACAGGATCATAGCTAAAATAAGCCTGGGCCTGGTGTTGCAACATACACAAAAAGAAAACATGAAAAAATAACATCAAACTAATATAAAAGCCGTGGGGCTCAGAAGAAAGATTTGAGCGTCATGATCGGCAGAGGCTCTTTTGATAGCCAACATGAATGACCCGGTCGGCATCCTGCGAATGTTGGCCCTTCTTGTTTCAGGTAACAGAATACAACAGACCAAATACAGGTGAATAAATATAATCAGCACAAACCAAAGATCATGCAGAGAAAGAAATGGACCACAAAAGAAAATAGACTAGTAATGGGAGAGTTCTATTACAAAAGCCACCCCCACAGAGAAAGAAATGGACCACAAAAGTAATGGAGTTCTATTACAAAAACGACCCCCACACAAAAGGGTTCCTTTACACATATAGAACATAATCCAGAAGTTCTGCCATCGATTTTCCAAACATAACCATGGACGAGATGCGTCCACGTGTTTTCGACTTTTCCTGTCAAAACTAAATGTTTCTTTGTAAAATAGAAAGTATCCACTTCATAATGTCCACCGCATCCGAAATCTGAAATTGCGAACCGATGCCAATCCAAAAGAAATCAATTATATTTTAGGTTGCAATTTTTTTTTTTTGGGGGGGGGGATAATAATGTTTTCAAGTTTTCAAATAATAAAATCAAACAGTTTTTTTTATAATTGGGCGTTTTTTTTAATTTTCTTTAATTTTAAAAATATTTTTTTTAATTGGTTTCAGAATTCATAATTTTAGTGTTATTAACTAGAATTTATCTTAAATCAGAAGGAGGGAAGTTATGTTTTTGTAGATGTTGATAAATTGAGCTGGAGTTTGCAAGATGCATGGTGAGGCGGCGGGATAGGGTAGTGCTTGTAAAACTAATGTAGTTATTTGCTTTATTATTATTATGGGAGTTACATTCTCCCAAAGGGCATTTACACTTATAAATAACATCGGTTCTTTATAGTGGTGTTTGAGTTGGGGAGGAGTTGTTTTTTTACTACAAGATTTTGGGTTTTAAATTTCTTGTAGTAAATAATGAGTCTAATTTTATTGTTATTGCCAATTAAATATACTGGAAGCGATCTACATCAAAACACAACAACCTAAAATTAACAACATCACATATGCAACCAGTGGTAACATTTTAAAATGCTTAACCTAATGCGATTTTGTTCTTTGATGGCATCCAGCGTTGCTGAATTTAAATCGTCAACGACTTCATGGAACAATGCGAAAACGTTCTATGCGCGTTTCTCTGCTGTCTTTTTTAAATTCTCTTTTTTCTCCAGCTTTTTTGTTCATTTGCTTTTGACACCTGAGGATCATTCGACGAAGAATCGAAAATGTTCGTGAAACCTGTGAAACCAGGATCATTTGTAAAACCTACGAAACATTTATTTTTTTTTTTTTTAATACAAAAAAGACCGTCAGAAAAATGGAAAAAATAAAAAAGGTATAATTAAACAGACGAATTCTGTTATGTTTAACAATGTTTGCATAAATGAGAAAATGCTGCCTAAATACACACACCATATATATATATATATATATATATATATATATATATATATATATATATATATATATATATATATATAGTAAGCTATGAAAATATATTTATGGCAATTAAGCTACACAAAGGCTCCCGCGTTTCATCCCCGGGGGAATTTTCAGGATAAATTTTATGTGGATACATGAAATATATATATATATATATATATATATATATATATATATATATATATATATTAGTGTTTCGGTGTATGTTGAAAAGAAATCAATAAAGTGATCGATTTCAAAAAATGTGAGAGCTAATAGACAGATTATTTATTTTAAAAACATTTTATTGTTGTTAAAAAAGTTGACCTTTTTAACACCAATAAAAGGTCAGTCTATTTTAATGAAACCATGGTACGTCTTTAAAGTATGTAACATAGTTTTAGATAAATAATTAGTATATATATATATATATATATATATATATATATATATATATATATATATATATATATATGCATGCCTATCTCTATTTCCTCTCTATATCTATTTATCTTTTCTCATTTCCCCATTTCCCTCTTTTCCCCTTTCTACTCTTTCCCACTGCCCGCCCTCCTCCTCTTACACCTTCCCCTATCATTTCCCGCTTCCTCTATTCTTTTTCCCTCTTTCCTTTTCCCTCTCTCCCATTTTGTCTCTCTTCCTGCGCCCTCTAACCTCCCCAGTTAATAAGGATTTCCCCTCCTTCGACAGAAGACAGGACAGATGCTACACTTTAATCCTAGCCCGAAGAAAGTTTTAATTTGTGTTTCAGACCAAAAGTAGGTTGAAAAAAATCTTTGTAAATGTCGCCCTCTCTCCTGTCGCCCCCTTTCCCAGAATAATTTTGTGCCTAGTGTCATCCGAAAGAATGAATATTACTAAATAAAAAGTGTCCATATTCTGTCCGAGGCAATGCTGAAAAAGAATATATCAGCTTTGTGGATGTGTCTTATGTAGTTCCTGACTTTTAGTTCATAAAACTAAGCGGAACTTCCATGAACAAAGTTTCTTCTCTCGAACTACCCGTCTGTGGAACACAATTCCGTGAGGCTGCTTCTCAGCCGACTACAACATGGTCGTTTTCAAGTCCAATATAAACAAATTCTTGTTGAGCCTTCCTCTTAAATAATCAAATTCTGACCAATCACCACCATCGTTACTAACTCTCACGATGTTGTCTCACCGTCCACTTGATAAACTCATTAACCCTGATCCTCGAGTAACCTTTCGGCCTTGATAAGCGACTTGTTAGTAAAAGAAAAAGGCTGGACACACAGAAAACTGCTCTTCATATAATAAATTATTTTGGCGGAATTTCCGGTTTTATTTCAATATAATTGTCGCAATATTTTTGTTGGTAAAACATAGTTTGGTAAAACATAACGTTGTGGGTTGGTTCGTTAGTTGTCGTGCTTTACAGCATATCAACCCTTTTTGGGTCACTTTTATGCCGAGAAGCTTATATTTTGTAAGAAAATAGTCTGTAAAATTGGGATCTCACCACTAGATTTCGTTTTGTGTCAAAACCAAGACATGGGTGGCTATTGCATACCAAAATTAGACCAACAGTGTCTTGGGCATGCTATCTTGGTGTGACCTTGTTCTCTGTCGATCGGAGGTATGGTTCTGTGCAATTCTAGGAGGTCCATCTTCCCAGGCTTTGCCTTCTCGCCCTTTGAGAAAGGGTTAGTTTATTGCTAATGGTCTGAGGCGCCCCTACCGGGGAATGCCAACGGGGCTATACATGCATTTTTTGTTCGACCAGAGTGCTTTTTCTCTGGAGCGCTTGTTTTTCAAATTTCTATTTCCAGAACTTGTGTCTAATCTTCCGACCGTGGGAGGGAAATAAATAAAATACACAGGGCATGCTTGAGTAGTTGACAGGGTTGGGAAGTAAGGTAGACAGAGGATAAAAAGGTAGAAAGGATCTGAGGGAGATTGATTTGGGGATGGTTGGTTAGAGGTGAACACCTTGCTTAAGGGTGTTTGGGGCAGTTTAGCGTCGTGCTCGGGGCAAATTCTATTTAACCCTTAGATAGGATCGTGACAGGTACTACCATTCCTCTGGGTCAGAATGGACCTAGAAGTGATGGCAACTAAGGGGTGTCTCTACACTCACCAAAGCTCCCTAATTGGGGCCTTATAACTGGATATAGTTTTTGTCTTCATTTATTTATTTCCTCCACGCAATGAGGATATCCGAAGACGCTACGGTATCGCACCGATTGAGGGAAAGATAAGGAAATGGGAGCTCGTTGGTTTGTAAATGTGTCGAGGACGAACAACAGTACCATTGCGAAACTTTCTTTTGCATTAGAAGTTACTGGGAAGCGACCGAGAGGGAGGAAGGCCAATGATGTGATGGGCAAACACCTTGTACAAAGATCTCTGTAAAACCGGCCTTCATCCGGACCAAGCCTGTAATTACGTCAAGTGGTGACAAAAATTCATTATTGCGGACACCACCATAGCTCAGAATAAACACGTAAGAAAAAGAAGATGTATTTGTTTCCTTACTGTTTTGATGCCAGATTGGCCACACAAAAGCCACACATTCATTCCTGCTTGAACAGAAGGGGCCACCATGGTGTGCGACTTGTCAAGTGCCATACACAGTGAAACACTTTATGTTAGAATGTGTTGATTTTGCTCCCATGCAACGAAAATACTACAATGTTGGTTTTATGAAGGAACTATTTAAAGACGTTAGAGTAGAAATCATAATGACCCTTCTGAAAATGGTGGGTTCATACCCCAAAATCTCATTTCTTTAAGTTGAATAAACCAAACTTCTCTAGAAAAATATTAATCAATTGCAGAATGTTTACTCAAGAAATATAAACATATAAAAGAAATTCATACAAATCTTTTAAACATTTTAAAATATTATGAACTTTAAGCATAAAATCCTTTTACCAATATAAATGGAGTCGGCATTAAATAACCCAAAAGAGTTGATATGCCGTAAAACAAAACAAACAAACCAGATGTTATATAAAGCGTATGGTGGCAAGGAAAACAGACACAAGAATTTGAATTAAACAAAATGTATTAATTATGAACGAATACAAAATATAAGGATGTGTGAGTCTTGATCTATGAGTGTACATTCGTCAGGATATATGGTTCTCACGGTCGGCGTGACGTCGTTGTTGGCCTTGAACTACTCACCGCCTTTTGGTTAAGATCAAAGTGTAGTATCTGTTCCGATAGATACTACACCCCATAGACTGGTATTGTCTTGGCCTTCGGTGCTTGATTTACGCCGGTCTATGGGACGGTCCTGTGCAGTTCTAGGAGGTCCACCCTCCCAGGCTTCGCCTCCCCTCTTTGGGGAGGAGTAAGTTTATTGCTTACTGCCTGAGGCGCCCCTACTGGGAATGCCGACGGGGCTGCCCAGGCAATTTTTAAACCCCACTTTCCCGACCCGACCTTGGGTCACATCTTACTTGTGGGAGTAAGATAAAAAAAAACATTTTTAAATGGCCTTGTGCCTAACTCCTGGAGAGGAGTAAATCAATACTCACCGGTCCAGTATCAGGTGAAACTGGAATATAACGAACTGGGATTGGTGGTGAGCGAACATCCGACGAGCACGACGCAAGTTATTCGCAATTCACGGTAGTAGTTGATATGTTGCCCTTAAAAGGGCAGGTTTTTGTTGAAAAGATCGGTTGTCAGGATGACAATGATAATGTAATGAAGTCGAGTCGATACAAGGTGACCTCCTACTTGCTGGCTTCTGGTGAGCGACACTGAGCGTGACTGTCACGTGACGGAGTGACGGTGGGACGGTGGGTTAGGGTATTTACTCCTTTCCCACCGCATGAAGGTGGGGAAAATCAAACTAGCGCCCCTAAAGAAGGGGCACCGTGGCCTCTTAAAAATAGCCTGCTCAGCCCCGTCGTTATTCACCGGTGGAGGCGCCTCAGGCAGTGAGCAATAAACTAACTCCACTCCAAAGAGGAGAGGCAAGGCCTGGGAGGGTGCACTTGTAGCACACTGAAATAGGATCTATTTCTTCTCGTCCCCTGTGAGCAAATTGGTCATACGCTGACCAATCGGCTTGCAGGGCGTATTGATATCAACTGTCCCCTCGTGGACTATTTTCTACCACCTGGTCAGTTGAAGAATTCAGCAGAGAGAGAAATCGGCCAGCAACGAAGAAACATCTCTCTCCTGCCTTTCCCCTGTATCGTTCCAGCAGCAGCCATCTCCACTGGGAATATATTTGCTGACGACCCGGCAGCCTCTTTTCTTCACTGAGACACAGTTCCGACCCTCTGTTAAATAAACCCTTTTTTGTTGCCTGTTACTCGGTTGTTGTTCGTTACACACTTCCTAGAACTACTCAGGACAATACTTCAGCCCGTCCCGTTTCTGGTCCCGTTTCTGCCGGACCGATTGTCGAGATCGGATCTTCGACTGGTATGTATACCGACACAGAACGGCAAATATATTACCGCCATGACTGGTGTGACTTCTGCCTCATGTTGGGCCCAGCTACTTAAGAGCAGTGTGTAGACGGAGTTGTAAACATCCGGCTCCATAATGATTGGTTAAAAAAAATGAGCCTTGGGTTCAGAAAACTGTTTCTTTTAATTTCTATTTTCGACACAGTTAGCACGGCACACGAATTGTCAGCACAGAATTTCGTGGTAACGCGCGTGAGTATGTTCTCCAACTCTGGTGCGATCATGGCGACTCGAGAACAAATCTCGATTCCATTTTTAAGCAGTTTGGAACCACAGAAATTAGTCATTCTCGGACGGCGGTCTCCATAAAAACAACAGGGAGGGGGCGCGTCGATTCGGAATCGGTAAAAACCGAGTTCAAATCTACTCCAATGTACAACGTTGTCCAACGTTAATATTATCGCTGTAAAAGGTACGAAATCCTGACTTCATTCCAGATTTGGCGGAAATTGTACTTCGTGCCCTCTCTTTTTTATTATTTCTTTTCTTTTCTCCATTCCTTCCTTTTTTCTTTCTTTTACTTTTCCATTAGAAATAGAGCGAAAGTAGGGGGGGGGCTACTTTCGCTCTATTTCTCCATCTCTATATCCCTCACTCTATCTCTCTCCACCCTCTCTCTTTTTTCATCCCCTTCTCCCGCTCTCCCACTTGCTCTCAATCTCTCTCTATTTCCCTCCCTTTTCCCTCTATCCCTCTCTTTTTTTTTAAACATTCCATCTCCACCCACATTCTCTCTTTTCTCTATCTCCCATCCTCTCTCTCCTTCGCTTTCCTTTTCCCCTTCCTCTCTCTCTCTCTCTCTCTCTCTCTCTCTCTCTCTCACTCTCTCTCTCTTTAGCTCTCTCTCCGTTTCTCTCTTTATCACTATGAATTTATTAAATT